>MU827373.1:0-186706 GCA_029204205.1 Desmophyllum pertusum
CTATTATTAATAGGCTAAGCTTAAATTTGTGGTGTAAACAGTTTGTCATTTTCTGGACGAATTTATGTCGGTTTTCAGATCTTCCCGCAAATTGTTTAGTGCTCGTTCATTCTCGTTCATTCGAATTTCAGTGTACATTTACAGGCATTTCCCATTAAATATTTAGTTCCAAACTTCGTGCATTATTTAGTACACTTAACGTTTGTTGCCGACGTTTTTCACTTAATGATTTGAGCCGCTTCTTTTTCCGATTTCACTGTCTCGATCGCGAACAAATTGTCTGAATTTTGTAATCAATCACAAATAAAGCCTGTTTTCACGCGATATTTTGTTGCCCATGTGCCTCGAGCAACTCTTACGCTTCTCTCGTGCTGTCCAAACTTCCCGCGTGCATCCATAACTCCATATACGCACGCTAACCATGAACCAATTCTTAAGGTGGCTCGATCGGGTTTTGGAGTGACGATACCTTTCAACTTTGAGCAACTGGTGTACAACCATAAATAATCTTACAGAAAATCAATCGTTACAGCTGTACTAGAGAAAGATTAAAGTTTAAGATGAGGAACGTTTTATCGAAATCGGAGTTACCGTAGCAACGTAATGACGTCATCCCCCATTTTACATTAGACCGAATTACTTGTCATCAAGGCAAAATTTTGGAAAATGCTCTCTGGATCTTTGACCTGCAGACATGCTTGTCTTAAGGTCTTAAATTTTACGAATTTCTATGATAGCGTTTTTGAGAAAATTTCTGGTGAAGTTTTAAGGCGTTAAAATACAACAAAAACAAAACAATTTTGAAATGTTATTGAAAAGTATGTCCAGAAGGCTTGATGAAATAACAATTTGGTCTTAAATAAATTGTATACCATCCAATTACCTTGAGTGAAATTCTCAGGGAAATCGTTCCATTTCATTTTTAGAAACATTGCCTTGATTATGAACTGGTTTGGAGTGTTATTTCGCTTTTTATTAAAAATTGACTCTGCACTTATTAAAATGGTCACGAATTAAAAAGCGATAGATGAATTTTTTTCTAACTTAGCCCTCAAGGAGATTAATCAATATCCAATTCAAATGCATTGAAGCATTCTAATGACGTCATTACGTTGCTATGTTACTCCGATTTCGATAAAACGTACCTCATCTGAAACTTTAATCTTTCTCTAGTACAGCTGTAACGATTGATTTTCTGTAAGATTATTTATGGTGGTACACCAGTTGCTCAAAGTTGAAAGGTATCGTCACTCCAAAACCCGATCGAGCCAGGTTCAACAATTTGATTTTTCAATAGGACTCTAAGTAAACTCCACCATGGAGGAAAAACTAAAATAAGAAAACGACGTTTACAACTTTAAGTAGCATACTACTACACTACTGTTAGCTACCCTTATTAACCGGGCGTGGGCCTGGGGCCCAGCCCGGTTAATAAAATAGCTTCTGTTTTTTTTTGTCGTCGATCTCTTATACCTCTACTCCGCCAAAGTGCTAGGAGGAGAGCTAGGGGTGAGTATGAATATATATGAATGTATTCGCCTTGTGAAAGATTTTCTCGGGGAAGAACGAAGCCCGGACTCGAGAGAGCGGGGAAATCGAACCTATGTGAAAGTTGGACTGGTCCAAATAGATATTAATTTAGGACCGCGTAAACACATCGGAGCGGCGTACAGATTTCGCAACGTCGGTGAGTTTGACTCGTCAAAATATTAAATCATTGTACTCACTACTAGGTGGACACACTAGGAGCGCCATTAGATCAATTTTTTTTTATCAAGGCTACGTTACATTTCGCCAGGGTCATAATATTGTCCTGTTTGTTTTGTGTGAAATTCATTTCTTTTCCGTAAAGGAAAACAGAAACTTGCCCAGACTCGCAGATTTATGTAAACAGAAACTTGCTGAGACGTGCAGATTTATATTGGACGATTACGTCATAGGGTCACGTCGAATCGTGACTTGAAGAGATTGTCTGTGAGGTGCGTACGTACATCACATACACTAGAAGCGCCATTAGATCAAATTTTTTATCAAGGCTACGTTACATTTCGCCAGGGTCATAATATTGTCCTGTTTGTTTTGTGTGAAATACATTTCTTTTCCGAAAAGGAAAACAGAAACTTGCCCAGACTCGCAGATTTATGTAAACAGAAACTTGCTGAGACGTGCAGATTTATATTTGGACGATTACGTCATAGGGTCACGTCGAATCGTGACTTGAAGAGATTGTCTGTGAGGTGCGTACCTACATCACATACACTGGAAGCGCCATTAGATCAATTTTTGAGCTATTTTTTTTTAGAAAAATAGCTTCTTAGCTGTCGTATTGGACGATGTAGCGAGGTAGGTATGTATGTTTGTCCGACCAATCAAAATCGGACTACCATCAACAACACTAAGTTCAACAACCAATGAAATTGCCGTTTGTAAAGCGGCATAGTTCTGAGAAGAAGAGCGATTTTAGGACTGCCATCTTTGTTTGTGTGTAAAGGCAGGCATATAACTAAGACATCGATCCCTTCGAGAAGATGAAGGCAACCTAAGCTAAGCTAGTGATAAGCACCAGAAAAGGAAAACCTGATGAGACCAATACTGAACTTGACATCTGAAAGTATGAATGGCGCCGATTCAGCATGCAGTAAGAACTTCGATCAACCACGAAAGAACAAACATAAAGAAGAAGAAATATGGGTGTTACGAAAACTACGACCCTCGAAAACTAAGACCTAGTATCCTTTGTATTGTTACTGTTATGTTCATTCATGAGATTTTACCAGAAGTGTCTTTTATTTTCCCCGGTACGTTGAGAATTCCGCGCTAAAGTAACTACTTTGAATATTCGAGGATTCGGTGACGAATCATGCCAAACAGAATTTGATTTTTGCTAAACACGCGCTATTTCGATGTTTTGCTGTTGAGTGCAGAAATTTTCACGGAAGTGGTAAATTCGTGAGCAGATATTTTGAAGAGAAAAGTTGAAATATGCTTACGCAAGTTCTCTTGTCTTTTTAATAGTTGACTTTCGGTCAATCTTCTTGGGTTGATTTTATTCACAGAACTTGTTACGTTTTATCCGAATGTTTACCATATTAATTTCGGTAAAACAGAAACGTATGTAATGTGATACTTTTGGTTGTAATGTCGGCGTGTGTAACCTGATACTTTTGTTTTCATGCAAAGGATGTAACCTGATACTTTTGTTTTTCGTACAAACGCTTGTGATAATTGAATTAGTTCTTGTTTCTCAGTTGGATAAATATCTGCGTGTTGAATAAAATAAAATCTTTTCTCTTCAATTTTATTACAAGGATTTTCAATATATGGCATTTATTTCCAGTTTGGTGCAAATTTGCTGCAGTAGAAATATGGATATCGAAAACAAAATATAATTTGATACACTTGTTTTCAAATGTAAATTTAATTTAATTACATGTAAAAGAGCCGAAATTTTAATAAAAACGTGATGTTTTTCTTTGGAATGAAATCAAAAAATTGTTTTCCTTCAAGGTACTGTGAGGATTTGCAGTTCTTGGTGTTCTGCTATGTGAATTGTCATTAAATTTTAGCATTTTGTATTTGATTAATAAATGCATTACAACATGTCAGGGTCAAAAGGTCATCAATCAAATTTACATGAATGTTTTAAGCAGACCTTCACTAAGGCTTTTAATTATACGATGATAAGGAGTACAATTTAATATTTAAAACAACACACTGTACTGGCACAAATATTTCTTGATGAACCACAACACAAATGGTTTATGTTTTAATACCTAAATAAAATACTTTTGTTGACCCTTGTCATGTGTAACGCAGGTTTGTTCAATTGTCACGCATTCGTTTCCAACTGTTTCTTTGCCTGGTAGTTAAAGGAAGATGTAAAAACAACTGCCCCTCACAGAACCGTTTTTATTTTATAGTAGTCAACTATTGGACTGGAGGTGGGGATTTGCACTCCCAGGGTGGGGTATGCTCAGTCTCCAGCTGTGGGTGTTTCGGTGTGCCTGCGATCCTCTCCACCTCGATCGCGGACTGGGGGAGCATGCGTAGCTGACTGCTCTGACATTCAACCCTTCGAATCTTTGAGTTTGACCACTCGGTAACAAATGTAACTTTTCAAAATGTTTGGAAAATATTCTTTATCTCAAAACACCAATGCAGTCCAATCTCTTTTTTATTTCTTTCACGTTACGCTTTTAACATCCAAGAATTGCATTATTTTCTAATCGACGACACCAAACGTTATTTTCCTTTTTAACTACAATTCGCAATTTTAAAACTTAAACCACCCAAGTAAAATTAATAAAATATAAAAAACGTTTGAATATTCTCTGACTGGAAACATTCGATCGTCCATTGAATATAATCAACTTGACCAGCACAAAACTGTTTGCCAGGAAAACAAGCCACGAAGCTTGATTTTTGATAACTTAAAATACACTATACTAAAGCCAATCTGCCAACTCAAAACAACCAACATGATCTACAGTTTCCAATCCAATCTTTTCATGCTCCATAACACCATTATTTACCACGCCAAAAAATAGCTTTTGCACGCATTGCGTGCCTATGTTTTTATCAAGGCTACGTTAGATTTCGCCAGGGTCATCCTTTGCCTAAATGATATTTTATGAATATTGTCCTGTTAAATAATTGTCATTTTGTGTGAAATACATATCTTTTCCGTATATTTTCTGAGAAAAACAGAAACTTGCTGAGAAATGCAGATTTATAAATAGGGACGATTACGTCATGGGGTCACATGAGTCAACGTCTGTGATAAACCAGGGTCGCCGTTAGGTCAAATTTCATATCAAGCTATTACTTTTGATTTGAACATGAATACTCTGCTGTTTATTTAGTGTGAAATACATTACTTTTTCGTGTTGGTGCAGCAATTCACTTCCTTGTATGCAGAAGATTTATAAATAACAACCATTACGTTACAATATCACATTTTGACTCACGCAATTTGTCGAACTGTGACTAGAATAGCTGCGAATGATGATGGTGCAACGCGGAACGTCTGCGATTGATGGTTCAACACCGATTCGTACCTATGTTGTCGTGTTTTTTCCTCTTATTCAACTTTGGCTTTATATTGAGGAATGATCTTCAAAGACTGCTCAGAGGCAAGAAAATTGACGTAGGCACTATACGCAAACATCAGACTTCAGCGTGACTGCCGTGACTAATCTGATAGATTTCAAGCAAGAAAGCAGGTAAAACGGCTTGCTTGCTTGATAAAAAAAGCCCGGTTATATTTTCTTCGAAAATTCTTGTTATAATTTGTTTTTCTTCACCTCCCGCCTCGAATAGCCCAGGTAATTTGCGGGAGGTGAAAATCTATGTATTTTAACCCAAGACTTAATAAAGCTTGTTGTTTTTGTTGTTGCATACATGGGAAAGTTAACAGTATGAAGCCGCTAAGACATGTCAGAAGTATCAAAATCATGCAAACAATACAAATCAACTAATTTACAGTTTAGTTAGTCAAATGAATACTTGCCATTTTTGAAGAATAACTTCTTTGAGGCGTTCTCAGTAGTGAAGATATTGCGTGTTTATGACCACAAAGACTAGTTGGAGATCGTGAGCTTGGGCCGCTTTTGACATGAAAATATATTAATTATTAACCAATCACCTGCCTAACGTGAATTCTAGATGGTCGATTAGCTAATTGTAATTAAGTTGTTTTCTTTTGCATGTCGATGGAGCGATGGATACCAAGTTTAACACGAGACCAATTAACACGAGAAATAAAAACACGAAACACGAGGCCATTCATAAGGATGGTTCACATAGCTTTTTAGAAGGCTCTCAATTGTTTTGACCCTTCCATTTTTGGTTCCTCTCACAGGTAGCTTGACAAAGCCGACGAAAAACCCTTTTCGCATAAACGTGAGTGAAATCTTTATCACGTCACAACTACTCGTAAAATGTTTTGGTATCAGTGATACACTTATGTTTTGTATGAAAATTGGAAAAATTGACTCGCATATTGTTACCGGTTTTTGTGGCTAGAATCTTCCGTGCCTGCGCGAGCAATCCGCCGCCCGTTCCCCCACAATGTTATTGGTTATTGTGAGGTTTATAATTTTGTCCGTCAAAGAGCTCAGGTGTCTGGCGGACTTTTTTCATGTATGTTGTTTGTATCACTTCTCTGTGGACCTGATAAGACCTGATAAAGGCAGTTCGTGCTTGAGCAACCTAGTGAAACGAATTTTCGGTCTTATCATGATTTACATGCAATTTCCCAGTACGTTTTCATTTAACATATATATTTAATTTGATTTAAGATAAGGTCATATTTAAATGACTATAAAACACGTTCAAAGATCTTCAATATTGGTACACTCTTTTTTTTATATAAGAACGTCTAATTTTCGAGCTGAGGCTGAATCAAGACCGAATGTTCTTATTTTTTGGGCGATTTCAGCCTGAAAACGTTCTTTACATGTTCTTAGGTTACATGGCATAGAATTTCACAAAAAAGATTCGAACGTGACCATGAAAATGGTATTAACATTTTATGTCATAGAAACTCATGTTGTTACTATAAAAAAAATGTGTATTCAAGTATTTTGAGCTGATTTGAACTGCTTATTCACTGCGATATTTGAAATGTTACATTTTTTGAAAGGATATTGGAATATTGTATTGAGAGCTCGATGCAAGAAACAAGCGAATACAAATGTTCTTAGCTAAGTCTCAACCTGGCTATGTTCTTAGCATGTTCTTAAAATTTTGGTCAATCTCAGCCTCAACGTTCTTATAAAAAAGGTTCTTATATAAAAAAAAAGAGTGTATCGGTTTTACGCGGGCTGTGTGAGACTGGCATCAGACTGGCGTGATAGCAGTGACTCTAGCTACTCAGTGAACAATACAATACAATAATCTTTATTTCATCTCGAATTTAAAGTAGCAAGATTGCTAATATCTTCGAGAAAAAAAATAAGAAAAAAATAAAAAATATGGAATAATAAAATAAGTATATAGAATTACAATAGGTATATCTAATTATGACACTGTGCGCTTGAAATCCATTTAATCCTCCTCGCTATTAACCGACCGTGATCCTACACAATCCACCGTAGGAAAAAAGATGGCGGCGGTACATTTTACTACAATACCTTGAGAACCTAACACAGCCAATAGGCACATCTGAAAGCCATATTTTTGCTAAATTCGTCCTTGTACTAACAACATTGTGTATGCTAGGTTTGAAGTTTTTAGAACTTTTCTGTGCGTTTTTATGAGCGTTTTTAGGGTTTTCGTGCGCTAAGAATTGTGGGTAAATGTACCAGTCGCCATCTTTTTTCTTACGGTGGATTGTTGCGAGTCCTAAACAAAGAAACAGACTTTCGACAGTCCTGCTTTCGAGCAAATATTGGGTTACTTGACGAGACTCAGACGAGTGTGCTCCTTGAAAGTACGAAGTGACCTTTGTTTAAAAAATACTAGTGCATGATGAAGCATTACAGTTGAGTAATTTATTCAGTCGTGAAGGAATTACTGCCATGTACAGTAAAAACCCGCGTATAAGAACCAGCATTTTTCCAAAGGTTCTTATATATTTGGTATCTACCGAGAGATTAGACTAAAGCGGTTCTTTAATTGGTTCTTATTTTCAAGCCGGAGAAAATGGGTTGTTGCTGATCAATATGGGTGTGGTCCTTCTATTTGGTGTCATAAATCTATTTATGACTACATTATAGTGCCTATTATGACTACATTATAGACAAACACATGTACTCTGGTTAAGGTCCACTGAGTTATTTAAACCAACAACAGGTCTTTGATGATATTTTGAATGGGTGATTTTTCGAAATAAGTGAACCTGTTTCAATTTTTAGGCTAAACAGGATCTTGGGGGTCTAAACAACAAGTTTTAGCCTACTGTTTCTTATACGTGGGTTCAGTACTGTATGTAGTTGCTCAATCGGTATTGCGTACCCGGCCCAACTGTTAACTACTGATCCGTTACATACTGTTTTGAGTTTATATTAATAGTATTAATATTCACCATAATGATCTATTGCATGAATGAGTTCATAAGCAACGCTAAGTTGGCATTGTTTTTCAGTAGATTTCTCTCAGGTCTTCGATCATGTTGAACAACTGTTTTGATGATATGACTATGGCATACTTATAGGAGTGTTCACTGTTTATCAACATTACGTCAAATTTGTTTTGTTATTCAAATTCGCCAACCATTAAATAAAAATAACTCTTTGTTTCAACAGCCAATAGTTCTCTGGTTGGCACATTAATAACAATAGGTGACGTAACGAGAAATATCGCTATAGCCCAGTGGCTAAAACGCACACACGACGCAAAATAATATTCAAAGGAGAAAACTCGTTTCGCTACGTTGGTCAAGCGCGTCCTTCATGAATTACCATCCCGGGATTACCTTCTGATTCAGTTCAACACGATATTACAAACATCATTCCATCGGCTCATGAGATCAACACCACGACTTCTGTCCACACACAAATACCTCAGAGCATTTAGCTACAATGGCAAACGGGAAAACAAACCAGCAACGTGCTAACAAACCCTTAGCCTGATGACAGTGAGTGACCTCGGACCGTAGGTTAACAAACTCTACCCTGCCGCAGTTTGATCAGACTAATTTCACCGTTATCCATGCGACCAACGCCTTAAAATGAACAGCCACAAAATGTTAGAGACAAAAGAGCAAGCAAAAAACATTTTCGCTTTTTTCATCTTTGGGATGCTGCTGAAGCTGCCATCCGAAATCATCTTGACAGCCACTACGGATATTCTCGCTGGAAGTTCCATTGCGACGAGTGCAGCGACCGTGGCAACGGGCTTAGCAAATGTGGTTTTCAGACTGGCTCTTCCATGGGTTTTTCAGAAACTGTCATATTCCACTAAAGTCGCCATCATAGTCTTCTCATATATCGCTGGTTTTATTATCATCGTTACTGCCGACTCCGCCATTATGCGACTCGTTGGATTCAGTGTGGTTGAATTAGGCAGAGCTAATGCGATGGTGACATTTTTTGGAATGACGGCGTTTTATAGCGACGTCTCTATCCACGCAATTGTGGCCGGAACTGGAGTAGGTTCAGTGTTAGGCACTCTATATTACACAGGTAAATAAGTTAAAACTAATTATCACCATTTTGATAGCGAGAAACTTTACCCTGTCCAATACTTCATCAACCTTACTGAAGCTTTTCTCACCAAATTAAATGCCAGTGTCAAGTTATTTTTATTTAAAACTCGTCAACAACGAAGGAACACTTGTCCATTAAGTATCCGGATTAAAAGCTGTAAAAATCATATTTTGGTATTTTCAGCTTTAAAAAAAAGCTGAAAATACTTATCGGAATCTTGCAAATGTTACAATATGTCATGAGAGGAATTACCGTTTTTCAATCATTTCTATGTTTATCCGTGTTCAGTGTTTTAAAACCTTTTTAAAAGCCAACAGTAAGTTCCATTTTTAAATACAACAAAACTAGAAGTTTCATTTATTTGTTCTTCAATATGAACATTGCACTTTGAACATTGCCGCGTCCTTTGTACACTAGTACAGCTGCACTTTTGAACATGGCCGTCCTTTTATTCTAAAAATCAGTATTTGAGTCAGCTGTCCTTTTTAGCCTTACGCTCGCAGTGAAATTTCTTTGTTATGTATTTCTTCCTACGGTAGTTTTCCAGCTGAACATATATTTTTTTAACTGTTCTATTCAAGGGGAGTTAACCCTTGCTGTCAGTCACTTTTCTGCAACAAAGCAATTTCGGAAGTAAGCAGAATTTTTAAGTAGTAATCGCTAACTTCAAACAGAGCATTTTCCGTTCTTATTGTATTTCTACACGTGGTAGAGTTTGCCAAGTCATAAGATTGTACCAACTCTTGTGCAGCTCCAAACAGGTCACAAAGGGATGGAAGAGGAATTACATTAAATTTGATCGTATACCGTTAATTGAAATGATCTTGCCAAGAAATGGCTACGTAGTTAAACTCGGCCGCGATAAGAGATTCTTGCCAAAGCCAGAAAACATTTACGGTATGTTTCTACCGACCACTTTTCGGGTGACTGCTTTGAGATTGATTTTAAATCAGATCAACTTCTTACTGGTAACACTGTAAAATAAAGTAGAAACCGGTACCTGATTCTGTTCCGACAATTTTCAAACACGAAAAGACGGCTCGCTAGCGAAAGAAGGAAAGTCATGATTTCGAATAAATTGCAGAAACATTTAAAATCTTACTTTTTGCATAATAATAATAAATGGACTGAGAGTTACATACTGTTTTGATAAAATCTCTTCGGAATTATGCTCAAATGTGTCTTGAACTTATCTTTTGACGCCGTAAAAGTTTAATTTGTTGATTTTCTTTTTCGCAATACCGAGAAGGGATATTTTCCTAAGATCACTCGCATTATATTTTTCGGGTAATTTTTTTATTTTGAGCGTTTTAAAAAACTTAAAAAACGGTTCCAGAGATTTTTTTTTTAAACTTTACCCTCGTATGCTTGATAATGTAAATGATTGTATGCAAAAGTTTTATTAGCATTAATTCACTGGAACACTTTTAAATTTATCGATGAAGATGGCGTATGAAACGACGGAAAGTTTGCGTTACAAATTCATGGTTCAGTCACGTTAAGCTAATGTATTCAAATCAATGCGTACTGCATTTCTTGCTGATTAATTTTATTGTAATAAATCGTTCTGCTGTTGATTTCTGTATTTTCTTTTTGTTATAATCCCGTGCAAATAACGGGGGAATACCGTACGCATTAACTTGAATATATTAGCACAACTTGTCAACGGTGAATTTGTAACGCAAACTTTTCCGTCCGTTCGGACGTTCTATTCATCGTTGAATTTTAAAAGTGTTCCATTGAATTTAATAAAACTTTGGAATAAAATTGCTTTTATTATAAGGTATTCTTGGTGAACGTTTTGGAGAAATTTATCGAGCCGTTTTTAAAATTTTTGCAAAACGCTCAAGATAAAAAATTACCCTAAAAATATAATGCGAGTGACTTCAGGAAAAAAATTCGTTCTCGGTATCGCGAAATAGAAAACCAACGAAAATTTTATGGCATCAAAATATAAGTTCGATTCAAGACATGTTTTGACTAATTCCGAAGTGATTCCATCGAAACAGTATACCTCGGTCTATTTACTATTCATGCAAAAAGTAAGATTTGAAATGTTTTTTGCAATTTACTCGAAATCAACCTAAAGTTTTTTTATTCCCACATATTTTGTTTGCCATACAACATAGTTTAAGATGTTGGTATTGGCTTTTCCAGGTGAATTCTGGATCGCACAAAATTTAAGTTTACCTGATTTCGAGGTTTTCTGTTTATCGTTGCCATAGCAATATCGATTTAACTGAAAAGTACATCATAGCAAACTTCAATCCAAGACTAATAATATAATAAAATTAAAATTAGTGTAAATTTTTACACCGATCCAACTGAGGAAAGTCTCTCACAGCGCTTCCCGCCAATTCAGGTTGAACTCTTTGACGTCATGATTATGCGGCCAGGTTGCTGAGTAGTCTTCAAAATGGCGGCGGCCTTAGTCGAATTTTTCGACACTTTGAAGGCAAATTTCGCGAGGTTATGACGCTTTTTGGAACTTCAAACTACGGTCAGTAATTAATCTTCATATTTACTTTTTATTGGCGGTGAGAACAAAAATGCGCTTTCTGGGGTGAACTTCTCCTTTAAAGAAAAAGTTACCACGATACAATTTGCGAATTAGAAAACTAGATATACCAGAAGTTAGATCTAGTACACCCAGGATAAATCGAGCAACACAAGCCGATTTGTCTGACGAAGAACATTGTACATTGTTCCTTGAATTGCCATTTTGTACAAGTACCATTGAAGTCTCGCCGCCGCCCGCAATCGACGCAAGTCTCAGAGACTCATTTCAGCCCGAGACCCAACCGCCCCGGTTTTCCACAGCGTATTCCAGCACGGATCAAGCAAACCTCACTAATCGAGAAGCCGTGGACATCAGTATTGAAGACAGTCGCGAGCCATCCTTTGTTCACCCAAGTTCACCCAAGCAACAGAGTCCTAGACTGTTCACAGTCCCTCTATTTGTTGCGCTGAAATCGTCGCGCTGTCACGATCGATCGTGGAGCCGCCATCTTGGATTATTTGGCGAGCGAAATCTGGGGAGAGGACAAAACTCCCCAGGGTACGGGGGTGGGGCGCGGGGAGTTTTGTCCTCTCCCCAGATTTCGCTCGCCAAATAATCCAAGATGGCGGCTCCACGATCGATCGTGACAGCGCGACGATTTCAGCGCAAAAAATAGAGGGACTGTGAACAGTCTAACAGAGTCCCAGCGGACCGCGTGAAGAAATCAGTAACCTGCGATCAGGCCAATTTTTCGCGCTCCTTACATTCTCTTTACGGGTCTCAAGCTAAAAATGGGCCTGACACAATTCTTCTAAAGATTGTCTGCCAATTACAAATCACGTCCAGATTTTGGACGTGATTTTAATGAATCTGATTGGCTGATTCAACAATAGACTTCGCCGGAAGTAAAAGCAACGCGCGTTGCGTGGAGAGTCAAGCGAAATCCGCCATGTTGGAAAGAGTGTTGGAAAGAGCAGAAAACTCTTCGTATTTTTGACTTTGGGAGAATGGTCTGGAAAGCCGCTATTTGGGACAAAGGACAGAAAAACAGTATATATTTTATTCAAGTGAGTTTATTTTGTATTTGCGTTATAATAAAATTACCACAATAATTATAAACATGACTCGATTGCGATCGTTCAACTGCATGGAAGCAGTCTTCTACTTATATTAGCTTAAAACTGTTGATTGTACGCATAACAGAACGCCTTTGAACTTCGATCCTCAATTGCAAGTTGTCATTCGCACAAAGTTAGTACAATTTAAAGCGACGGCATACATGAACCTCATAAATGTTGTAAGCTTATTAAACGTATTTTAATAACATGACAATTTAGCAAACCGTGGTTGCCTGACTTTTCATTGACTATAATAAACATCACTGATCAGATGAAAAGTAGCCAATGTCAGTAATATAAAATTTAAAATAAGCTTTAAATTCGCATGCCGTCACGCTATAGTCGATGATAAAAAAATATTAAGCTTATAACAAGTTTACCTGGTATTGTTGTTGTTGTTGTTGTTGTTGTTGTTGTTGTTGTTGTCGACTTTATAAAATGATCGATCGAACACATTTAAGCTTAAATAATTCCTTCGCTTACCGTGTTGTTTACTCGCAGAATATCTAATAGTCCTTCCTTATTCGAATGGTGAAATCTCCCATGTAGATATGAATACTGGGAAGATTTGATTTCAAACGTTTTCTCTTCGAAAAACACCCCAATTTGCTTACACAACGACGAAACATTCACAACAAAAATGGCGTCCAAAGCTGTTTCGTTCCACGCGTGGAAATCCGGCATTCTCGCGAGTATCGCGTATCGGAAGTAATTTTGATTGGCTATTTAGAAGTCATGTCAATCAATGTCAATCCATCACGAAAAGGGGGCGGAAGGCATTTCGTTAAGGAATTGTGTCAGGCGTTAATTTTTCAGCGCGACCACGTAAAGACGAAGAGTAAAAGAGAGCGCGGAAAAATTCGCCTGATACTCAGGTTAAGAAATCAGCAAAAGTGAAGACAGTTCGTTAGAAGACTAACATCCAATTTACTCCAGTAAAATACAGTACGGTCCACGTGTTGCTTTAGAAGTCGCAAACGTCAGCGATTTCGGAGCCGAAGAGCCAAACCCAAGACAAAAAATCAAGCGACACTGATAGATCGTTCCAACTAATTAATTCACCAGCGGACATTTACGCCTCGGTAAAAAGTAGAATAAATTACAAAGAATCAAAACAAAAATCGAAACAAAAGAAAGAGAAAACTCGCATCGACTGTAGTTCAAGCGACGATTCCGCCAGAAGTTCAGAAGAAAACCTGAAAAAACGAAACCGATAGCGAAAGACAAGAAGATTGGGAAAGTAGCGAAGAAGACAGAGCAGAAAACGAGAAGAAACACGAAGAAAACGAAAGACATCATTCTAGTGAATCAGCAAATATGGAAGCAGATATGCTGAAGGAACAGGAACAAATGGCTGTGGTACAAGCCCAGTTAAAATTGCAGCGACACGCCCAGCAGAAAACAGCCAGTGTTTTAGAGCAAGCGCCTATTCCAGAGACGTCCAGTTCGCGAAGACCCGCTCCATTCCATGGTTTTGACTCCGAAGATGTCAACCGTTGGTTGGACAAAATAGATAATTATTTAAAACTTCGACGCATAAACTCTAGCCAGCCCAACAGCCTTAGCAGAGTTAGTAATGAACCTCGCCGGATCCGCGGAAGACTTCTATTATTCCTTGCCTGCTGATAAGAAAGCCACATATGCCGAACTGCGTGACTCCTTGAGAGAGAGATTCGCCAATGATAACAGTGTTCCCACTAGTTTTGGAAAACAGGAGTCCCAAGGACCCCCAGTTCCAGTAAATGGGGGTCCTTTCTATTTTTTAAGGGTCCCCTAAGGAGAAAGGCATTTTAAGTGATATACACATCATGTAATATTACATGAAGTATTGACCGCTGACCATCGATGAGCCGAGAGTTGTTCGCTCGTTCGCGTGATTATCATTGTGATTCTTGCTTCGTTTTCGAGTTTGCAGCCAAATTTTCATAGTTTCCAGCTTGGAGAGGTAATGAAAAGGTAAAGGAAACTAGTGAAACTTTAACATTGTTTCTTATGTGTGTTTTGTATCTTGAAAAATCTTATTTATCTCAAGAGTAGACCAAACTATGAAAACACTCGAAATTTTGAGCGCTGATTTATGTGCGTCCCTGGGACGTACTGTGGCTAAAAACTGTGCGTCCTTTTTATTTTTTGTGCGTCAGATACGCACAGTTGTGCGTTAATGGGAACACTGTGATAGTCAGAGCTGGATAATTTGGCAAGCAACCTCGACTCGCCAGCAAGGAGCCATTGAACCACTGGATACATATCTAACGGATTTAACCAACAAATTCCGTCGATTGAACATTACTGATGCAGAGAAAATGCGTTATTTCGTCCAATGATTGCGACCTGACATCAAGGAAACTGTGTTATTAAGGCAGCCAAAGACGTTCCGTGAAGCAGAAGAAATAGCAAGATTGATCTGTGTGGTAAAAACCACTATGAGCAGCCCTCCTGCAATCAGCAATGTATCAGCCCAGCTGGACAATTTGTCACGTACTATGATCACTCTTCTAACCAAAGAAACCAGTGAGGAACCCACTTCAAGCCACGCCCTGTTGGCCAAGATCGAAGCATTGGACGAGAAATTAAAACGAGTCACAAGCAAAATCGACGACAGTCAGTCCAGGGATGTCAACACAGCTAGCATAGCCGCATTTTCGGAGGCCAACAAAGGAGAGTCACCAGAGTTCTTGAAGGAAATTCACCGCATGGAAAACACTTTCACAGACAAATTGGAAAGCCTGTACCGACGAGTCAATAACCGAATGAATAGTCTTACCCAGCATAATGAAACCTATCGCACAGAACAAGCTGATAACAGGGAATACAACCGATGAGCTAAACCTGTGTGCTATAGATGTGGACGCATTGGCCACATACAGTATAATTGTTCCAGTTATTACCAGCCAGAAGACCAGCACCAGAATTACGAAGAAAGACAGGAGTACCGCACAAACTACAATCCGCCTCAGAGAGAATTCGAAGATCAGCGTCTAGAACATCAACAAAGCTCAGCGCCTAGTTTGTACGCATTGGACGCTCAGTATGCCCGTCGCGTTCAAGAATACAATAACAACAAGACAAAGAATTCAAGACTAGAAGCGCAAACTTCCCGTCAGCCAGTACGCACTTGAAATCTAACGTTTGAAGAAGAAAACTCATCAGATCATGTGATAGCCGCCCTACCTAAGCAAAACAAACCAGATAGTCAAGAAAACGCAAACAAGTACCCCAGATTCACAACAGACAGGAAGATTGTCAATGACTAATGATCAGCACAAGCAAGAAAACGTTGACTTGTCATGCGAAAGCAATGCCAGCCTAAAGCCTAGTGACCTGACTGCAGCAGGTGAAATAGCAGGCCAAGCAGTCCAATTACTCGTGGATACTGGAGCATGTGTATCAGCCATAGACAAGCACTGAGTTTTTCACGAAGACTTATGGTCAATTCCCGCCTAAGATGACCAACGCTTACTTATCGTCTATCCAAACAGTTAGTGGACATACAGTACCCGTATTAGGAAAGATTACTGTGCCATTACACTTGAATTACAGTGAGTATTCCTGTGAGTTTCATGTTATGGAAAACCTTGCTTATGATGCAATCCTTGGTCGCGATTTCCTGCAAAACAACGGAGCTCTAATTGACCTATTAAACATCACTCTTTTTTTCCAAAGACCAGGACGCCTTAGAGAACGTGCCATTATGACGACAGTGCCAGTTATGGGAACCTTCCTTCCTCGAAAGAAGATATCCGATTCCAGTATAGTCCAAATAGGCCACCGAAGTCAAAAGAACAAAGACATGGGACTTCATCAGTCATTCTTGCTTTTGTTGCTTATCGTAGTTTACCTGCGCACAGCTTCGTACACGCACAGGAAAGACAACGACCAGGCCGTTATTCAGAAAACCCAGAGGTTCTTCGCCCACACAACCCAAGATGGTATACTTCAAGATGATCAAGTAGTTTGTACCCCAGTTAGCCAAGTGAATCGTATTAAATCTGATCAGAGTATTGACCCTAGCGAAAGAAAACTACAGCGAATAAAGGTAGTAAAGTCAGTCAAACCATCCAAGAAACAAGTTGATGTCCAGAAAACTTTGAAGCCCGTTTATCCAAGCAACGAGAACAGTTTCAGTGTTCCCCAAGAGAATAATGTATACCCACGAGATTTGAATAATGAAGAGAACTCTTTAACCGTTCACCAGGAAAAAGACGATGGAGAAAGAGAGATGTATTTTACCCTATTAGCACACGCCACACGTTATTGAGTCATACAGAGAAGGAACTATATAAGGAAAATTAACGTTAAGAGTAATGAAATGATATTAGCGTATAATAGCGTGAGATAAAGATGATGTTGTTGGAAGTTGATACAAAACTAACGAGATTACAAGAGAAGATTTTAAAGTTGATATTTTACTAGAGACCAAGCAGATTAATTAGATTTTTTCACGAGAATTGATGAGATGTTTACAGAGTTATAAAGAAGCTAGAAGTTGATGTTAGTATACCACAGTCAGATAGCGATTTTGAGTTATAGAATTCCTCTTACTTATTACTCGACCAGGAGGTCTCGATTTAAGGTGGAAGGAATGTCATGAGAGGAATTACCGTTTTTCAATCATTTCTATGTTTATCCGTGTTCAGTGTTTTAAAACCTTTTTAAAAGCCAACAGTAAGTTCCATTTTTAAATACAACAAAACTAGAAGTTTCATTTATTTGTTATTCAATATGAACATTGCACTTTGAACATTGCCGCGTCCTTTGTACACTAGTACAGCTGCACTTTTGAACATGGCCGTCCTTTTATTCAAAAAATCAGTATTTGAGTCAGCTGTCCTTTTGAGCCTTACGCTCGCAGTGAAATTTCTTTGTTATGTATTTCTTCCTACGGTAGTTTTCCAGCTGAACATATATTTTTAAAACTGTTCTATTCAAGGGGAGTTAACCCTTGCTGTCAGTCACTTTTCTGCAACAAAGCAATTTCGGAAGTAAGCAGAATTTTTAAGTAGTAATCGCTAACTTCAAACAGAGTATTTTCCGTTCTTATTGTATTTCTACACGTGGTAGAGTTTGCCAAGTCATAAGATTGTACCAACCAACGCTTACACGAACCATATATAAGGAAGTAACTTGTAAAGCTTTATTTAATTACATCGCCGATTACGATGCTGTACTGAAATTACCAGTGAGCTCTGAATAAACTACTGTTGGACCCAAATCCAGTCTGTTCCTTGACGTCCGTAAGAAGTTTCCAGTGAAGTAGATCCCGAGTGCCAAGAACTCGTGACGAGGTTCTGTTCCCGCAGGTCAAGCAGTGCTTCCATTTGAGTCTAATTTCCCCGTTGACCCGAAAAACCTATCGTCACAAATAGGAAATCAAAACATGGCGTTGCGCGCCACTGAGTTAAAGACGTCAGTAATTTTAATCTTCCTTTATATACTACTATCTCCTTTGTCTCGAGACACATTACATTTGAAATACGCGAGACAACAATAATTTATATCGCTAGTCCAAAATCCCATGCAAATCCTAGCATGTTTAAAGCTTTCTAAATAATCTTTAATTTGGAAAAGTGTCCACATTAAGAGTTTTAAAGCTTTATAACTTCCGAAATATTGTACATTTCATCAAACGCATGCTACAAGTTGTCGATATTGACGTTCTTCGGCAAATTCTAAAGTAATAATTTGAAAACGATCAAATCCTTCCGAGTTTTTAGACATTTTTCATTTTGGTCACGTGACACACCAAATATGGGCATGGTTCGAAATATTTAAAGGGAACGTGAATCAAACAAACACTACAAACTTTGATGCCCACTGGAGTCCAGGAACCAAAGTTATGGAGGTTTAGAGATTTCCTTAGCAACATTTTTGTGGTTCCTTGTAGTTTAGGTTCTCCCCCCTTAAGGAGTAATTTGGACAGTTTCACCCGCGATATAATTAAACCCTAATAGCACTCATGTAATCTTATTACATATACTAACTGACACTTTATAAGGGGATCCCAATAGACCTTTCTCCAAAATGGCCGCCGCAAATTCAAAATGATTAAAATTAAACTGAGTGGAAATCAATACCAGCACCTGAAAGATCACCTCCTGTTTGGTAATCGTACAAAGTTTCGTTAGGCTAGGTTCTACCTGAGTCGAGAAATACCCCCAGTCATACAAACGTCTCTAAATTTTCCAGTTTTCAACTTCCGTTTTCTCGACTCAGGTAGAACCTGACCTAACGAAACGTCGTGCGATTACTAAACAAGAGGTGTTCTTTCAGGTGCTGGTATCGATTTTCCGCTCAGCTTAATATGAATTTGCGGCGGCCATTTTGGAGAAATGTCTATTACTGGTGTACCCTGAAACGAATACTTTAAATCAAGAGAGGATGATCTAAGAGAAGCATTTCCCGTGCCCCATGTTAATTTTTTGAAATCTATTAATAGTTTCGCGCCATGCTGTGAAAGTTTAGTTTTATTTATCTTATTTTATTCTGATCGATGCTCCGACAGCACGTTACTCGAATTGACCAATCAGGTAGCGCTCTTACAGCCATGGAATGAAAGTTAAAAATAGATTTCAAAAAGTTATCATTGGAAGAGCTGAGTCCATGTATGGGGGAATGCTTCTCTTATATCATCCTCTCTTGATTTCAGTTAACTTTGACAATTCCTTCCGATAGTCTATTATATTTTAGGCAGTACCTATAAATGGTACAAATAAGATTTACAAGACCACTAAATGTAGAATAATTATTTACTACTTAATTGTTGTGTGCTACAGGTGTATCAACATGGACTTGTGTTTCTCCAAGATTCACTGTGGCTATCGCTACACCATCAGTGCTTTTCTTCACTATCCTGCCGTACGTTATCTTGGACAAGTCTCAATTGAATCAAGAAACTAAAACTATATCTGTTGCTGGTGTCAAATACAAAGCCCTTGACGATCAACAGAATAAGCAACACACAGACGAACTTTCACTGAAAAGAAAACTATTGTTAACGTGGGATATTTATTTGCTGATGACATATCTCTTTTGGCAGTACTTTGTGGACTACATTTCGTTGAAGGCCATCATTACCACTCTCGCATTTCCACAGGCATCATTTTATCCGCGTGACCTCTTTACTTATTATGTGCTGTGTTATAACATTGCTAAGTTCCTGAGTCGTTGCTACCTTCTGGTGCTCTCTATCGCGTGCTCAAGTGTGGTCCGTCTCGTGCAAATCAAGAAGACCTGGATTCTAGCGACAGTTGGTTTGGTGTTGATGTTTTACTCTGTGTTTGCCTCGTGGTATCGCTTCCTCCCCTATGTGGAAGTTATTCTGATTCTGTGTTGTCTAATGGGAGCATGTACTGGATGTATTTATGCGCATTCCCCTCTAGTAGTAGCTGACACGATTACAGTTGTCAGGGAAAGAGAATTTGCTCAGAGCATGCTCACAGTGGGTGCAGCTGCTGGAGAGTGCGCCGCCGGGCTACTGGGATTATATGTGGAACCATATTTGCAACATCACTGCGAGTTTGAACTCGGACTGGGTGATAACTGTTTAACCAGGTTTCCCAAAGTAACAGGCTGGACTGAAAATGTACATTGCTGATAACAGTAAAATAGTACTAGTCATAAACAGATGTGTTGTACAATCAATTTCAGCGTATTTCGCTAATCTGGAGATATTAAGACGGATTCCGCTCAACGTTCGAGCAATAAGTGCAAAACATTAGTTACCAAAAAAATACTCATAGCACGGTAACATTTTGAATACAGTTAAGAAGAAATTATCGATAAATTAGCTCCCAAGCTGACCCCGCGAGAGAAGTCATTACATATTTTAATTAAAAAGACGCTTCATGTCAGTTCAAAACAAAATGGCGTGCGTTTTTATAATTTTTTACGAGGTTTGACATTAATTTTCTTGAGAATGCTTGAGAATTTAATTGCGGGGTCACTTGGAGAAGTGAATTAAAGTGATATGTGTCAAATAGTATTCAAAATGTTACCTTGCTATGAGTAGTTTTTTTTAGTAATTAATTTTTTGCACTTATTGCTCGAACGTTGAGCGGAATCCGTCTTAACAGCCAATATATCGTTTTCTTGCGTTTACGGTATTTCGTCCATTAAGCATTCGATTTCCCTCCTGGAATAAACGCCCCCATAGAAGCATGAAATTCAAAATATAAACTCACACATGAAGTAAGAGAAGGCAGAATTACTCCCCATATTTCTCTGTAAATGTTTTATAATATACTAAATAACAAATCACAAACTGATTGCATGCATTGACATTCTTAATGATGATATCCTTGATATTTCTTAAAAGAGCTATGTGACGCTATTTTCGGCAATTCTGTTACACAAAAACTAGCCTTAAAATAGATTGAAACCATTAAATAACGGTTTCAAGCCATTTAAAAACATAAAACAAATACTAGGAAGCCACAATGAAGTGCGGATGGTCAAAATTGGACAAGATTAAAACGGATTACGAAAAGGTTGCTTGAAAACGACGGCCGGCATTTTTCAAGTTGAAGTCCATTTGTATGAAACAAGTGGTGAATAATGGTTAGTATCATCTGTGTTAGTTATGTAAGTGAGATTCCATCGTTGAATTAATATTTCATTCACATGTTTGAGTTTAGAGCTCGGCGTAAAAAAATAATACAGGGAAGAATATTAAAATATTACAAACTCGCCATTACAATCCAGTAGTTACTGGTTACAAACGCGCCATTACAATCCAGTAGTTACTGGGTTACAAACTCGCCATTACAATCTAGTAGTTACTGGGTTACAAGCGCGTCATTTACAATCCAGTACGTAGTTACTGGGTTACAAACTCGCCATTACAATCCAGTAGTTACTGGATTACAAACGGGCCATTACAATCCAGTAGTTACTGAGTTACAAACTCGCCACTACAATCCAGTAGTTACTGGATTACAAACGGGCCATTACAATCCAGTAGTTACTGGGTTACAAACTCGCCATTACAATCCAGTAGTTACTGCGTTACAAACTCGCCATTACAATCCAGAAGTTACTGGGTTAAAAGCGCGTCATTTACAATCCAGTAGTTACTGGGTTACAAGCGCGTCATTTACAATCCAGTAGTTACTGGGTTAGAAACTCGCCATTACAATCCAGTAGTTACTGGGTTACAAACTCCCCATTACAATCCAGTAGTTACTGGGTTACAAACGCGTCATTTACAATACAGTAGTTACTGGGTTACAAACTCGCCATTACAATCCAGTAGTTACTGGGTTACAAACTCTCCATTACCATCCAGTAGTTACTGGGTTACAAACTCTCAATTACAATCCAGTAGTTACTGGGATACAAACTCGCCATTACAATCCAGTAGTTACTGGGTTACAAGCGCGTGATTTACAATCCAGTAGTTACTGGGTTACAAACTCTCCATTACAATCCAGTAGTTACTAGGTTACAAACTCTCTATTACCATCCAGCAGTTACTGGGTTACAAACGCGTCATTTACAATCCAGTAGTTACTGGGTTAGAAACTCGCCTTTACACTCCAGTACTTAATGGGTTACAAACTCGCCATTACAATCCAGTAGTTACTGGGTTAGAAACTCGCCATTACAATCAAGTAGTTACTGGGTTACAAACTCCCCATTACAATCCAGAAGTTACTGGGTTACAAACGCGTCATTTACAATCCAGTAGTTACTGGGTTACAGGCGCGTCATTTACAATACAATAGTTACTGGGTTACAAACTCTCCATTACAATCCAGTACTTACTGGGTTACAATCTCTCCATTACAATCCAGTAGTTACTGGGTTACAAACTCTCCATTACCATCCAGCAGTTACTGCGTTACAAACGCGTCATTTACAATCCAGTAGTTACTGGGTTAGAAACTCGCCTTTACAATCCAGTAGTTACTGGGTTAGAAACTCTCCATTACCATCCAGCAGTTACTGCGTTACAAACGCGTCATTTACAATCCAGTAGTTACTGGGTTAGAAACTTGCCTTTACAATCCAGTAGTTACTGGGTTAGAAACTCGCCTCCACAATCCAGTAGTTACTGGGTTACAAACTCGCCATTACAATCCAGTAGTTACTGGGTTACAAATTCTCCATTACCATCCAGCAGTAACTGGGTTACAATCTCGCCATTACAATCCAGTAGTTACTGGGTTACAAGCGCGTGATTTACAATCCAGTAGTTACTGGGTTACAAACTCTCCATTACAATCCAGTAGTTACTGGGTTACAAAATCTCTATTACCATCCAGCAGTTACTGGGTTACAAACACGTCATTTACAATCCAGTAGTTACTGGGTTTGAAACTCGCCATTACAATCCACTACTTAATGGGTTACAAACTCGCCATTACAATCCAGTAGTTACTGGGTTACAAACTCTCCATTACAATCCAGTAGTTACTGGGATACAAACTCGCCATTACAATCCAGTAGTTACTGGGTTACAAACGCGTCATTTACAATCCAGTAGTTACTGGGTTACAAACTCTCCATTACAATCCAGTAGTTACTGGGTTACAAACTCTCTATTACCATCCAGCAGTTACTGGGTTACAAACGCGTCATTACAATCCAGTAGTTACTGGGTTACAAACTCGCCTTTACACTCCAGTACTTAATGGGTTACAAACTCGCCATTACAATCCAGTTGTTACTGGGTTAGAAACTCGCCATTACAATCCAGTAGTTACTGGGTTACAAACTCGCCACTACAATCCAGTAGTTACTGGATTACAAACGGGCCATTACAATCCAGTAGTTACTGGGTTACAAACTCGCCATTACAATCCAGTAGTTACTGCGTTACAAAACTCGCCATTACAATCCAGAAGTTACTGGGTTAAAAGCGCGTCATTTACAATCCAGTAGTTACTGGGTTACAAGCGCGTCATTTACAATCCAGTAGTTACTGGGTTAGAAACTCGCCATTACAATCCAGTAGTTACTGGGTTACAAACGCGTCATTTACAATCCAGTAGTTACTGGGTTACAAGCGCGTCATTACAATACAGTAGTTACTGGGTTACAAACTCGCCATTACAATCCAGTAGTTACTGGGTTACAAACTCTCCATTACCATCCAGTAGTTACTGGGTTACAAACTCTCAATTACAATCCAGTAGTTACTGGGATACAAACTCGCCATTACAATCCAGTAGTTACTGGGTTACAAGCGCGTGATTTACAATCCAGTAGTTACTGGGTTACAAACTCTCCATTACAATCCAGTAGTTACTAGGTTACAAACTCTCTATTACAATCCAGCAGTTACTGGGTTACAAACGCGTCATTACAATCCAGTAGTTACTGGGTTACAAACTCTCCATTACCATCCAGTAGTTACTGGGTTACAAACTCTCAATTACAATCCAGTAGTTACTGGGATACAAACTCGCCATTACAATCCAGTAGTTACTGGGTTACAAGCGCGTGATTTACAATCCAGTAGTTACTGGGTTACAAACTCTCCATTACAATCCAGTAGTTACTAGGTTACAAACTCTCTATTACCATCCAGTAGTTACTGGGTTAGAAACTCGCCTTTACACTCCAGTACTTAATGGGTTACAAACTCGCCATTACAATCCAGTAGTTACTGGGTTAGAAACTCGCCATTACAATCAAGTAGTTACTGGGTTACAAACTCCCCATTACAATCCAGAAGTTACTGGGTTACAAACGCGTCATTTACAATCCAGTAGTTACTGGGTTACAGGCGCGTCATTTACAATACAATAGTTACTGGGTTACAAACTCTCCATTACAATGCAGTAATTACTGGGTTACAAGCGCGTCATTTACAATCCAGTACTTACTGGGTTACAATCTCTCCATTACAATCCAGTAGTTACTGGGTTACAAACTCTCCATTACCATCCAGCAGTTACTGCGTTACAAACGCGTCATTTACAATCCAGTAGTTACTGGGTTAGAAACTCGCCTTTACAATCCAGTAGTTACTGGGTTAGAAACTCGCCTTTACAATCCAGTAGTTACTGGGTTACAAACTCGCCATTACAATCCAGTAGTTACTGGGTTACAAATTCTCCATTACAATCCAGTAGTTACAGGGTTACAAACTCTCCATTACCATCCAGCAGTAACTGGGTTACAATCTCTCCATTACAATCCAGTAGTTACTGGGTTACAAACGCGTGATTTACAATCCAGTAGTTACTGGGTTACAAACTCTCCATTACAATCCAGTAGTTACTGGGTTACAAAATCTCTATTACCATCCAGCAGTTACTGGGTTACAAACTCTCCATTACAATCCAGTAGTTACTGGGATACAAACTCGCCATTACAATCCAGTAGTTACTGGGTTACAAGCGCGTGATTTACAATCCAGTAGTTACCGGGTTACAAACTCTCCATAACAATCCAGCAGTTACTGGGTTACAAACTCTCTATTACCATCCAGCAGTTACTGGGTTACAAACGCGTCATTACAATCCAGTAGTTACTGGGTTAGAAACTCGCCTTTACACTCCAGTACTTAATGGGTTACAAACTCGCCATTACAATCCAATAGTTACTGGGTTACAAACACTCCATTACAATCCAGTAGTTACTAGGTTACAAACTCTCCATTACAATCCAGTAGTTACTGGGTTACAAGCGCGTCATTACAATCCAGTAGTTACCGGGTTACAAACTCTCCATAACAATCCAGTAGTTACTGGGTTACAAACTCTCTATTACCATCCAGCAGTTACTGGGTTACAAACGCGTCATTTACAATCCAGTAGTTACTGGGTTACAAACTCGCCTTTACACTCCAGTACTTAATGGGTTACAAACTCGCCATTACAATCCAATAGTTACTGGGTTACAAACACTCCATTACAATCCAGTAGTTACTAGGTTACAAACTCTCCATTACAATCCAGTAGTTACTGGGTTACAAGCGCGTCATTTACAATCCAGTTGTTACTGGGTTACAAACTCGCCATTACAATCTAGTAGTTACTGGGTTACAAGCGCGTCATTTACAATCCAGTAGTTACTGGGTAACAAACTCGCCATTACAATCCAATAGTTACTGGATTACAAACGGGTCATTACAATCCAGTAGTTACTGGGTTACGAACTCTACATTACAATCCAGTAGTTACTGGGTTACAAGCGCGTTATTTACAATCCAGTAGTTACTCGGTTAAAAACTCTCCATTACAATCCAGTAGTTACTGGGTTACAAACTCTCCATTACCATCCAGTAGTTACTGGGATACAAACTCTCCATTACAATCCAGTAGTTACTGGGTTACAAACTCTCCATTACAATCCAGTAGTAACTGGGTTAAAATCTCTCCATTACAATCCAGTAGTTACTGCGTTACAAACTCGCCATTACAATCCAGTAGTTACTGGATTACAAACGCGCCATTACAATCCAGTAGTTACTGAGTTACAAACTCGCCACTACAATCCAGTAGTTACTGGGTTACAAACGGGCCATTACAATCCAGTAGTTACTGGGTTACAAACTCGCCATTACAATCCAGTAGTTACTGGGTTACAAACTCGCCATTACAATCCAGTAGTTACTGGATTACAAACGGGCCATTACAATCCAGTAGTTACTGGGTTACAAACTCGCCATTACAATCCAGTAGTTACTGGGTTACAAACTCGCCACTACAATCCAGTAGTTACTGGATTACAAACGGGCCATTACAATCCAGTAGTTACTGGGTTACAAACTCGCCATTACAATCCAGTAGTTACTGCGTTACAAACTCGCCATTACAATCCAGTAGTTACTGGGTTACAAACTCTCCATTACAATCCAGTAGTTACTGGGTTACAAACTCTCCATTACAATCCAGTAGTTACTGGGTTACAAACGCGTCATTTACAATCCAGTAGTTACTGGGTTACAAACTCGCCATTACAATCCAGTAGTTACTGGTTACAACTCGCCATTACAATCCAGTAGTTACTGGGTTACAAACTCGATATTACAATCCAGTAGTTACTGGATTACAAACTCGCCATTACAATCCAGTAGTTACTGGGTTACAAACTCGCCATTACAATCTAGTAGTTACTGGGTTACAAGCGCGTCATTACAATCCAGTAGTTACTGGGTTACAAACTCGCCATTACAATCCAGTAGTTACTGGGTTACAAACGGGCCATTACAATCCAGTACTTACTGGGTTACAAACTCGCCATTACAATCCAGTAGTTACTGCGTTACAAACTCGCCATTACAATCCAGTAGTTACTGGGTTACAAACTCGTCATTACAATCCAGTAGTTACTGGGTTACAAACGCGTCATTACAATCCAGTAGTTACTGGGTTACAAACTCCCCATTACAATCCAGTAGTTACTGGGTTACAAACTCGCCATTACAATCCAGTAGTTACTGGGTTACAAACGCGTCATTTACAATCCAGTACGTAGTTACTGGGTTACAAACTCGCCATTACAATCCAGTAGTTACTGGATTACAAACTCGCCATTACAATCCAGTAGTTACTGAGTTACAAACTCGCCATTACAATCCAGTAGTTACTGCGTTACAAACTCCCATTACAATCCAGTAGTTACTGGGTTACAAACTCCCCATTACAATCCAGTAGTTACTGGGTTACAAACTCGCCATTACAATCCAGTAGTTACTGGGTTACAAACTCCCCATTACAATCCAGTAGTTACTGGGTTACAAACTCGCCATTACAATCCAGTAGTTACTGGGTTACAAACTCCCCATTACAATCCAGTAGTTACTGGGTTACAAACTCGCCATTACAATCCAGTAGTTACTGGGTTACAAACTCGTCATTACAATCCAGTACGTAGTTACTGGGTTACAAACTCGCCATTACAATCCAGTAGTTACTGGGTTACAAACGGGCCATTACAATCCAGTAGTTACTGAGTTACAAACTCGCCATTACAATCCAGTAGTTACTGGGTTACAAACTCGCCATTTACAATCCAGTAGTTACTGGGTTACAAACTCGCCATTACAATCCAGTAGTTACTGGGTTACAAACGGGCCATTACAATCCAGTACTTACTGGGTTACAAACTCGCCATTACAATCCAGTAGTTACTGGGTTACAAACTCGCCATTACAATCCAGTAGTTACTGGGTTACAAACTCGTCATTACAATCCAGTAGTTACTGGGTTACAAACTCGTCATTACAATCCAGTAGTTACTGGGTTACAAACTCTCCATTACAATCCAGTAGTTACTGGGTTACAAACTCGTCATTACAATCCAGTAGTTACTGGGTTACAAACTCGCCATTACAATCCAGTAGTTACTGGTTACAAACTCTCCATTACAATCCAGTAGTTACTGCGTTACAAACTCGTCATTACAATCCAGTAGTTACTGGGTTACAAACTCGCCATTACAATCCAGTAGTTACTGGGTTACAAACTCGCCTCCACAATCCAGTAGTTACTGGGTTACAAACTCGCCATTACAATCCAGTAGTTACTGGGTTACAAACTCTCCATTACAATCCAGTAGTTACTGGGTTACAAACTCGCCATTACAATCCAGTAGTTACTGGGTTACAAACTCGTGATTTACAATCCAGTAGTTACTGGGTTACAAACTCTCCATTACAATCCAGTAGTTACTGGGTTACAAAATCTCTATTACAATCCAGTAGTTACTGGGTTACAAACACGTCATTACAATCCAGTAGTTACTGGGTTACAAACTCGACATTACAATCCAGTAGTTACTGGGTTACAAACTCGACATTACAATCCAGTAGTTACTGGGTTACAAACTCTCCATTACAATCCAGTAGTTACTGGGTTACAAACTCTCCATTACAATCCAGTAGTTACTGGGTTACAAACTCGCCATTACAATCCAGTAGTTACTGGGTTACAAACTCTCCATTACAATCCAGTAGTTACTGGGTTACAAACTCGACATTACAATCCAGTAGTTACTGGGTTACAAACTCTCCATTACAATCCAGTAGTTACTGCATTACAAACTCGACATTACAATCCAGTAGTTACTGGGTTACAAACTCTCCATTACAATCCAGTAGTTACTGGGTTACAAACTCTCCATTACAATCCAGTAGTTACTGGGTTACAAACTCGACATTACAATCCAGTAGTTACTGGGTTACAAACTCTCCATTACAATCCAGTAGTTACTGGGTTACAAACTCGCCATTACAATCCAGTAGTTACTGGGTTACAAACTCTCCATTACAATCCAGTAGTTACTGGGTTACAAACTCTCCATTACAACCCAGTAGTTACTGGGTTACAAACTCGACATTACAATCCAGTAGTTACTGGGTTACAAACTCGACATTACAATCCAGTAGTTACTGGGTTACAAACTCTCCATTACAATCCAGCAGTTACTGGGTTACAAACGGGTCATTACAATCCAGTAGTTACTGGGTTACAAACTCGCCATTACAATCCAGTAGTTACTGGGTTACAAACTCGCCATTACAATCCAGTAGTTACTGGGTTACAAACTCGTCATTACAATCCAGTAGTTACTGGGTTACAAACTCTCCATTACAATCCAGTAGTTACTGGGTTACAAACTCGCCATTACAATCCAGTAGTTACTGGGTTACAAACTCTCCATTACAATCCAGTAGTTACTGGGTTACAAACTCGACATTACAATCCAGTAGTTACTGGGTTACAAACTCTCCATTACAATCCAGTAGTTACTGGGTTACAAACTCTCCATTACAATCCAGTAGTTACTGGGTTACAAACTCTCCATTACAATCCAGTAGTTACTGGGTTACAAACTCGACATTACAATCCAGTAGTTACTGGGTTACAAACTCTCCATTACAATCCAGTAGTTACTGGGTTACAAACTCTCCATTACAATCCAGTAGTTACTGGGTTACAAACTCGACATTACAATCCAGTAGTTACTGGGTTACAAACTCGACATTACAATCCAGTAGTTACTGGGTTACAAACTCTCCATTACAATCCAGTAGTTACTGGGTTACAAACTCGACATTACAATCCAGTAGTTACTGGGTTACAAACTCTCCATTACAATCCAGTAGTTACTGGGTTACAAACTCGCCATTACAATCCAGTAGTTACTGGGTTACAAACTCTCATTACAATCCAGTAGTTACTGGGTTACAAACTCGCCATTACAATCCAGTAGTTACTGGGTTACAAACTCGCCATTACAATCCAGTAGTTACTGGGTTACAAACGCGTCATTACAATCCAGTAGTTACTGGGTTACAAACTCGCCATTACAATCCAGTAGTTACTGGGTTACAAACTCGCCATTACAATCCAGTAGTTACTGGGTTACAAACTCTCCATTACAATCCAGTAGTTACTGGGTTACAAACTCTCCATTACAATCCAGTAGTTACTGGGTTACAAACTCGACATTACAATCCAGTAGTTACTGGGTTACAAACTCTCCATTACAATCCAGTAGTTACTGGGTTACAAACTCGACATTACAATCCAGTAGTTACTGGGTTACAAACTCTCCATTACAATCCAGTAGTTACTGGGTTACAAACTCGACATTACAATCCAGTAGTTACTGGGTTACAAACTCTCCATTACAATCCAGTAGTTACTGGGTTACAAACTCTCCATTACAATCCAGTAGTTACTGGGTTACAAACTCGACATTACAATCCAGTAGTTACTGGGTTACAAACTCGACATTACAATCCAGTAGTTACTGGGTTACAAACTCTCCATTACAATCCAGTAGTTACTGGGTTACAAACTCGTCATTACAATCCAGTAGTTACTGGGTTACAAACTCGCCATTACAATCCAGTAGTTACTGGTTACAAACTCGCCATTACAATCCAGTAGTTACTGGGTTACAAACTCGTCATTACAATCCAGTAGTTACTGGGTTACAAACTCTCCATTACAATCCAGTAGTTACTGGGTTACAAACTCGCCATTACAATCCAGTAGTTACTGGGTTACAAACTCTCCATTACAATCCAGTAGTTACTGGGTTACAAACTCTCCATTACAATCCAGTAGTTACTGGGTTACAAACTCGACATTACAATCCAGTAGTTACTGGGTTACAAACTCGCCATTACAATCCAGTAGTTACTGGGTTACAAACTCTCCATTACAATCCAGTAGTTACTGGGTTACAAACTCGACATTACAATCCAGTAGTTACTGGGTTACAAACTCTCCATTACAATCCAGTAGTTACTGGGTTACAAACTCTCCATTACAATCCAGTAGTTACTGGGTTACAAACTCGACATTACAATCCAGTAGTTACTGGGTTACAAACTCTCCATTACAATCCAGTAGTTACTGGGTTACAAACTCTCCATTACAATCCAGTAGTTACTGGGTTACAAACTCGACATTACAATCCAGTAGTTACTGGGTTACAAACTCGCCATTACAATCCAGTAGTTACTGGGTTACAAACTCTCCATTACAATCCAGTAGTTACTGGGTTACAAACTCGACATTACAATCCAGTAGTTACTGGGTTACAAACTCGCCATTACAATCCAGTAGTTACTGGGTTACAAACTCGACATTACAATCCAGTAGTTACTGGGTTACAAACTCGCCATTACAATCCAGTAGTTACTGGGTTACAAACTCGACATTACAATCCAGTAGTTACTGGGTTACAAACTCGCCATTACAATCCAGTAGTTACTGGGTTACAAACTCTCCATTACAATCCAGTAGTTACTGGGTTACAAACTCGACATTACAATCCAGTAGTTACTGGGTTACAAACTCGCCATTACAATCCAGTAGTTACTGGGTTACAAACTCGCCATTACAATCCAGTAGTTACTGGGTTACAAACTCTCCATTACAATCCAGTAGTTACTGGGTTACAAACTCGCCATTACAATCCAGTAGTTACTGGGTTACAAACTCGACATTACAATCCAGTAGTTACTGGGTTACAAACTCGACATTACAATCCAGTAGTTACTGGGTTACAAACTCTCCATTACAATCCAGTAGTTACTGGGTTACAAACTCGACATTACAATCCAGTAGTTACTGGGTTACAAACTCTCCATTACAATCCAGTAGTTACTGGGTTACAAACTCGCCATTACAATCCAGTAGTTACTGGGTTACAAACTCGTCATTACAATCCAGTAGTTACTGGGTTACAAACTCGTCATTACAATCCAGTAGTTACTGGGTTACAAACTCGCCATTACAATCCAGTAGTTACTGGGTTACAAACTCGTCATTACAATCCAGTAGTTACTGGGTTACAAACTCTCCATTACAATCCAGTAGTTACTGGGTTACAAACTCGACATTACAATCCAGTAGTTACTGGGTTACAAACTCGCCATTACAATCCAGTAGTTACTGGGTTACAAACTCTCCATTACAATCCAGTAGTTACTGGGTTACAAACTCGACATTACAATCCAGTAGTTACTGGGTTACAAACTCGCCATTACAATCCAGTAGTTACTGGGTTACAAACTCGACATTACAATCCAGTAGTTACTGGGTTACAAACTCTCCATTACAATCCAGTAGTTACTGGGTTACAAACTCTCCATTACAATCCAGTAGTTACTGGGTTACAAACTCGACATTACAATCCAGTAGTTACTGGGTTACAAACTCGACATTACAATCCAGTAGTTACTGGGTTACAAACTCTCCATTACAATCCAGTAGTTACTGGGTTACAAACTCTCCATTACAATCCAGTAGTTACTGGGTTACAAACTCGACATTACAATCCAGTAGTTACTGGGTTACAAACTCTCCATTACAATCCAGTAGTTACTGGGTTACAAACTCGCCATTACAATCCAGTAGTTACTGGGTTACAAACGCGTCATTACAATCCAGTAGTTACTGGGTTACAAACTCGTCATTACAATCCAGTAGTTACTGGGTTACAAACTCGCCATTACAATCCAGTAGTTACTGGGTTACAAACGCGTCATTACAATCCAGTAGTTACTGGGTTACAAACTCTCCATTACAATCCAGTAGTTACTGGGTTACAAACTCGACATTACAATCCAGTAGTTACTGGGTTACAAACTCGCCATTACAATCCAGTAGTTACTGGGTTACAAACTCTCCATTACAATCCAGTAGTTACTGGGTTACAAACTCGACATTACAATCCAGTAGTTACTGGGTTACAAACTCGACATTACAATCCAGTAGTTACTGGGTTACAAACTCTCCATTACAATCCAGTAGTTACTGGGTTACAAACTCTCCATTACAACCCAGTAGTTACTGGGTTACAAACTCGACATTACAATCCAGTAGTTACTGGGTTACAAACTCGACATTACAATCCAGTAGTTACTGGGTTACAAACTCTCCATTACCATCCAGCAGTTACTGGGTTACAAACGCGTCATTATAATCCAGTAGTTACTGGGTTACAAGCGGGTCATTTACAATCCAGTAGTTACTGGGTTACAAACTCGCCATTACAATCCAGTAGTTACTGGGTTAGAAACGCGTCATTACAATCCAGTAGTTACTGGGTTACAAACTCTCCATTACAATCCAGTAGTTACTGGGTTACAAACTCGACATTACAATCCAGTAGTTACTGGGTTACAAACTCGACATTACAATCCAGTAGTTACTGGGTTACAAACTCTCCATTACAATCCAGTAGTTACTGAGTTACAAACTTCCCATTACAATGCAGTAGTTACTGGGTTACAAAGCGTCATTACAATCCAGTAGTTACTGGGTTACAAACTCGCCATTACAATCTAGTAGTTACTGGTTTACAAATTCTCCATTACAATCCAGTAGTTACTTGGTTACAAACTCTCCATTACAATCCAGCAGTTACTGGGTTACAAACGCGTCATTTACAATCCAGTAGTTACTGGGTTACAAACTGGTCATTACAATCCAGTAGTTACTGGGTTACAAACTCTCCATTACAATCCAGTAGTTACTGGGTTACAAACTCGACATTACAATCCAGTAGTTACTGGGTTACAAACTCTCCATTACAATCCAGTAGTTACTGGGTTACAAACTCGACATTACAATCCAGTAGTTACTGGGTTACAAACTCTCCATTACAATCCAGTAGTTACTTGGTTACAAACTCGACATTACAATCCAGTAGTTACTGGGTTACAAACTCTCCATTACAATCCAGTAGTTACTGGGTTACAAACTCTCCATTACAATCCAGTAGTTACTGGGTTACAAACTCTCCATTACAATCCAGTAGTTACTGGGTTACAAACTCTCCATTACAATCCAGTAGTTACTGGGTTACAAACTCGACATTACAATCCAGTAGTTACTGGGTTACAAACTCGACATTACAATCCAGTAGTTACTGGGTTACAAACTCTCCATTACAATCCAGTAGTTACTGGGTTACAAACTTACCATTACAATCCAGTAGTTACTGGGTTACAAACTCTCCATTACAATCCAGTAGTTACTGGGTTACAAACTCGACATTACAATCCAGTAGTTACTGGGTTACAAACTCTCCATTACAATCCAGTAGTTACTGGGTTACAAACTTACCATTACAATCCAGTAGTTACTGGGTTACAAACTCTCCATTACAATCCAGTAGTTACTGGGTTACAAACTCGACATTACAATCCAGTAGTTACTGGGTTACAAACTCTCCATTACAATCCAGTAGTTACTGGGTTACAAACTTACCATTACAATCCAGTAGTTACTGGGTTACAAACTCTCCATTACAATCCAGTAGTTACTGGGTTACAAACTCGCCATTACAATCCAGTAGTTACTGGGTTACAAACTCTCCATTACAATCCAGTAGTTACTGAGTTAAAACTTCCCATTACAATGCAGTAGTTACTGGGTTGCAAGAGCGTCATTTACAATCCAGTAGTTACTGGGTTACAAACTCGCCATTACAATCTAGTAGTTACTGGTTTACAAATTCTCCATTACAATCCAGTAGTTACTTGGTTACAAACTCTCCATTACCATCCAGTAGTTACTGGGTTACAAACGCGTCATTTACAATCCAGTAGTTACTGGGTTACAAACGGGTCATTACAATCCAGTAGTTACTGGGTTACAAACTCTCCATTACAATCCAGTAGTTACTGGGTTACAAACTCGACATTACAATCCAGTAGTTACTGGGTTACAAACTCTCCATTACAATCCAGTAGTTACTGGGTTACAAACTCGACATTACAATCCAGTAGTTACTGGGTTACAAACTCTCCATTACAATCCAGTAGTTACTGGGTTACAAACTCGACATTACAATCCAGTAGTTACTGGGTTACAAACTCTCCATTACAATCCAGTAGTTACTGGGTTACATTAAACTCTCCATTACAATCCAGTAGTTACTGGGTTACAAACTCTCCATTACAATCCAGTAGTTACTGGGTTACAAACTCTCCATTACAATCCAGTAGTTACTGGGTTACAAACTCGACATTACAATCCAGTAGTTACTGGGTTACAAACTCTCCATTACAATCCAGTAGTTACTGGGTTACAAACTCTCCATTACAATCCAGTAGTTACTGGGTTACAAACTCTCCATTACAATCCAGTAGTTACTGGGTTACAAACTTACCATTACAATCCAGTAGTTACTGGGTTACAAACTCTCCATTACAATCCAGTAGTTACTGGGTTACAAACTCTCCATTACAATCCAGTAGTTACTGGGTTAAAACTCCCATTACAATGCAGTAGTTACTGGGTTGCAAGAGCGTCATTTACAATCCAGTAGTTACTGGGTTACAAACTCGCCATTACAATCTAGTAGTTACTGGTTTACAAATTCTCCATTACAATCCAGTAGTTACTTGGTTACAAACTCTCCATTACAATCCAGCAGTTACTGGGTTACAAACGCGTCATTTACAATCCAGTAGTTACTGGGTTACAAGCGGGTCATTACAATCCAGTAGTTACTGGGTTACAAACGCGTCATTACAATCCAGTAGTTACTGGGTTACAAATGCCCCATTACAATCCAGTAGTTACTGGGTTACAAACTCGACATTACAATCCAGTAGTTACTGGGTTACAAACTCTCCATTACAATCCAGTAGTTACTGGGTTACAAACTCTCCATTACAATCCAGTAGATACTGGGTTACAAACTCGACATTACAATCCAGTAGTTACTGGTTACAAACTCGACATTACAATCCAGTAGTTACTGGGTTACAAACTCTCCATTACCATCCAGCAGTTACTGGGTTACAAAGGACGTCATTTATAATCCAGTAGTTACTGGGTTACAAGCGGGTCATTACAATCCAGTAGTTACTGGGTTACAAACTCGCCATTACAATCCAGTAGTTACTGGTTACAAACGCGTCATTACAATCCAGTAGTTACTGGGTTACAAACTCTCCATTACAATCCAGTAGTTACTGGGTTACAAACTCGACATTACAATCCAGTAGTTACTGGGTTACAAACTCTCCATTACAATCCAGTAGTTACTGGGTTACAAACTCGACATTACAATCCAGTAGTTACTGGGTTACAAACTCTCCATTACAATCCAGTAGTTACTGGGTTACATTGAAACTCTCCATTACAATCCAGTAGTTACTGGGTTACAAACTCTCCATTACAATCCAGTAGTTACTGGGTTACAAACTCTCCATTACAATCCAGTAGTTACTGGGTTACAAACTCGACATTACAATCCAGTAGTTACTGGGTTACAAACTCTCCATTACAATCCAGTAGTTACTGGGTTACAAACTCGACATTACAATCCAGTAGTTACTGGGTTACAAACTCGACATTACAATCCAGTAGTTACTGGGTTACAAACTCTCCATTACAATCCAGTAGTTACTGGGTTACAAACTCGCCATTACAATCCAGTAGTTACTGGGTTACAAACTCTCCATTACAATCCAGTAGTTACTGGGTTACAAACTTACCATTACAATCCAGTAGTTACTGGGTTACAAACTCTCCATTACAATCCAGTAGTTACTGGGTTACAAACTCTCCATTACAATCCAGTAGTTACTGGGTTACAAACTTCCAATTACAATGCAGTAGTTACTGGGTTACAAACTCGCCATTACAATCCAGTAGTTACTGGGTTACAAACTCTCCATTACAATCCAGTAGTTACTGGGTTACAAACTCTCCATTACAATCCAGTAGTTACTGGGTTACAAACTCGACATTACAATCCAGTAGTTACTGGGTTACAAACTCTCCATTACAATCCAGTAGTTACTGGGTTACAAACTCTCCATTACAATCCAGTAGTTACTGGTTACAAACTCGACATTACAATCCAGTAGTTACTGGGTTACAAACTCGACATTACAATCCAGTAGTTACTGGGTTACAAACTCTCCATTACAATCCAGTAGTTACTGAGTTAAAACTTTCCATTACAATCCAGTAGTTACTGGGTTACAAACTCGTCATTACAATCCAGTAGTTACTGGGTTACAAACTCGCCATTACAATCTAGTAGTTACTGGTTTACAAACTCTCCATTACAATCCAGTAGTTACTGGGTTACAAACTCTCCATTACAATCCAGCAGTTACTGGGTTACAAACGCGTCATTTATAATCCAGTAGTTACTGGGTTACAAGCGGGTCATTACAATCCAGTAGTTACTGGGTTACAAACTCGCCATTACAATCCAGTAGTTACTGGGTTACAAACGCGTCATTACAATCCAGTAGTTACTGGGTTACAAACTCTCCATTACAATCCAGTAGTTACTGGGTTACAAACTCGACATTACAATCCAGTAGTTACTGGGTTACAAACTCTCCATTACAATCCAGTAGTTACTGGGTTACAAACTCTCCATTACAATCCAGTAGTTACTGGGTTACAAACTCGACATTACAATCCAGTAGTTACTGGGTTACAAACTCTCCATTACAATCCAGTAGTTACTGGGTTACAAACGCGTCATTTATAATCCAGTAGTTACTGGGTTACCAGCGGGTCATTTACAATCCAGTAGTTACTGGGTTACAAACTCGCCATTACAATCCAGTAGTTACTGGATTACAAACTCTCCATTACAATCCAGTAGTTACTGGGTTACAAACTCGACATTACAATCCAGTAGTTACTGGGTTACAAACTCTCCATTACAATCCAGTAGTTACTGGGTTACAAACTCGACATTACAATCCAGTAGTTACTGGGTTACAAACTCTCCATTACAATCCAGTAGTTACTGGGTTACAAACTCTCCATTACAATCCAGTAGTTACTGGGTTACAAACTCTCCATTACAATCCAGTAGTTACTGGGTTACAAACTCTCCATTACAATCCAGTAGTTACTGGGTTACAAACTCGACATTACAATCCAGTAGTTACTGGGTTACAAACTCGACATTACAATCCAGTAGTTACTGGGTTACAAACTCTCCATTACAATCCAGTAGTTACTGGGTTACAAACTTACCATTACAATCCAGTAGTTACTGGGTTACAAACTCTCCATTACAATCCAGTAGTTACTGGGTTACAAACTCTCCATTACAATCCAGTAGTTACTGGGTTACAAACTCGACATTACAATCCAGTAGTTACTGGGTTACAAACTCTCCATTACAATCCAGTAGTTACTGGGTTACAAACTCTCCATTACAATCCAGTAGTTACTGGGTTACAAACTCGACATTACAATCCAGTAGTTACTGGGTTACAAACTCGACATTACAATCCAGTAGTTACTGGGTTACAAACTCTCCATTACAATCCAGTAGTTACTGGGTTACAAACTTTCCATTACAATCCAGTAGTTACTGGGTTACAAACTCGTCATTACAATCCAGTAGTTACTGGGTTACAAACTCGCCATTACAATCCAGTAGTTACTGGGTTACAAACTCTCCATTACAATCCAGTAGTTACTGGGTTACAAACTCTCCATTACCATCCAGTAGTTACTGGGTTACAAACGCGTCATTTATAATCCAGTAGTTACTGGGTTACAAGCGGGTCATTTACAATCCAGTAGTTACTGGGTTACAAACTCGCCATTACAATCCAGTAGTTACTGGGTTACAAACGCGTCATTACAATCCAGTAGTTACTGGGTTACAAACTCTCCATTACAATCCAGTAGTTACTGGGTTACAAACTCGACATTACAATCCAGTAGTTACTGGGTTACAAACTCTCCATTACAATCCAGTAGTTACTGGGTTACAAACTCTCCATTACAATCCAGTAGTTACTGGGTTACAAACTCGACATTACAATCCAGTAGTTACTGGGTTACAAACTCTCCATTACAATCCAGTAGTTACTGGGTTACAAACTCTCCATTACAATCCAGTAGTTACTGAGTTACAAACTTCCATTACAATGCAGTAGTTACTGGGTTACAAGAGCGTCATTTACAATCCAGTAGTTACTGGGTTACAAACTCGCCATTACAATCCAGTAGTTACTGGTTTACAAACTCTCCATTACAATCCAGTAGTTACTGGGTTACAAACTCTCCATTACAATCCAGCAGTTACTGGGTTACAAACGCGTCATTTATAATCCAGTAGTTACTGGGTTACAAGCGGGTCATTACAATCCAGTAGTTACTGGGTTACAAACTCGCCATTACAATCCAGTAGTTACTGGGTTACAAACGCGTCATTACAATCCAGTAGTTACTGGGTTACAAACTCTCCATTACAATCCAGTAGTTACTGGGTTACAAACTCGACATTACAATCCAGTAGTTACTGGGTTACAAACTCTCCATTACAATCCAGTAGTTACTGGGTTACAAACTCTCCATTACAATCCAGTAGTTACTGGGTTACAAACTCGACATTACAATCCAGTAGTTACTGGGTTACAAACTCTCCATTACAATCCAGTAGTTACTGGGTTACAAACGCGTCATTTACAATCCAGTAGTTACTGGGTTACAAACTCGCCATTACAATCCAGTAGTTACTGGGTTACAAACTCGCCATTACAATCCAGTAGTTACTGGGTTACAAACTCTCCATTACAATCCAGTAGTTACTGGGTTACAAACTCGACATTACAATCCAGTAGTTACTGGGTTACAAACTCTCCATTACAATCCAGTAGTTACTGGGTTACAAACTCGACATTACAATCCAGTAGTTACTGGGTTACAAACTCTCCATTACAATCCAGTAGTTACTGGGTTACAAACTCTCCATTACAATCCAGTAGTTACTGGGTTACAAACTCGCCATTACAATCCAGTAGTTACTGGGTTACAAACTCTCCATTACAATCCAGTAGTTACTGGGTTACAAACTCGACATTACAATCCAGTAGTTACTGGGTTACAAACTCGACATTACAATCCAGTAGTTACTGGGTTACAAACTCGACATTACAATCCAGTAGTTACTGGGTTACAAACTCTCCATTACAATCCAGTAGTTACTGGGTTACAAACTCTCCATTACAATCCAGTAGTTACTGGGTTACAAACTCGACATTACAATCCAGTAGTTACTGGGTTACAAACTCGTCATTACAATCCAGTAGTTACTGGGTTACAAACTCGCATTACAATCCAGTAGTTACTGGGTTACAAACTCGACATTACAATCCAGTAGTTACTGGGTTACAAACTCTCCATTACAATCCAGTAGTTACTGGGTTACAAACTCGCCATTACCATCCAGCAGTTACTGGGTTACAAACGCGTCATTTATAATCCAGTAGTTACTGGGTTACAAACTCGTCATTTACAATCCAGTAGTTACTGGGTTACAAACTCGCCATTACAATCCAGTAGTTACTGGGTTACAAACGCGTCATTACAATCCAGTAGTTACTGGGTTACAAACTCTCCATTACAATCCAGTAGTTACTGGGTTACAAACTCGACATTACAATCCAGTAGTTACTGGGTTACAAACTCTCCATTACAATCCAGTAGTTACTGGGTTACAAACTCTCCATTACAATCCAGTAGTTACTGGGTTACAAACTCTCCATTACAATCCAGTAGTTACTGGGTTACAAACTCGACATTACAATCCAGTAGTTACTGGGTTACAAACTCGACATTACAATCCAGTAGTTACTGGGTTACAAACTCTCCATTACAATCCAGTAGTTACTGGGTTACAAACTCTCCATTACAATCCAGTAGTTACTGGGTTACAAACTCGCCATTACAATCCAGTAGTTACTGGGTTACAAACTCGCCATTACAATCCAGTAGTTACTGGGTTACAAACTCGCCATTACAATCCAGTAGTTACTGGGTTACAAACTCGTCATTACAATCCAGTAGTTACTGGGTTACAAACTCGTCATTACAATCCAGTAGTTACTGGGTTACAAACTCGCCATTACAATCCAGTAGTTACTGGGTTACAAACTCGTCATTACAATCCAGTAGTTACTGGGTTACAAACTCTCCATTACAATCCAGTAGTTACTGGGTTACAAACTCGACATTACAATCCAGTAGTTACTGGGTTACAAACTCGACATTACAATCCAGTAGTTACTGGGTTACAAACTCTCCATTACAATCCAGTAGTTACTGGGTTACAAACTCGACATTACAATCCAGTAGTTACTGGGTTACAAACTCGACATTACAATCCAGTAGTTACTGGGTTACAAACTCGCCATTACAATCCAGTAGTTACTGGGTTACAAACTCGACATTACAATCCAGTAGTTACTGGGTTACAAACTCTCCATTACCATCCAGCAGTTACTGGGTTACAAACGCGTCATTTATAATCCAGTAGTTACTGGGTTACAAGCGGGTCATTTACAATCTAGTAGTTACTGGGTTACAAACTCGCCATTACAATCCAGTAGTTACTGGGTTAGAAACTCGTCATTACAATCCAGTAGTTACTGGGTTACAAACTCTCCATTACAATCCAGTAGTTACTGGGTTACAAACTCGACATTACAATCCAGTAGTTACTGGGTTACAAACTCGACATTACAATCCAGTAGTTACTGGGTTACAAACTCTCCATTACAATCCAGTAGTTACTGGGTTACAAACTCGACATTACAATCCAGTAATTACTGGGTTACAAACTCGACATTACAATCCAGTAGTTACTTGGTTACAAACTCTCCATTACAATCCAGTAGTTACTGGGTTACAAACTCGACATTACAATCCAGTAGTTACTGGGTTACAAACTCGACATTACAATCCAGTAGTTACTGGGTTACAAACTCTCCATTACAATCCAGTAGTTACTGGGTTACAAACTCGACATTACAATCCAGTAGTTACTGGGTTACAAACTCTCCATTACAATCCAGTAGTTACTGGGTTACAAACTCTCCATTACAATCCAGTAGTTACTGGGTTACAAACTCGACATTACAATCCAGTAGTTACTGGGTTACAAACTCTCCATTACAATCCAGTAGTTACTGGGTTACAAACTCGACATTACAATCCAGTAGTTACTGGGTTACAAACTTACCATTACAATCCAGTAGTTACTGGGTTACAAACTCTCCATTACAATCCAGTAGTTACTGGGTTACAAACTTACCATTACAATCCAGTAGTTACTGGGTTACAAACTCTCCATTACAATCCAGTAGTTACTGGGTTACAAACTCGACATTACAATCCAGTAGTTACTGGGTTACAAACTCGACATTACAATCCAGTAGTTACTGGGTTACAAACTCTCCATTACCATCCAGTAGTTACTGGGTTACAAACTCGTCATTTATAATCCAGTAGTTACTGGGTTACAAGCGGGTCATTTACAATCCAGTAGTTACTGGGTTACAAACTCGCCATTACAATCCAGTAGTTACTGTGTTAGAAACGCGTCATTACAATCCAGTAGTTACTGGGTTACAAACTCTCCATTACAATCCAGTAGTTACTGGGTTACAAACTCGACATTACAATCCTGTAGTTACTGGGTTACAAACTCTCCATTACAATCCAGTAGTTACTGGGTTACAAACTCGACATTACAATCCAGTAGTTACTGGGTTACATTGAAACTCTCCATTACAATCCAGTAGTTACTGGGTTACAAAACTCTCCATTACAATCCAGTAGTTACTGGGTTACAAACTCTCCATTACAATCCAGTAGTTACTGGGTTACAAACTCTCCATTACAATCCAGTAGATACTGGGTTACAAACTCGACATTACAATCCAGTAGTTACTGGGTTACAAACTCGACATTACAATCCAGTAGTTACTGGGTTACAAACTCTCCATTACAATCCAGTAGTTACTGGGTTACAAACTTACCATTACAATCCAGTAGTTACTGGGTTACAAACTCTCCATTACAATCCAGTAGTTACTGGGTTACAAACTTACCATTACAATCCAGTAGTTACTGGGTTACAAACTCTCCATTACAATCCAGTAGTTACTGGGTTACAAACTCTCCATTACAATCCAGTAGTTACTGGGTTAAAACTTCCCATTACAATGCAGTAGTTACTGGGTTACAAAAGCGTCATTTACAATCCAGTAGTTACTGGGTTACAAACTCGCCATTACAATCTAGTAGTTACTGGTTTACAAATTCTCCATTACAATCCAGTAGTTACTTGGTTACAAACTCTCCATTACAATCCAGTAGTTACTGGGTTACAAACGCGTCATTTATAATCCAGTAGTTACTGGGTTACAAACGGGTCATTACAATCCAGTAATTACTGGGTTACAAACTCTCCATTACAATCCAGTAGTTACTGGGTTACAAACTCTCCATTACAATCCAGTAGTTACTGGGTTACAAACTCGACATTACAATCCAGTAGTTACTGGGTTACAAACTCGACATTACAATCCAGTAGTTACTGGGTTACAAACTCTCCATTACAATCCAGTAGTTACTGGGTTACAAACTCGACATTACAATCCAGTAGTTACTGGGTTACAAACTCTCCATTACAATCCAGTAGGTACTGGGTTACAAACTCTCCATTACAATCCAGTAGTTACTGGGTTACAAACTCGACATTACAATCAGTAGTTACTGGGTTACAAACTCGACATTACAATCCAGTAGTTACTGGGTTACAAACTCACATTACAATCCATTAGTTACTGGGTTACAAACTCTCCATTACAATCCAGTAGTTACTGGGTTACAAACTTACCATTACAATCCAGTAGTTACTGGGTTACAAACTCTCCATTACAATCCAGTAGTTACTGGGTTACAAACTTACCATTACAATCCAGTAGTTACTGGGTTACAAACTCTCCATTACAATCCAGTAGTTACTGGGTTACAAACTCGACATTACAATCCAGTAGTTACTGGGTTACAAACTGGACATTACAATCCAGTAGTTACTGGGTTACAAACTCTCCATTACCATCCAGCAGTTACTGGGTTACAAACGCGTCATTACAATCCAGTAGTTACTGGGTTACAAGCGGGTCATTTACAATCCAGTAGTTACTGGGTTACAAACTCGCCATTACAATCCAGTAGTTACTGGGTTAGAAACGCGTCATTACAATCCAGTAGTTACTGGGTTACAAACTCTCCATTACAATCCAGTAGTTACTGGGTTACAAGCGCGTCATTTATAATCCAGTAGTTACTGGGTTACAAACGGGTCATTTACAATCCAGTAGTTACTGGGTTAGAAACGCGTCATTACAATCCAGTAGTTACTGGGTTACAAATGCCCCATTACAATCCAGTAGTTACTGGGTTACAAACTCGACATTACAATCCAGTAGTTACTGGGTTACAAACTCTCCATTACAATCCAGTAGTTACTGGGTTACAAACTCTCCATTACAATCCAGTAGATACTGGGTTACAAACTCGACATTACAATCCAGTAGTTACTGGGTTACAAACTCGACATTACAATCCAGTAGTTACTGGGTTACAAACTCTCCATTACAATCCAGTAGTTACTGGGTTACAAACTCGACATTACAATCCAGTAGTTACTGGGTTACAAACTCTCCATTACAATCCAGTAGTTACTGGGTTACAAACTCTCCATTACAATCCAGTAGTTACTGGGTTACAAACTCGACATTACAATCCAGTAGTTACTGGGTTACAAACTCGACATTACAATCCAGTAGTTACTGGGTTACAAACTCTCCATTACCATCCAGCAGTTACTGGGTTACAAACGCGTCATTTATAATCCAGTAGTTACTGGGTTACAAGCGGGTCATTACAATCTAGTAGTTACTGGGTTACAAACTCGCCATTACAATCCAGTAGTTACTGGGTTAGAAACGCGTCATTACAATCCAGTAGTTACTGGGTTACAAACTCTCCATTACAATCCAGTAGTTACTGGGTTACAAACTCGACATTACAATCCAGTAATTACTGGGTTACAAACTCGACATTACAATCCAGTAGTTACTGGGTTACAAACTCTCCATTACAATCCAGTAGTTACTGGGTTACAAACTCGACATTACAATCCAGTAGTTACTGGGTTACAAACTCGACATTACAATCCAGTAGTTACTTGGTTACAAACTCTCCATTACAATCCAGTAGTTACTGGGTTACAAACTCGACATTACAATCCAGTAGTTACTGGGTTACAAACTCGACATTACAATCCAGTAGTTACTGGGTTACAAACTCTCCATTACAATCCAGTAGTTACTGGGTTACAAACTCGACATTACAATCCAGTAGTTACTGGGTTACAAACTCTCCATTACAATCCAGTAGTTACTGGGTTACAAACTCTCCATTACAATCCAGTAGTTACTGGGTTACAAACTCGACATTACAATCCAGTAGTTACTGGGTTACAAACTCTCCATTACAATCCAGTAGTTACTGGGTTACAAACTCGACATTACAATCCAGTAGTTACTGGGTTACAAACTTACCATTACAATCCAGTAGTTACTGGGTTACAAACTCTCCATTACAATCCAGTAGTTACTGGGTTACAAACTTACCATTACAATCCAGTAGTTACTGGGTTACAAACTCTCCATTACAATCCAGTAGTTACTGGGTTACAAACTCGACATTACAATCCAGTAGTTACTGGGTTACAAACTCGCCATTACAATCCAGTAGTTACTGGTTACAAACTCGACATTACAATCCAGTAGTTACTGGGTTACAAACTCTCCATTAATCCAGTAGTTACTGGGTTACAAACTCGCATTACAATCCAGTAGTTACTGGGTTACAAACTCGCCATTACAATCCAGTAGTTACTGTGTTAGAAACGCGTCATTACAATCCAGTAGTTACTGGGTTACAAACTCTCCATTACAATCCAGTAGTTACTGGGTTACAAACTCGACATTACAATCCAGTAGTTACTGGGTTACAAACTCTCCATTACAATCCAGTAGTTACTGGGTTACAAACTCGACATTACAATCCAGTAGTTACTGGGTTACAAACTCTCCATTACAATCCAGTAGTTACTGGGTTACAAAACTCTCCATTACAATCCAGTAGTTACTGGGTTACAAACTCTCCATTACAATCCAGTAGTTACTGGGTTACAAACTCTCCATTACAATCCAGTAGTTACTGGGTTACAAACTCGACATTACAATCCAGTAGTTACTGGGTTACAAACTCGACATTACAATCCATTAGTTACTGGGTTACAAACTCTCCATTACAATCCAGTAGTTACTGGGTTACAAACTTACCATTACAATCCAGTAGTTACTGGGTTACAAACTCTCCATTACAATCCAGTAGTTACTGGGTTACAAACTTACCATTACAATCCAGTAGTTACTGGGTTACAAACTCTCCATTACAATCCAGTAGTTACTGGGTTACAAACTCTCCATTACAATCCAGTAGTTACTGGGTTAAAACTTCCCATTACAATGCAGTAGTTACTGGGTTACAAACTCGTCATTTACAATCCAGTAGTTACTGGGTTACAAACTCGCCATTACAATCTAGTAGTTACTGGTTTACAAATTCTCCATTACAATCCAGTAGTTACTTGGTTACAAACTCTCCATTACCATCCAGTAGTTACTGGGTTACAAACGCGTCATTATAATCCAGTAGTTACTGGGTTACAAACTCGTCATTTACAATCCAGTAATTACTGGGTTACAAACTCTCCATTACAATCCAGTAGTTACTGGGTTACAAACTCTCCATTACAATCCAGTAGTTACTGGGTTACAAACTCGACATTACAATCCAGTAGTTACTGGGTTACAAACTCGACATTACAATCCAGTAGTTACTGGGTTACAAACTCTCCATTACAATCCAGTAGTTACTGGGTTACAAACTCGACATTACAATCCAGTAGTTACTGGGTTACAAACTCTCCATTACAATCCAGTAGGTACTGGGTTACAAACTCTCCATTACAATCCAGTAGTTACTGGGTTACAAACTCGACATTACAATCAGTAGTTACTGGGTTACAAACTCGACATTACAATCCAGTAGTTACTGGGTTACAAACTCAACATTACAATCCAGTAGTTACTGGGTTACAAACTCTCCATTACAATCCAGTAGTTACTGGGTTACAAACTTACCATTACAATCCAGTAGTTACTGGGTTACAAACTCTCCATTACAATCCATTAGTTACTGGGTTACAAACTTACCATTACAATCCAGTAGTTACTGGGTTACAAACTCTCCATTACAATCCAGTAGTTACTGGGTTACAAACTCGACATTACAATCCAGTAGTTACTGGGTTACAAACTGGACATTACAATCCAGTAGTTACTGGGTTACAAACTCTCCATTACCATCCAGCAGTTACTGGGTTACAAGCGCGTCATTTATAATCCAGTAGTTACTGGGTTACAAGCGGGTCATTTACAATCCAGTAGTTACTGGGTTACAAACTCGCCATTACAATCCAGTAGTTACTGGGTTACAAACGCGTCATTACAATCCAGTAGTTACTGGGTTACAAACTCTCCATTACAATCCAGCAGTTACTGGGTTACAAGCGCGTCATTTACAATCCAGTAGTTACTGGGTTACAAGCGGGTCATTACAATCCAGTAGTTACTGGGTTAGAAACGCGTCATTACAATCCAGTAGTTACTGGGTTACAAATGCCCCATTACAATCCAGTAGTTACTGGGTTACAAACTCGACATTACAATCCAGTAGTTACTGGGTTACAAACTCTCCATTACAATCCAGTAGTTACTGGGTTACAAACTCTCCATTACAATCCAGTAGATACTGGGTTACAAACTCGACATTACAATCCAGTAGTTACTGGGTTACAAACTCGACATTACAATCCAGTAGTTACTGGGTTACAAACTCTCCATTACAATCCAGTAGTTACTGGGTTACAAACTCGACATTACAATCCAGTAGTTACTGGGTTACAAACTCTCCATTACAATCCAGTAGTTACTGGGTTACAAACTCTCCATTACAACCCAGTAGTTACTGGGTTACAAACTCGACATTACAATCCAGTAGTTACTGGGTTACAAACTCGACATTACAATCCAGTAGTTACTGGGTTACAAACTCTCCATTACCATCCAGCAGTTACTGGGTTACAAACGCGTCATTATAATCCAGTAGTTACTGGGTTACAAGCGGGTCATTTACAATCCAGTAGTTACTGGGTTACAAACTCGCCATTACAATCCAGTAGTTACTGGGTTAGAAACGCGTCATTACAATCCAGTAGTTACTGGGTTACAAACTCTCCATTACAATCCAGTAGTTACTGGGTTACAAACTCGACATTACAATCCAGTAATTACTGGGTTACAAACTCTCCATTACAATCCAGTAGTTACTGGGTTACAAACTCTCCATTACAATCCAGTAGTTACTGGGTTACAAACTCGACATTACAATCCAGTAGTTACTGGGTTACAAACTCGACATTACAATCCAGTAGTTACTGGGTTACAAACTCTCCATTACAATCCAGTAGTTACTGGGTTACAAACTCGACATTACAATCCAGTAGTTACTGGGTTACAAACTCTCCATTACAATCCAGTAGCTACTGGGTTACAAACTCTCCATTACAATCCAGTAGTTACTGGGTTACAAACTCGACATTACAATCCAGTAGTTACTGGGTTACAAACTCGACATTACAATCCAGTAGTTACTGGGTTACAAACTCGACATTACAATCCATTAGTTACTGGGTTACAAACTCTCCATTACAATCCAGTAGTTACTGGGTTACAAACTTACCATTACAATCCAGTATAGTTACTGGGTTACAAACTCTCCATTACAATCCATTAGTTACTGGGTTACAAACTTACCATTACAATCCAGTAGTTACTGGGTTACAAACTCTCCATTACAACCCAGTAGTTACTGGGTTACAAACTCGACATTACAATCCAGTAGTTACTGGGTTACAAACTCGACATTACAATCCAGTAGTTACTGGGTTACAAACTCGACATTACAATCCAGTAGTTACTGGGTTACAAACTCTCCATTACAATCCAGTAGTTACTGGGTTACAAACTCGACATTACAATCCAGTAGTTACTGGGTTACATTGAAACTCTCCATTACAATCCAGTAGTTACTGGGTTACATTGAAACTCTCCATTACAATCCAGTAGTTACTGGGTTACAAACTCTCCATTACAATCCAGTAGTTACTGGGTTACAAACTCTCCATTACAATCCAGTAGTTACTGGGTTACAAACTCGACATTACAATCCAGTAGTTACTGGGTTACAAACTCGACATTACAATCCATTAGTTACTGGGTTACAAACTCTCCATTACAATCCAGTAGTTACTGGGTTACAAACTTACCATTACAATCCAGTAGTTACTGGATTACAAACTCTCCATTACAATCCAGTAGTTACTGGGTTACAAACTTACCATTACAATTCAGTAGTTACTGGGTTACAAACTCTCCATTACAATCCAGTAGTTACTGGGTTACAAACTCTCCATTACAATCCAGTAGTTACTGGGTTAAAACTTCCATTACAATGCAGTAGTTACTGGGTTGCAAGAGCGTCATTTACAATCCAGTAGTTACCGGGTTACAAACTCGCCATTACAATCTAGTAGTTACTGGTTTACAAATTCTCCATTACAATCCAGTAGTTACTGGGTTACAAACTCTCCATTACCATCCAGCAGTTACTGGGTTACAAACGCGTCATTTATAATCCAGTAGTTACTGGGTTACAAGCGGGTCATTACAATCCAGTAGTTACTGGGTTACAAATGCCCATTACAATCCAGTAGTTACTGGGTTACAAACTCGACATTACAATCCAGTAGTTACTGGGTTACAAACTCGACATTACAATCCAGTAGTTACTGGGTTACAAACTCTCCATTACCATCCAGCAGTTACTGGGTTACTAACGCGTCATTTATAATCCAGGAGTTACTGGGTTACCAGCGGGTCATTTACAATCCAGTAGTTACTGGGTTACAAACTCGCCATTACAATCCAGTAGTTACTGGATTACAAACTCTCCATTACAATCCAGTAGTTACTGGGTTACAAACTCGACATTACAATCCAGTAGTTACTGGGTTACAAACTCGACATTACAATCCAGTAGTTACTGGGTTACAAACTCTCCATTACAATCCAGTAGTTACTGGGTTACAAACTCGACATTACAATCCAGTAGTTACTGGGTTACAAACTCTCCATTACAATCCAGTAGGTACTGGGTTACAAACTCTCCATTACAATCCAGTAGTTACTGGGTTACAAACTCGACATTACAATCAGTAGTTACTGGGTTACAAACTCGACATTACAATCCAGTAGTTACTGGGTTACAAACTCAACATTACAATCCATTAGTTACTGGGTTACAAACTCTCCATTACAATCCAGTAGTTACTGGGTTACAAACTTACCATTACAATCCAGTAGTTACTGGGTTACAAACTCTCCATTACAATCCATTAGTTACTGGGTTACAAACTTACCATTACAATCCAGTAGTTACTGGGTTACAAACTCTCCATTACAACCCAGTAGTTACTGGGTTACAAACTCGACATTACAATCCAGTAGTTACTGGGTTACAAACTGGACATTACAATCCAGTAGTTACTGGGTTACAAACTCTCCATTACCATCCAGCAGTTACTGGGTTACAAGCGCGTCATTTATAATCCAGTAGTTACTGGGTTACAAGCGGGTCATTTACAATCCAGTAGTTACTGGGTTACAAACTCGCCATTACAATCCAGTAGTTACTGGGTTAGAAACGCGTCATTACAATCCAGTAGTTACTGGGTTACAAACTCTCCATTACAATCCAGCAGTTACTGGGTTACAAGCGCGTCATTTATAATCCAGTAGTTACTGGGTTACAAGCGGGTCATTTACAATCCAGTAGTTACTGGGTTAGAAACGCGTCATTACAATCCAGTAGTTACTGGGTTACAAATGCCCCATTACAATCCAGTAGTTACTGGGTTACAAACTCGACATTACAATCCAGTAGTTACTGGGTTACAAACTCTCCATTACAATCCAGTAGTTACTGGGTTACAAACTCTCCATTACAATCCAGTAGATACTGGGTTACAAACTCGACATTACAATCCAGTAGTTACTGGGTTACAAACTCGACATTACAATCCAGTAGTTACTGGGTTACAAACTCTCCATTACAATCCAGTAGTTACTGGGTTACAAACTCGACATTACAATCCAGTAGTTACTGGGTTACAAACTCTCCATTACAATCCAGTAGTTACTGGGTTACAAACTCTCCATTACAACCCAGTAGTTACTGGGTTACAAACTCGACATTACAATCCAGTAGTTACTGGGTTACAAACTCGACATTACAATCCAGTAGTTACTGGGTTACAAACTCTCCATTACCATCCAGCAGTTACTGGGTTACAAACGCGTCATTTATAATCCAGTAGTTACTGGGTTACAAGCGGGTCATTTACAATCTAGTAGTTACTGGGTTACAAACTCGCCATTACAATCCAGTAGTTACTGGGTTAGAAACGCGTCATTACAATCCAGTAGTTACTGGGTTACAAACTCTCCATTACAATCCAGTAGTTACTGGGTTACAAACTCGACATTACAATCCAGTAATTACTGGGTTACAAACTCTCCATTACAATCCAGTAGTTACTGGGTTACAAACTCTCCATTACAATCCAGTAGTTACTGGGTTACAAACTCGACATTACAATCCAGTAGTTACTGGGTTACAAACTCGACATTACAATCCAGTAGTTACTGGGTTACAAACTCTCCATTACAATCCAGTAGTTACTGGGTTACAAACTCGACATTACAATCCAGTAGTTACTGGGTTACAAACTCTCCATTACAATCCAGTAGCTACTGGGTTACAAACTCTCCATTACAATCCAGTAGTTACTGGGTTACAAACTCGACATTACAATCCAGTAGTTACTGGGTTACAAACTCGACATTACAATCCAGTAGTTACTGGGTTACAAACTCGACATTACAATCCATTAGTTACTGGGTTACAAACTCTCCATTACAATCCAGTAGTTACTGGGTTACAAACTTACCATTACAATCCAGTATAGTTACTGGGTTACAAACTCTCCATTACAATCCATTAGTTACTGGGTTACAAACTTACCATTACAATCCAGTAGTTACTGGGTTACAAACTCTCCATTACAACCCAGTAGTTACTGGGTTACAAACTCGACATTACAATCCAGTAGTTACTGGGTTACAAACTCGACATTACAATCCAGTAGTTACTGGGTTACAAACTCTCCATTACCATCCAGCAGTTACTGGGTTACAAGCGCGTCATTTATAATCCAGTAGTTACTGGGTTACAAGCGGGTCATTTACAATCCAGTAGTTACTGGGTTACAAACTCGCCATTACAATCCAGTAGTTACTGGGTTAGAAACGCGTCATTACAATCCAGTAGTTACTGGGTTACAAACTCTCCATTACAATCCAGTAGTTACTGGGTTACAAACTCGACATTACAATCCAGTAGTTACTGGGTTACAAACTCTCCATTACAATCCAGTAGTTACTGGGTTACAAACTCGACATTACAATCCAGTAGTTACTGGGTTACATTGAAACTCTCCATTACAATCCAGTAGTTACTGGGTTACATTGAAACTCTCCATTACAATCCAGTAGTTACTGGGTTACAAACTCTCCATTACAATCCAGTAGTTACTGGGTTACAAACTCTCCATTACAATCCAGTAGTTACTGGGTTACAAACTCGACATTACAATCCAGTAGTTACTGGGTTACAAACTCGACATTACAATCCATTAGTTACTGGGTTACAAACTCTCCATTACAATCCAGTAGTTACTGGGTTACAAACTTACCATTACAATCCAGTAGTTACTGGATTACAAACTCTCCATTACAATCCATTAGTTACTGGGTTACAAACTTACCATTACAATTCAGTAGTTACTGGGTTACAAACTCTCCATTACAATCCAGTAGTTACTGGGTTACAAACTCTCCATTACAATCCAGTAGTTACTGGGTTAAAACTTCCCATTACAATGCAGTAGTTACTGGGTTGCAAGAGCGTCATTTACAATCCAGTAGTTACCGGGTTACAAACTCGCCATTACAATCTAGTAGTTACTGGTTTACAAATTCTCCATTACAATCCAGTAGTTACTTGGTTACAAACTCTCCATTACCATCCAGCAGTTACTGGGTTACAAACGCGTCATTTATAATCCAGTAGTTACTGGGTTACAAGCGGGTCATTTACAATCCAGTAGTTACTGGGTTACAAATGCCCCATTACAATCCAGTAGTTACTGGGTTACAAACTCGACATTACAATCCAGTAGTTACTGGGTTACAAACTCTCCATTACAATCCAGTAGTTACTGGGTTACAAACTTTCCATTACAATCCAGTAGTTACTGGGTTACAAACTCTCCATTACAATCCAGTAGTTACTGGGTTACAAACTCGACATTACAATCCAGTAGTTACTGGGTTACAAACTCGACATTACAATCCAGTAGTTACTGGGTTACAAACTCGACATTACAATCCAGTAGTTACTGGGTTACAAACTCGACATTACAATCCATTAGTTACTGGGTTACAAACTCTCCATTACAATCCAGTAGTTACTGGGTTACAAACTCTCCATTACAATCCAGTAGTTACTGGGTTACAAACTCGACATTACAATCCAGTAGTTACTGGGTTACAAACGCGTCATTACAATCCAGTACTGTGGGTTACCAACATGCCATTACAATCAGTAGTTAATCTGGGTTGCAAACGCGTTATTATAATCCAGTAGTTATTGGGTTACAAACGCGTTATTTCAATCCAGTAGTTACTGTGTTACAACGTCGCCATTACAATGCAGTAGTTACTGGGTTACAAACTCGCCATTACAATCCAGTAGTTAGTTGGTTACAAACGCGTCATTACAATCCAGTTATTACTGGGTTACAAACTCGCCGTTATAGTTATCTAGCATTATCCATCCTTTTTTAACAACCTCGCCGATCCGATCCGTGTTTCGGTCCGATTTAGTCCGTTCCGATCTTTATTTTTCAAGAGTGCAAAACTGGCCCGAATTGCCTTCTGGGATACAAAAATGGTGGGAAGTTTGAAGGAAGCTGAAATCGTAATTGTTTTTGGAGATTTTTTTCTCTCGTGCTGGGAAATTTCAACAGGGAAATAAATACGCCATATTACTGCTACGGGCAGTACTGGCTACGGGTAAGAAGAAAGTTTTTATTTTATTTGCTAGCTAATTGCAATGAACCCGCCTCAATACGACCACCACGTTAAATATACGACCACCTCGTTAATACGACCACTTTCTTTTGTCCCGAACTGAAATCCCTCAGTCATTTTCTTATTTAAGATCCCCGTTAATATGACCACCACTTTAATGCGACCAGATTTTGCTGGCCCGTTGGTGGTCGGATTAACGTGGTTCCACTGTACAAGATTTACATTCACTGTTACATTAGGTAGGTATAGAATGTTCTAAATGTACACTTCTGTGATTTTCATTTACAGCCGATTTTTGCTAGGAGAAGTGACGACTTTTTTCGACTGTACGACAATTTATACGATAAGATGATGGACAAAAGGGTGTCGCGAAGATTGAACGTCGCATTATGCTGGATGCTGGAAAGTTGATGGTACATATTGATGAGAGGTGAGTGGCTAACTTAGCTTATAGACCTTATATTTTGTTGGACAACGTCGGGTTGAATAAACACTCCAAAGGGCGTTGCAATGGTGCTTGTAGAGATGTAAAAAACCCTGGAAGGGGGGGGGGGGGGGCTCACGTTATGAAAGGGACGGGGATGCTCGTCGAAAATTTTGAATTAAACCCCTAAAGGAGACCAATCTGGGCATGGCTCATTAGCTTTATTTGACCCCTAAAAGATACCATTCTAATAAAGACAGACAAACAAGAGTTATAGTGACTTTAATTAAGTTGCAATCATCTCTGGTAATGAGACTACCAACACAGTATGACAGTGTTTTTTTATTATTTCTTTGCATGCAACCCTAAACGATACTACGATTATCAGTTGAGTAAGGCGCGTGGGAAGTTTGGTGACAATGTTTTCACGTTGAAACTACGTTGTTGCCATGAGCAACTGGCTAGGTTTCTAATGGTAACCTAGACTTTCTGTCTGTTACTGACGTCAATGGTAACAAAGCGTCAGCAACACACAGGTTACCATTGGAAACTAAGTCAGTTGCTCATGGTAACAACGTAGTTTTTACCTGTAAACCTTGTCACCAAACTTCCATCGCGCCTTACTCAACTGATAATCATAGTACCTTGATGGCGAAAAATATTGGCGTTTCGTCTAGAACACCCTAAGTGAGACTAAAATCCGTAATTTACCAAAGAAGAAGAGCTTTTCCCATATTTGCAACACATGCTCCCAGTGATAAAATTGCCCCCCAAAATCTGCCAAAAAGAATTCATAATATAAAATCAACAGAACAAATCAATATTGAAATTGTACAACTTGTTCAAAAAACAAGCGCTGCGACTAATTATTTTTTTAATCGTACATATTATCACGTTTTTATCACAGAGTGTAACTCTGGGGTATTTGAATGGTTTAAGGGGGGAGAACCTAAACTACAAGGAACCACAAAAATGTTGCTAAGGAAATCTCTAAACCTCCATAACTTTGGTTCCTGGACTCCAGTGGGCATCAAAGTTTGTAGTGTTTGTTTGATTCACGTTCCCTTTAAATATTTCGAACCATGCCCATATTTGGTGTGTCACGTGACCAAAATGAAAAATGTCTAAAAACTCGGAAGGATTTGATCGTTTTCAAATTATTACTTATAATTTGCTGAAGAACGTCAATATCAACAACTTGTAGCATGCGTTTGATGTACAATATTTCGGAAGTTATAAAGCTTTAAAACTCTTAAAGCCTTATAACTTCCGAAATATTGTACATTTCATCAAACGCATGCTACAAGTTGTTGATATTGACGTTCTTCAGCAAATTATAAAGTAATAATTTGAAAACGATCAAATCCTTCCGAGTTTTTAGACATTTTTCATTTTGGTCACATGACACACCAAATATGGGCATGGTTCGAAATATTTAAAGGGAACGTGAATTGAACAAACACTACAACGTTTGATGCCCACTGGAGTCCAGGAACCAAAGTTATGGAGGTTTAGAGATTTCCTTAGCAACATTTTTGTGGTTCCTTGTAGTTTAGGTTCTCCCCCCTTAAGGAGATCCAACCCCCCCCCCCCACCCCCCCCCCCCCCTTCATGATAGGCAACAATTTCATAACCCACCCCTAGCTCTCATCCAATGTTTTGTCAACCTCCCACCCCCACCCCTCTCCCCGACACTCACAGATATCTGTCACTCACACACTCTTTTTGTAGCCAGACAATGAGGTGTAACAACTCCCCCTCTCATAGTCGCTTGTGGGACCGTTACTGGAGACAAAATGGCGACCAGTTTGATGACGTTCCCCAGTAACAGTCCTACAAGAGACTGCGAGATGTGACTCGCCCCAGATTGCTTGTCATTTACAAATGCCGTTCTTGCTCTCCTTTTTCTCTTATTTTATTTTGTGGTTTTGTTGGCCTTTCAGTCGCCTTTGTTCACGTTGAAAAAGTTTTAACCTAAACGTAGGGAAAAGGGAATTTTTTTGACAAAGAGTGTCAATGGTAGTGAAGGTTGCGTTTCTTGGTGATTTTGGAGGAAAAAATCCAAGTTGTTTTGTGTGTATCTCTGGTCCAATTTAACGTTTTGTGCTCGTTTAGGCATGCTTTGTTAGATATTTTCCAACTCTATCAGTTGATTATCAAACACATCCTCTGGCGTGAAAAGTGATGATGTCATAAGTGGTACAAGTCTGTGGTCTCTTCTTGGCCGTTTATGGCCGGTTTAGTAGTCAATGTGTTAAACAGAGATGCACTTGCTGAACTGTGGTTCTCAAGACTGAGTAAAAACTATTTTGCTAATCATGATGAACTTAGTAAATGCGTTTATCCAGGCTAGCAAAACTTTGGTTGTAAAGCTCACCATGGTGAAGCCGTACACCATTAGGGGGATACAGGGCATGCTCCCCCGGGAAATTTGAAATGTAAAGCTCTCGGGAATGCCATTTCCTGCATTTTGAGTCACTTTCATTACTAGCCAATTTTAAACTACTTTTTGTATTACATTGGTAAATGCACAACTTTGTGTTTATTGTGTTGCTGTCACATTTTAGCGGTGCATTCATGTCGCTGTTTAGACATTCCCATGTCGCCAGTATTCAGGGCCATGTTGCTTGTCGTTTTTTAATACCCCTTGGAAGGCCTCACAGTTCAGCAAGTGCATCTCTATTACGGTAAATTTATGCAATGCAAAAAATTACAGAAAATTGCAAGAAATGTATCTGCATTGCTTGCACTCAGTACACAAAAAAGGTGTCTAAGAATGAACTGCGTATGTGCTTTTAATTCAGTGTTGAACTCTGAGAGCCCCCTTCTGATTAAGACTTTTAAAAAACACTCTGCCAGACTTCTTGGAGTTTTAGACAACCCCCTCCCCCCCCACATAAGACTTCCCATAATCTGATAACCCTCCATGCCTAGCTTCCCACAACAACATAACCCCCCACAATTTTGCCGACCCCCACATGCCCTTTTATATGAAAGCGCCCTAAGGATGTCAGCCGCTATGGTGTAACTGATAATCAATTGTGTGTCCCCCACGCAAGAATGATTGATTAATTAATAATTTCGACAGGTCTGGCATCAGGAAAATTTTCACTAAATTTCGAGCGGTCCGGGGTCATGAAAATTTGGACTAAATTTCGACAGGTCCGGGGTCATGGAAATTTTCACTAAATTTTGACAGGTCTGGGGTCACGAAAATTTCCACTAAATTTCGACAGGTCCGGCATCAGGAAAATTTTCACTTAATTTGGATAGGTCCGGGGTCATGAAAATTTTCACTAAATTTCTACAGGTCCGGTGTCATGAAAATTTTCACTAAATTTAGACAGGTCCGGCATCAGGGAAAATTTTCACTAAATTTTGACAGGCGGGGGACACAAAAATTTTCTCTAAATTTTGCATATTTTAAGTCAAGCTATCATACTCTTTGCATACAATGAGGATACACCAATTTCCATTTCAGAAAAATTCATACTTTCCAGTAAAACACGTCTTTCATAGTTGATATTTTAAGGAATTATGAGGTATGATCGATCATATCTCTTTCACCTACAGGAGTCGCCTATTGAAGAACACACGGACGAGAAAACACTGATTGAAAAATGTAAGTTAATCTAATGTTTAAAGGAGCTATGTCAGGATATATTTTTACACCGTACAAAATTACTTACAGATCAAAGGGAACCTTAAAATAGTAGTTTAAAAAAGTAATAGTTTACTAAAGTAGGAAAACACTAAAGAGGTGATGATAAACCATTAGGGAACAAGGATGGATAAGACTGGGGAAGATTGAGACGGATTACGAATGCCGAACTTAAGAAATTTCGCCATGAGCTCTTACTTGAAGGATCTATTTCACGATCCATTGTTTTCAGTCGGGTGAACAAGTGCCGTTTTTGGCCGATTCTAATTATCCAATCAAAAACTAGCGCGCGCACTCACGAGTGCTCCGAAAACAGTCACGCCAGCACATGACGCAAGGAGGATACGTCATGTTGCCAAGCAACTTTGGGGACGAAAACTGCGGGCTCAATCAATCAATTCTCGGAGACGCGATGTCGCCATGCTTCAACTGGTACTTGTAACCCTGACTGTTTTGTCGATCCTGTTTTGTATGTCCTTGTTATAATTCAAGTCGGCTAACACACTGTTCTTTCCATTCCTGTTTAGTATCCGCTGTTCAGGAGGCTCGCAGGCGAGTGCACAAGAAGCTGGAGCCTTCCAGCAGCAGCACTGAAGATCTTGTAGGATATATACGGAGAATTGCCCAAGAATACAGAAAAGGAAGATGAAACCAGAAAGACAAAACCAGAACAGTCTGATATATGACACATTCTACTTCGGTAGATTAGGTCAAGTGCTCATCTTTCCGTACAGATGTTGCACTGAGACAAGACACTTGTGGGGAAGAAAATTCACTTTTTGGGGCAATCACCCGACTCGTACCCAGTTGCTATTATGTGGTTAGAAAAGAAAAGAGAAATTATTATGACTATGAAATATCCCAGTTCGCCCCGCGTGCTGCGTAATTTATCTTGCTCCTGATCCCCTCGGTCCAAACTGTCTAAAAATTATATTTTTTCTAACCACATACAGATAGCGAGAGAAGAGAAGAAGAAGAATGAAAGTGGTCACTCAGTAACTTGAAAGTGTCTCAAACAATTTCAGTCAGCTACAATGGAAGAGAGAGTGGCATGAAAAAGAAACATTTTGTCTTCAAACTCGTGTGCCTGGTGTTGAATGGTATTTTAATAACTGAATACCATTGAAGTGTTTGTTGTTGACTTGGGCTGTCCTGAGCTGTAACTTTGAATAAAACTAATTGAACAAAGAGCATTGTTGCGTTAGTTCACTTTGAATTCGGGATTAACGGCGCTGTAAATTGCCTTTCCAACAACTGGAACCTAAGGCTCCAATCACGGTTTTGTGAAATTACCTTTCTACCGGCCAAACTAAGGTCGTGTTCTATTGGGATCAGCCCAATCTCGTACCCAGAGTTCACGGTCTCCTCGGTAAGCGGTTAGTCGCCAGGTGAGACTCTGGGGGAATGGAATTGAGAATCCCAGAAATATGGGATTCAAACTGTTGTTTCAGCCAATCAAAAAATTCCAAAACAATACAAAAAAATTCCATTCCCCCAGAGTCTCACCAGGCGACTAACCGCTTACCGAAGAGACCGTGGACTCTGGGTACGAGATTGGGATCAACCGTTTTAGGTTGGTTTGGTTGATTGGGTTTTTTCGTGTTCTACTGGGGAAAAACCTTTTTCGGTTGGTTTGGTTCAACTAGGATGAAACGGTTGCAACTGTTTCAACCGAAAACGGTTGGAAAAGTGTTCTATTGGGAAACCCGTTGCGGTTGAAACGATTGATCCCAATAGAACAAGACCTAAGTCGCAAGCAACCTCGTTCCCAGGGTCTCTCTTCTTCCCGCCAAAAGCGCTTTTGGCGGGAAGAAGAGGGACCCTGGGAACGAAAAACGTGACTGCGTGATGCAATATTATGCTTACTGTGTAGAAACTGTAACTGATCTATCAAAATTCCGTCAACTAAAGGTCGAGATTGGCTGTCAATTACGTCATGTTCACACCGTAAAATTGAACAGACATTGTATCAGTGTATGGTAACTCTATTGCCAGATTGCGTTGTGCTTTAAATTTGATGACTCAACTGCGAGGATATCTTTTCCTGGCCTTTCTTCAGACTACTTTTACAATCCAAACAAAAGAGAAATTCTCTAGTGTGGTTGAGGTGCATGTAATAGGTTTAAACAGTACACAAATTATCTAGTGGCTATTAAAAATTTTAGCCACTGTCAATCAACTACATCATCTTTGCCATCAGTACAGTGTATCAGTGATGGGAAAACCCCTCTAGAATTGAAACTGAAAGCAGATGACTATTACAGTTATTTTCCCCCTGTCTCGTTAAATATTTCGCTTGTTTCTTTCTTTTTAAAGAAACATGAAAAGAGCACTTACACGACACGAAAATCGAAATTTTCTCTAAAAGTAGGAAGAAATTCTCCAGAAAGCCTGTGGAAGAGAAATTCTCTAATGGCTAATTTTAGCCAATGTTGATTGCATCATGCCAACCGTGTGGTAGTCACAACTGGAGGTCTGGGGAAAGTCACTACGAAAAACCGTCCATTTCTTGAAGCCGTCGGCCGCGTAATTAAACATATTCCGCCATGGAATATTTTGGTTTCAAAGAAATAACAAGCACAAGATAATCGAGTTTTATTTTGCAAATTGATCACTAGCACGTATTATATTTGTTCTACCTCAAACTTGACATAAGTGCTGCTCAACATGACAACAACAACAACAGCAACAACAACAACAATAACAACAACAATAAGCTTTATTTGCATGACCATAAATCATTCCAGTATTGCAAAAGCGTAAAATAATACAGATAGAAAACGAGCTGAAATATAAATAATTAAAAATAATAATAATAAATACAATACAATGGAAAAGAGAATTACACGTAAAAAAGTTTGTTGTTGCTTATTCTTAGTTTCACTAAAGCTTTTCTATCAGGGTTTTTTCTAGTAAAGTTTAAATAGATTGAAGTCATTTTAGGGGTGTACACCTCGTTCCCAGGGTCTCCCAGGCGGCGGGTAAATCCAAGATGGCGACACAACGACCAGCCGCCATCTTGAAAAGCAACGAAGCAACGCTACACGAAATAAATTTTGAAATAATATTGTGAAACCAGTTTGAGCAGTAACATTAAAGAAAGGAACAGAAGATCCCGGATTGGCTACCTCCTGCTAACACTGGTAATATTCCACCCGCCTTTTATAACGTTTACTACTGTTCAGTTGAATCACCACCGAAAAGCGTCCCCCTTTTTGCACCAAAAAACGTCCCCTTTTTGCACCAAAAAACGTCCCCTTTTGCACCAAAAAACGTCCCCTTTTTGCACCAAAAAACGTCCCATTTTCGCACCAAAAAAACGTCCTCTTTTCACCACGACGATTTTGAATCACCACCGAAAAGTGTATCCCCTTTACACCACGGCAATTTTGAATCACCACCGAAAAGTGTACCCCTCTACACCACGGCAATTTTGAATCACCACCGAAAAGTGTATCCCCTTTACACCACGGCAATTTTGAATCACCACCGAAAAGTGTACCCCTTTTCACCACGGCAATTTTGAATCACCACCGAAAAGTGTACCCCTCTACACCACGGCAATTTTGAATCACCACCGAAAAGTGTACCCCTCTACACCACGGCAATTTTGAATCACCACCGAAAAGTGTACCCCTTTTCACCACGGCAATTTTGAATCACCACCGAAAAGTGTACCCCTTTTCACCACGGCAATTTTGAATCACCACCGAAAAGTGTACCCCTTTACTCCACGGCAATTTTGAATCACCACCGAAAAGTGTACCCCTTTTCACCACGGCAATTTTGAATCACCATCGAAAAGTGTACCCCTTTTCACCACGGCAATTTTGAATCACCACCGAAAAGTGTATCTCCTGTACACCACGGCGATTTTGAATCACCACCGAAAAGTGTACCCCTTTTCACCACGGCAATTTTGAATCACCACCGAAAAGTGTACCCCTTTTCACCACGGCAATTTTGAATCACCACCGAAAAGTGTACCCCTTTACTCCACGGCAATTTTGAATCACCACCGAAAAGTGTACCCCTTTTCACCACGGCAATTTTGAATCACCACCGAAAAGTGTACCCCCTCTACACCACGGCAATTTTGAATCACCACCGAAAAGTGTACCCCTTTTCACCACGGCAATTTTGAATCACCACCGAAAAGTGTACCCCTCTACACCACGGCAATTTTGAATCACCACCGAAAAGTGTACCCCTTTACTCCACGGCAATTTTGAATCACCACCCAAAAGTGTACCCCTTTACTCCACGGCAATTTTGAATCACCACCAAAAGTGTACCCCTTTACACCACGGCAATTTTGAATCACCACCCAAAAGTGTACCCCTTTCCTCCACGGCAATTTTGAATCACCACCCAAAAGTGTACCCCTTTACACCACGGCAATTTTAAATCACCACCAAAAGTGTACCCCTTTACACCACGGCAATTTTGAATCACCACTGAAAAGTGTACTCCTTTTCACCACGGCAATTTTGAATCACCACCGAAAAGTGTACCCCTTTTCACCACGGCAATTTTGAATCACCACCGAAAAGTGTACCCCTTTTCACCACGGCAATTTTGAATCACCACCGAAAAGTGTACCCCTTTACTCCACGGCAATTTTGAATCACCACCGAAAAGTGTACCCCTTTTCACCACGGCAATTTTGAATCACCATCGAAAAGTGTACCCCTTTTCACCACGGCAATTTTGAATCACCACCGAAAAGTGTACCCCTTTACTCCACGGCAATTTTGAATCACCACCGAAAAGTGTACCCCTTTACTCCACGGCAATTTTGAATCACCACCGAAAAGTGTACCCCTTTTCACCACGGCAATTTTGAATCACCACCGAAAAGTGTACCCCTTTACTCCGCGGCAATTTTGAATCACCACCGAAAAGTGTACCCCTTTTCACCACGGCAATTTTGAATCACCACCGAAAAGTGTACCCCTTTTCACCACGGCAATTTTGAATCACCACCGAAAAGTGTACCCCTCTACACCACGGCAATTTTGAATCACCACCGAAAAGTGTACCCCTTTTCACCACGGCAATTTTGAATCACCATCGAAAAGTGTACCCCTTTTCACCACGGCAATTTTGAATCACCACCGAAAAGTGTACCCCTTTACTCCACGGCAATTTTGAATCACCACCGAAAAGTGTACCCCTTTACTCCACGGCAATTTTGAATCACCACCGAAAAGTGTACCCCTTTTCACCACGGCAATTTTGAATCACCACCGAAAAGTGTACCCCTTTACTCCGCGGCAATTTTGAATCACCACCGAAAAGTGTACCCCTTTTCACCACGGCAATTTTGAATCACCACCGAAAAGTGTACCCCTTTTCACCACGGCAATTTTGAATCACCACCGAAAAGTGTACCCCTTTACTCCACGGCAATTTTGAATCACCACCGAAAAGTGTACCCCCTCTACACCACGGCAATTTTGAATCACCACCGAAAAGTGTACCCCTTTTCACCACGGCAATTTTGAATCACCACCGAAAAGTGTACCCCTCTACACCACGGCAATTTTGAATCACCACCGAAAAGTGTACCCCTTTTCACCACGGCAATTTTGAATCACCACCGAAAAGTGTACCCCTTTACTCCACGGCAATTTTGAATCACCACCGAAAAGTGTACCCCTTTTCACCACGGCAATTTTGAATCACCATCGAAAAGTGTACCCCTTTTCACCACGGCAATTTTGAATCACCACCGAAAAGTGTACCCCTTTACTCCACGGCAATTTTGAATCACCACCGAAAAGTGTACCCCTTTACTCCACGGCAATTTTGAATCACCACCGAAAAGTGTACCCCTTTTCACCACGGCAATTTTGAATCACCACCGAAAAGTGTACCCCTTTACTCCGCGGCAATTTTGAATCACCACCGAAAAGTGTACCCCTTTTCACCACGGCAATTTTGAATCACCACCGAAAAGTGTACCCCTTTTCACCACGGCAATTTTGAATCACCACCGAAAAGTGTACCCCTTTACTCCACGGCAATTTTGAATCACCACCGAAAAGTGTACCCCTTTTCACCACGGCAATTTTGAATCACCACTGAAAAGTGTACTCCTTTTCACCACGGCAATTTTGAATCACCACCGAAAAGTGTACCCCTTTCCTCCACGGCAATTTTGAATCACCACCGAAAAGTGTACCCCTTTACTCCACGGCAATTTTGAATCACCACCGAAAAGTGTATCCCCTTTACACCACGGCAATTTTGAATCACCACCGAAAAGTGTCCCCCTTTACTCCTCGGCAATTTTGAATCACCACCGAAAAGTGTACCCTTTACTCCACGGCAATTTTGAATCACCACCGAAAAGTGTACCCCTTTTCACCACGGCAATTTTGAATCACCACCGAAAAGTGTACCCCTTTACTCCACGGCAATTTTGAATCACCACCGAAAAGTGTACCCCTTTTCACCACGGCAATTTTGAATCACCACCGAAAAGTGTACCCCCTTTACACCACGGCAATTTTGAATCACCACCGAAAAGTGTATCTCCTGTACACCACGGCGATTTTGAATCACCACCGAAAAGTGTACCCCTTTTCACCACGGCAATTTTGAATCACCACCGAAAAGTGTACCCCTTTTCACCACGGCAATTTTGAATCACCACCGAAAAGTGTACCCCTTTACTCCACGGCAATTTTGAATCACCACCGAAAAGTGTACCCCCTCTACACCACGGCAATTTTGAATCACCACCGAAAAGTGTACCCCTTTTCACCACGGCAATTTTGAATCACCACCGAAAAGTGTACCCCCTCTACACCACGGCAATTTTGAATCACCACCGAAAAGTGTACCCCTTTTCACCACGGCAATTTTGAATCACCACCGAAAAGTGTACCCCTCTACACCACGGCAATTTTGAATCACCACCGAAAAGTGTACCCCTTTACACCACGGCAATTTTGAATCACCACCCAAAAGTGTACCCCTTTACTCCACGGCAATTTTGAATCACCACCCAAAAGTGTACCCCTTTACACCACGGCAATTTTGAATCACCACCCAAAAGTGTACCCCTTTACTCCACGGCAATTTTGAATCACCACCCAAAAGTGTACCCCTTTACACCACGGCAATTTTGAATCACCACCCAAAAGTGTACCCCTTTACACCACGGCAATTTTAAATCACCACCCAAAAGTGTACCCCTTTACACCACGGCAATTTTGAATCACCACTGAAAAGTGTACTCCTTTTCACCACGGCAATTTTGAATCACCACCGAAAAGTGTACCCCTTTACACCACGGCAATTTTAAATCACCACCCAAAAGTGTACCCCTTTACACCACGGCAATTTTGAATCACCACCGAAAAGTGTACCCCTTTCCTCCACGGCAATTTTGAATCACCACCGAAAAGTGTACCCCTTTACTCCACGGCAATTTTGAATCACCACCGAAAAGTGTCCCCCTTTACTCCTCGGCAATTTTGAATCACCACCGAAAAGTGTACCCTTTACTCCACGGCAATTTTGAATCACCACCGAAAAGTGTACCCCTTTTCACCACGGCAATTTTGAATCACCACCGAAAAGTGTACCTCTTTACTCCACGGCAATTTTGAATCACCACCGAAAAGTGTACCCCTTTTCACCACGGCAATTTTGAATCACCACCGAAAAGTGTACCCCCTTTACACCACGGCAATTTTGAATCACCACCGAAAAGTGTATCTCCTGTACACCACGGCGATTTTGAATCACCACCGAAAAGTGTACCCCTTTTCACCATGGCAATTTTGAATCACAACCGAAAAGTGTACCCCTTTTCACCACGGCAATTTTGAATCACCACCGAAAAGTGTATCCCCTTTACACCACGGCAATTTTGAATCACCACCCAAAAGTGTACCCCTTTACACCACGGCAATTTTGAATCACCACCCAAAAGTGTACCCCTTTCCTCCACGGCAATTTTAAATCACCACCCAAAAGTGTACCCCTTTACACCACGGCAATTTTAAATCACCACCGAAAAGTGTACCCCTTTTCACCACGGCAATTTTGAATCACCACTGAAAAGTGTACTCCTTTTCACCACGGCAATTTTGAATCACCACCGAAAAGTGTACCCCTTTCCTCCACGGCAATTTTGAATCACCACCGAAAAGTGTACCCCTTTACTCCACGGCAATTTTGAATCACCACCGAAAAGTGTATCCCCTTTACACCACGGCAATTTTGAATCACCACCGAAAAGTGTCCCCCTTTACTCCTCGGCAATTTTGAATCACCACCGAAAAGTGTACCCTTTACTCCACGGCAATTTTGAATCACCACCGAAAAGTGTACCCCTTTTCACCACGGCAATTTTGAATCACCACCGAAAAGTGTACCCCTTTACTCCACGGCAATTTTGAATCACCACCGAAAAGTGTACCCCTTTTCACCACGGCAATTTTGAATCACCACCGAAAAGTGTACCCCCTTTACACCACGGCAATTTTGAATCACCACCGAAAAGTGTATCTCCTGTACACCACGGCGATTTTGAATCACCACCGAAAAGTGTACCCCTTTTCACCACGGCAATTTTGAATCACCACCGAAAAGTGTACCCCTTTTCACCACGGCAATTTTGAATCACCACCGAAAAGTGTACCCCTTTACTCCACGGCAATTTTGAATCACCACCGAAAAGTGTACCCCTCTACACCACGGCAATTTTGAATCACCACCGAAAAGTGTACCCCTTTTCACCACGGCAATTTTGAATCACCACCGAAAAGTGTACCCCCTCTACACCACGGCAATTTTGAATCACCACCGAAAAGTGTACCCCTTTTCACCACGGCAATTTTGAATCACCACCGAAAAGTGTACCCCTCTACACCACGGCAATTTTGAATCACCACCGAAAAGTGTACCCCTTTTCACCACGGCAATTTTGAATCACCATCGAAAAGTGTACCCCTTTTCACCACGGCAATTTTGAATCACCACCGAAAAGTGTACCCCTTTACTCCACGGCAATTTTGAATCACCACCGAAAAGTGTACCCCTTTACTCCACGGCAATTTTGAATCACCACCGAAAAGTGTACCCCTTTTCACCACGGCAATTTTGAATCACCACCGAAAAGTGTACCCCTTTACTCCGCGGCAATTTTGAATCACCACCGAAAAGTGTACCCCTTTTCACCACGGCAATTTTGAATCACCACCGAAAAGTGTACCCCTTTTCACCACGGCAATTTTGAATCACCACCGAAAAGTGTACCCCTTTACTCCACGGCAATTTTGAATCACCACCGAAAAGTGTACCCCCTCTACACCACGGCAATTTTGAATCACCACCGAAAAGTGTACCCCTTTTCACCACGGCAATTTTGAATCACCACCGAAAAGTGTACCCCCTCTACACCACGGCAATTTTGAATCACCACCGAAAAGTGTACCCCTTTTCACCACGGCAATTTTGAATCACCACCGAAAAGTGTACCCCTTTACTCCACGGCAATTTTGAATCACCACCGAAAAGTGTACCCCTTTACTCCACGGCAATTTTGAATCACCATCGAAAAGTGTACCCCTTTTCACCACGGCAATTTTGAATCACCACCGAAAAGTGTACCCCTTTACTCCACGGCAATTTTGAATCACCACCGAAAAGTGTACCCCTTTACTCCACGGCAATTTTGAATCACCACCGAAAAGTGTACCCCTTTTCACCACGGCAATTTTGAATCACCACCGAAAAGTGTACCCCTTTACTCCGCGGCAATTTTGAATCACCACCGAAAAGTGTACCCCTTTTCACCACGGCAATTTTGAATCACCACCGAAAAGTGTACCCCTTTTCACCACGGCAATTTTGAATCACCACCGAAAAGTGTACCCCTTTACTCCACGGCAATTTTGAATCACCACCGAAAAGTGTACCCCTTTTCACCACGGCAATTTTGAATCACCACTGAAAAGTGTACTCCTTTTCACCACGGCAATTTTGAATCACCACCGAAAAGTGTACCCCTTTCCTCCACGGCAATTTTGAATCACCACCGAAAAGTGTACCCCTTTACTCCACGGCAATTTTGAATCACCACCGAAAAGTGTATCCCCTTTACACCACGGCAATTTTGAATCACCACCGAAAAGTGTCCCCCTTTACTCCTCGGCAATTTTGAATCACCACCGAAAAGTGTACCCTTTACTCCACGGCAATTTTGAATCACCACCGAAAAGTGTACCCCTTTTCACCACGGCAATTTTGAATCACCACCGAAAAGTGTACCCCTTTACTCCACGGCAATTTTGAATCACCACCGAAAAGTGTACCCCTTTTCACCACGGCAATTTTGAATCACCACCGAAAAGTGTACCCCCTTTACACCACGGCAATTTTGAATCACCACCGAAAAGTGTATCTCCTGTACACCACGGCGATTTTGAATCACCACCGAAAAGTGTACCCCTTTTCACCACGGCAATTTTGAATCACCACCGAAAAGTGTACCCCTTTTCACCACGGCAATTTTGAATCACCACCGAAAAGTGTACCCCTTTACTCCACGGCAATTTTGAATCACCACCGAAAAGTGTACCCCCTCTACACCACGGCAATTTTGAATCACCACCGAAAAGTGTACCCCTTTTCACCACGGCAATTTTGAATCACCACCGAAAAGTGTACCCCCTCTACACCACGGCAATTTTGAATCACCACCGAAAAGTGTACCCCTTTTCACCACGGCAATTTTGAATCACCACCGAAAAGTGTACCCCTCTACACCACGGCAATTTTGAATCACCACCGAAAAGTGTACCCCTTTACACCACGGCAATTTTGAATCACCACCCAAAAGTGTACCCCTTTACTCCACGGCAATTTTGAATCACCACCCAAAAGTGTACCCCTTTACACCACGGCAATTTTGAATCACCACCCAAAAGTGTACCCCTTTACTCCACGGCAATTTTGAATCACCACCCAAAAGTGTACCCCTTTACACCACGGCAATTTTGAATCACCACCCAAAAGTGTACCCCTTTACACCACGGCAATTTTAAATCACCACCCAAAAGTGTACCCCTTTACACCACGGCAATTTTGAATCACCACTGAAAAGTGTACTCCTTTTCACCACGGCAATTTTGAATCACCACCGAAAAGTGTACCCCTTTACACCACGGCAATTTTAAATCACCACCCAAAAGTGTACCCCTTTACACCACGGCAATTTTGAATCACCACCGAAAAGTGTACCCCTTTCCTCCACGGCAATTTTGAATCACCACCGAAAAGTGTACCCCTTTACTCCACGGCAATTTTGAATCACCACCGAAAAGTGTCCCCCTTTACTCCTCGGCAATTTTGAATCACCACCGAAAAGTGTACCCTTTACTCCACGGCAATTTTGAATCACCACCGAAAAGTGTACCCCTTTTCACCACGGCAATTTTGAATCACCACCGAAAAGTGTACCCCTTTACACCACGGCAATTTTGAATCACCACCGAAAAGTGTATCTCCTGTACACCACGGCGATTTTGAATCACCACCGAAAAGTGTACCCCTTTTCACCACGGCAATTTTGAATCACCACCGAAAAGTGTACCCCCTCTACACCACGGCAATTTTGAATCACCACCGAAAAGTGTACCCCTTTTCACCACGGCAATTTTGAATCACCACCGAAAGTGTACCCCTTTACTCCACGGCAATTTTGAATCACCACCGAAAAGTGTACCCCTTTACTCCACGGCAATTTGAATCACCATCGAAAAGTGTACCCCTTTTCACCACGGCAATTTTGAATCACCACCGAAAAGTGTACCCCTTTACTCCACGGCAATTTTGAATCACCACCGAAAAGTGTACCCCTTTACTCCACGGCAATTTTGAATCACCACCGAAAAGTGTACCCCTTTTCACCACGGCAATTTTGAATCACCACCGAAAAGTGTACCCCTTTACTCCGCGGCAATTTTGAATCACCACCGAAAAGTGTACCCCTTTTCACCACGGCAATTTTGAATCACCACCGAAAAGTGTACCCCTTTTCACCACGGCAATTTTGAATCACCACCGAAAAGTGTACCCCTTTACTCCACGGCAATTTTGAATCACCACCGAAAAGTGTACCCCTTTTCACCACGGCAATTTTGAATCACCACTGAAAAGTGTACTCCTTTTCACCACGGCAATTTTGAATCACCACCGAAAGTGTACCCCTTTCCTCCACGGCAATTTTGAATCACCACCGAAAAGTGTACCCCTTTACTCCACGGCAATTTTGAATCACCACCGAAAAGTGTATCCCCTTTACACCACGGCAATTTTGAATCACCACCGAAAAGTGTCCCCCTTTACTCCTCGGCAATTTTGAATCACCACCGAAAAGTGTACCCTTTACTCCACGGCAATTTTGAATCACCACCGAAAAGTGTACCCCTTTTCACCACGGCAATTTTGAATCACCACCGAAAAGTGTACCCCTTTACTCCACGGCAATTTTGAATCACCACCGAAAAGTGTACCCCTTTTCACCACGGCAATTTTGAATCACCACCGAAAAGTGTACCCCCTTTACACCACGGCAATTTTGAATCACCACCGAAAAGTGTATCTCCTGTACACCACGGCGATTTTGAATCACCACCGAAAAGTGTACCCCTTTTCACCACGGCAATTTTGAATCACCACCGAAAAGTGTACCCCTTTTCACCACGGCAATTTTGAATCACCACCGAAAAGTGTACCCCTTTACACCACGGCAATTTTGAATCACCACCGAAAAGTGTATCTCCTGTACACCACGGCGATTTTGAATCACCACCCAAAAGTGTACCCCTTTACACCACGGCAATTTTGAATCACCACCCAAAAGTGTACCCCTTTACTCCACGGCAATTTTGAATCACCACCCAAAAGTGTACCCCTTTACACCACGGCAATTTTGAATCACCACCAAAAGTGTACCCCTTTACACCACGGCAATTTTAAATCACCACCAAAAGTGTACCCCTTTACACCACGGCAATTTTGAATCACCACTGAAAAGTGTACTCCTTTTCACCACGGCAATTTTGAATCACCACCGAAAAGTGTACCCCTTTACACCACGGCAATTTTAAATCACCACCCAAAAGTGTACCCCTTTACACCACGGCAATTTTGAATCACCACCGAAAAGTGTACCCCTTTCCTCCACGGCAATTTTGAATCACCACCGAAAAGTGTACCCCTTTACTCCACGGCAATTTTGAATCACCACCGAAAAGTGTACCCCTCTACACCACGGCAATTTTGAATCACCACCGAAAAGTGTACCCCTTTTCACCACGGCAATTTTGAATCACCACCGAAAAGTGTACCCCCTCTACACCACGGCAATTTTGAATCACCACCGAAAAGTGTACCCCTTTTCACCACGGCAATTTTGAATCACCACCGAAAAGTGTACCCCTTTACTCCACGGCAATTTTGAATCACCACCGAAAAGTGTACCCCTTTACTCCACGGCAATTTTGAATCACCATCGAAAAGTGTACCCCTTTTCACCACGGCAATTTTGAATCACCACCGAAAAGTGTACCCCTTTACTCCACGGCAATTTTGAATCACCACCGAAAAGTGTACCCCTTTACTCCACGGCAATTTTGAATCACCACCGAAAAGTGTACCCCTTTTCACCACGGCAATTTTGAATCACCACCGAAAAGTGTACCCCTTTACTCCGCGGCAATTTTGAATCACCACCGAAAAGTGTACCCCTTTTCACCACGGCAATTTTGAATCACCACCGAAAAGTGTACCCCTTTTCACCACGGCAATTTTGAATCACCACCGAAAAGTGTACCCCTTTACTCCACGGCAATTTTGAATCACCACCGAAAAGTGTACCCCTTTTCACCACGGCAATTTTGAATCACCACTGAAAAGTGTACTCCTTTTCACCACGGCAATTTTGAATCACCACCGAAAAGTGTACCCCTTTCCTCCACGGCAATTTTGAATCACCACCGAAAAGTGTACCCCTTTACTCCACGGCAATTTTGAATCACCACCGAAAAGTGTATCCCCTTTACACCACGGCAATTTTGAATCACCACCGAAAAGTGTCCCCCTTTACTCCTCGGCAATTTTGAATCACCACCGAAAAGTGTACCCTTTACTCCACGGCAATTTTGAATCACCACCGAAAAGTGTACCCCTTTTCACCACGGCAATTTTGAATCACCACCGAAAAGTGTACCCCTTTACTCCACGGCAATTTTGAATCACCACCGAAAAGTGTACCCCTTTTCACCACGGCAATTTTGAATCACCACCGAAAAGTGTACCCCCTTTACACCACGGCAATTTTGAATCACCACCGAAAAGTGTATCTCCTGTACACCACGGCGATTTTGAATCACCACCGAAAAGTGTACCCCTTTTCACCACGGCAATTTTGAATCACCACCGAAAAGTGTACCCCTTTTCACCACGGCAATTTTGAATCACCACCGAAAAGTGTACCCCTTTACTCCACGGCAATTTTGAATCACCACCGAAAAGTGTACCCCCTCTACACCACGGCAATTTTGAATCACCACCGAAAAGTGTACCCCTTTTCACCACGGCAATTTTGAATCACCACCGAAAAGTGTACCCCCTCTACACCACGGCAATTTTGAATCACCACCGAAAAGTGTACCCCTTTTCACCACGGCAATTTTGAATCACCACCGAAAAGTGTACCCCTCTACACCACGGCAATTTTGAATCACCACCGAAAAGTGTACCCCTTTACACCACGGCAATTTTGAATCACCACCCAAAAGTGTACCCCTTTACTCCACGGCAATTTTGAATCACCACCCAAAAGTGTACCCCTTTACACCACGGCAATTTTGAATCACCACCCAAAAGTGTACCCCTTTACTCCACGGCAATTTTGAATCACCACCCAAAAGTGTACCCCTTTACACCACGGCAATTTTGAATCACCACCCAAAAGTGTACCCCTTTACACCACGGCAATTTTAAATCACCACCCAAAAGTGTACCCCTTTACACCACGGCAATTTTGAATCACCACTGAAAAGTGTACTCCTTTTCACCACGGCAATTTTGAATCACCACCGAAAAGTGTACCCCTTTACACCACGGCAATTTTAAATCACCACCCAAAAGTGTACCCCTTTACACCACGGCAATTTTGAATCACCACCGAAAAGTGTACCCCTTTCCTCCACGGCAATTTTGAATCACCACCGAAAAGTGTACCCCTTTACTCCACGGCAATTTTGAATCACCACCGAAAAGTGTCCCCCTTTACTCCTCGGCAATTTTGAATCACCACCGAAAAGTGTACCCTTTACTCCACGGCAATTTTGAATCACCACCGAAAAGTGTACCCCTTTTCACCACGGCAATTTTGAATCACCACCGAAAAGTGTACCCCTTTACTCCACGGCAATTTTGAATCACCACCGAAAAGTGTACCCCTTTTCACCACGGCAATTTTGAATCACCACCGAAAAGTGTACCCCCTTTACACCACGGCAATTTTGAATCACCACCGAAAAGTGTATCTCCTGTACACCACGGCGATTTTGAATCACCACCGAAAAGTGTACCCCTTTTCACCATGGCAATTTTGAATCACAACCGAAAAGTGTACCCCTTTTCACCACGGCAATTTTGAATCACCACCGAAAAGTGTATCCCCTTTACACCACGGCAATTTTGAATCACCACCCAAAAGTGTACCCCTTTACACCACGGCAATTTTGAATCACCACCCAAAAGTGTACCCCTTTCCTCCACGGCAATTTTAAATCACCACCCAAAAGTGTACCCCTTTACACCACGGCAATTTTAAATCACCACCCAAAAGTGTACCCCTTTACACCACGGCAATTTTGAATCACCACTGAAAAGTGTACTCCTTTTCACCACGGCAATTTTGAATCACCACCGAAAAGTGTACCCCTTTACACCACGGCAATTTTAAATCACCACCCAAAAGTGTACCCCTTTACACCACGGCAATTTTGAATCACCACCGAAAAGTGTACCCCTTTCCTCCACGGCAATTTTGAATCACCACCGAAAAGTGTACCCCTTTACTCCACGGCAATTTGAATCACCACCGAAAAGTGTCCCCTTTACTCCTCGGCAATTTGAATCACCACCGAAAGTGTACCCTTTACTCCACGGCAATTTTGAATCACCACCGAAAAGTGTCCCCTTTACTCCTCGGCAATTTTGAATCACCACCGAAAAGTGTACCCTTTACTCCACGGCAATTTTGAATCACCACCGAAAAGTGTACCCCTTTTCACCACGGCAATTTTGAATCACCACCGAAAAGTGTACCCCTTTACTCCACGGCAATTTTGAATCACCACCGAAAAGTGTACCCCTTTTCACCACGGCAATTTTGAATCACCACCGAAAAGTGTACCCCCTTTACACCACGGCAATTTTGAATCACCACCGAAAAGTGTATCTCCTGTACACCACGGCGATTTTGAATCACCACCGAAAAGTGTACCCCTTTTCACCATGGCAATTTTGAATCACCACCGAAAAGTGTACCCCTTTTCACCACGGCAATTTTGAATCACCACCGAAAAGTGTATCCCCTTTACACCACGGCAATTTTGAATCACCACCCAAAAGTGTACCCCTTTACTCCACGGCAATTTTAAATCACCACCCAAAAGTGTACCCCTTTACACCACGGCAATTTTAAATCACCACCCAAAAGTGTACCCCTTTACACCACGGCAATTTTGAATCACCACCGAAAAGTGTACCCCTTTCCTCCACGGCAATTTTGAATCACCACCGAAAAGTGTACCCCTTTACTCCATGGCAATTTTGAATCACCACCGAAAAGTGTACCCCTTTACTCCATGGCAATTTTGAATCACCACCGAAAAGCGTCCCCTTTTCACCACGGCAATTTTTCCACCTCGGGTAACATTACTGATAACATTGGGCTCTTTAAAACTATAGACTTTACCAACGAAAGGGAAAAATAATATTGGAAAGGGCTTTTAGAAAGTCGAATATAACTACTGTTTTTATATCCACTGAAAAGTGTCGCCTTTTAACCACGTTACCTTTGATTGGTTTAGTTTGCGCTATGTGGGACCGAAGTGTTTAAAGTTGCGATTACTTCTCATCAAAATTTCACGTTTTTAATTTTAAAATGGAGATTTTTTGAATCAACAGGGAAATTTTCGTCTCTGTGTGGATGGCTAACTATGAAAACGGACCGTCTTCGGTAAAAACACCCATGACGTAACAATATGGAATCCAGTCCTCCACATGTTGTGAGCCGTAAATTGCTCATGCTTTTTAGTCATTGCATTTTTCGTTTTTAGGTCTTCGGGTATAAACGATCGTGGGGACGGTAAACTGCCTTAAAGGAGCTACGTCACGGATGGCGCATCTTGAAAAAATTGGCCAATTTTTTTCAAGTTTGCCATTCGCAATCCGTGTTAATCTTCTCCATCCTCAACCATCCTTGTTCCTGTTTGGTTTATTATCACCTCTTTTTTGTTTTTCTACCTTAGTAAACTATTATTTTGAGGCTTTCTTCAATTTGAAGGTGATTTTCAACTTCGCAAAAATGACATAGCTCCTTTAAAAAAGATTTTCCTACGCAACGTTTACGTTTTTGTAAACCGTTCAATGTCATGTAAAGTTTTCATTCCTGAAGGATGGCTGCACATAAGTCCTGCGGATAATTCGCCAATAATATTCCAAAAATTGCTTTCAACAAAAGCTTTTGAAAAAGTCGTGCGAACACAATCCGCACCTAAAGCTGTGACGTATTTGTCAGCGATTGGGTTCAGTTTTTAATCCATATTCATGACTTCTTGTGAATTTTTGTCACTCTAAACAGTTCGCGGCTATGCGAAGAGGTGAACCCAGGCTGGGCTTTCCGAAGACAACTCTATGACGAAACCGCAGAAATACTTCAAAGCGAAGGTGAGCAGCAACTTTTTGCAGTTTTGCCCTCGAGTCAAAGGGGGGAATAGTTTTTAAAATGCCGTTACAGTTTCCACGTGCGTTCGGGGTTACGCTTCGAGAGAAGACTAACGGTTGATAAATTTTCTTTGCTTAAAAAATTGAAACGAAACGTGAAATTAGGTTTACTAAATGGTCTTCCTGAGAAAGCGTTTTGAATGTTATTTTATTCCCTTCCTCGAACGAGAACACGAATAATTTCAAGGTATACACGCGTTTGGTTCGGTGGCCATTTTAACACTGGTCAGTTTAATATTCTGGTGTAGGACAACAGGGTCGTTGAACTAAGAAACCAACGCTTTCGTTAAAGCAACAACCTGCAAAAGAATTGTCTGTGTGCAGGGCTACCAACATTTCAATCTCAGTTATTTCCCTTGTCAAGAAATTTCAAATACGAAAGATTACATACTACAGTTTGAACAAAAATATTTATTTCCATTTAAGCTTATTATACAATGTGTGCTATAATTCGCAAGTCTCTTGCGGTAAATGTTAGATTTTCTAACCATGTAGCTAAATGTCTTCTTTCCTGTCTAATTTACAGACTGAAACTTCAAGGAGAAAACGACAAGAAAGACTCCACAGTGGAAAATCAATGGTTCATCCAGCATTGGAGGAGCGTGGCGAAGTTAAGAGTGTATATTAATAACGTTAAAATATTCCGACAGAAATGGTGGCAAATATTTAGAGCGCGCTCGAGTTGCTGAACTAAATATATTATCAAAATTACTGATTTACTGAAGATGAAATCAAAATATATTGAACTACAATTGTAAGTTATGCTGAATGAACATTGGCGAGTGTCAGGCAAGAGCTGACACTCGAACAGTCAAATTGTCTGTGCAAATGCCACGCGCTTCGCTTTAGAATCTGGAATATTTCCACCATTTTTCTCGGATATTTAAGGTGAAAACTTTGGGCCATCCAACTTCACTCTCAATTTGACAGACACGAACAGTTATTTCAGTTTCGCTGGTATCGAATTTTTAATTCTTTTTTCGTGGACGCTCGCGTACAAATATTTATTATCTACTGGTCGAGATCAGGGGGTGTTTCTCATTAGAAAATTCAAAATGTTTTCTTAATTTTGAGAGTGGTATGGTTTGTCCCAAAGTTCCAAACTGTTTTAAAGTGGCACTTGAAGTTGAAAACTAGGCGCGTGAAGACTTGACGCTCGCACATATGGAATTGAATTGGAAATGTTAAACTTATTTAGATCTATTCCGTCTCGTCGGGTATCAAAATGAAAGCCGGCGCTTGCAGTTTCTCGGATTTTCACCAGTGCCACTTTAAAGTTGGATAACTCTACTGTAGTTGTTGAGAACAGAACATAGGCTTGTTAATTTCAGTGATGGGATCTAGGAAAATTAGCCAAAAGAAAAGTTCAGGCTTTGCTAATTGTAACAGAAAGTGAATATTTCTTCCTCGAAAAGGCCTGACTCGGTGCGGGGGGGGGGGATACAACATTTGTATTTTTTCTGTCCAAAATTCGTCAAGTTTGGGGGAGGATGGGTGAATTGATTCGGTGCGGGTTATTCAACATATGTTAGTTTTTCTGTTCAGTATTTTGCCAAATTTGGGATAAAAAAAATTGCATGTAAACATTTCAGATAGCTATGTTCTGTTCTCTTGTTATTTTAAGTTTAGTTCTCAAATACAATGGCTGGTTCAATGGGTTTCGGAATCGAGAATATGCGTCGAGATGAGATTGATAGAACAATCAGCATTTAGAATAGGCGCAATCTGATATTAAAACGGACCACAACAAACGTCATTTTCGATTTCAAAGTTGTTATAATTTATATTCTTGATTTTTTTTTGTCAACGCGAAACCGGCGCTCTTACAAAACTGGGCTCATCCCACTTTTGACACCATGTGATTTGCATTTGATCATTTAAGTGGAAGCTGAATGTTCTACAAAATTCTTGGTTTGTTTCACAATTTGGATACTTTTTCGGCAATGTGTGCTTTGTGAATTTTTTTAGATGCAATATCCGGTAATAAAATCACGCCTGTGATGAAATAAGTCGAAAGTTTAATGAATTTGAATTTCACGTCAAAACACACAAACTATTTACAATTCGTATCGAAATTTTGTACGCAAATCAAAGTATTTTAATATTTTCAGGAGAAGAGGCAAACTTTCTTCTTCATTTGTGACTTAGTTGAATTATAATAATCAGTTGGAAGCGGAAAATATCTTTGCGTCTGTGTTTAAATACACTATAAATTAAATTTGGTACCATCAACAAAATCAAGTTTTACAGTCGACGTTGAAGCGACGGATATTTGTACACTTTTGGCCATTTTATACAAATTAAAGGATGTCTTTCAATTTATTGGCGCTTGCTGAATAGGAGACGTTATTTATTTCCAAAGTCATCGAGGTGTTTTTTGATTTTTTTTACGCGTTCATTCTTATTTATTCTTCAGAATCGACCGAGTCAAAAGTTATCGCAAGGTTGTATTAATTGAGCAGAATATCTCCAAAACAATATCAATGTTGCCGTCGTTTGATTATTGACTTCATTTGCGGATAACCTTTTCGTAAAAGCAGATATTTTTTAAACTTTTGGTCTTTTTATAAAAATGACATTGTTTGATTCAACATGGAGTTTTTCATTTGAATTTGTCAGTTGGTACTTGTTGTATAGGAGACGTTATTTCGCATAATTTCCAAAGTCATCGAATTGTTTTTCTCTTTTTCAAGTAAACAAATTTTCATTCTTCAGAAGTTCCGCAATAAGAGGATGGCGTCTTCAACATTTCGCACCTTTTGGGCGCGAAATGCAAATTTTTAATCGTGTGGTCGACTCAAAAAACAAAATCACGTGACTTCCAAATTTGGAACAGGTCGTGGAGTGGAGCGTCCTGTAAACAAAACATGCTTCAAAATCTCATGAAACCAAAATATATCATCAACAAAAACAAGACATCAATTGCAAATGTTTAAGCAGAATATTCAGAATGAAATGCATTTTCAGGACATAGAAAAAGCGTAGGTTGTTTGTCCGATGTTTACGCTTTGGTATTTGTATTTTGACAAATAAGTGGGAGAAAACCAAAACAAAAAGATGTCGTAACTTGATTATTGGCTCGCAGTTCGACAAAATTCGCTGTGACTTTTATTATAATTAGTGGCCGTTTTCATGCATAACTTTTTTATTTTTAAAAGTATCCAACCTTCCGGCTAGGAATATTTCGATGGTTTTTCATATTTATTTTCTGGCTAAGAAAAACATATTGTAATTGTGAAAGCGAAAGATTGTAGTTGATGATTTTGTTTTTGAACTTTTCAACTGAAATATTCAAATTCAATTCAATTTTGAGTCGGACATGGAGAGATATTTAGCACGTTTGGAGCTCTGCACATTGCATTCATGTTATTTTGATCATAATTTCGTATCGAAATTCATTTTTCTATTCCACGCAAGTATTTAGCGATATTCTATGGCGAAGAGGCAAATTTTATTTTTGTTTTGTAGTGTATAGGAGCTGGACTTTATGCATTTTCAAAGTCGTCGAAGTGTTATTTATTTCAGTTTCAATTCTTCATAACTGAGTGATCACAAGACAGGAATTGAGTAGAATATTTCCAACACAACATGTTCTCACTGTCACTTGATTATATATTGACTTGTCGATCATTAAAATTGAAATTGAAGTTATTGATTTCTTTATTCGTGTGTAATAATCTTTTAGCAAAAGCAGCCAACATTCATGGGCGGTGAAAAGATGTCCTTCAAACATTTCACGTCTGCTTGTGTTGAAACGTAATCGGCCAACGAACAAATTGAGCTTTATCATTGAAGTTTGTTGTGGTGTTTTTTTACTATCTGCGCAAATTTTGTCAAACAGTTATCACTTGAGAGGCAAATGGGGGTTATTTTTGGAAGTTAAATTAGCCTGAGAACCAGCCATTATATATTGAGAGCTATACAATAATTGTTTTGTTAACTTTAAGCAACATGGCAAGCCATCGACATTCAATTTTAAAAGCTACAATCGGAGGTGAATTAATCCAAAATAAGTTTAATTTGATTTGATTTTGAAAATGATATGAATTGGACGCAGCTCTAGATAATCGTTGTTATTTTTCGTCAAGGTTGTAGCTTGCCATGTTGTTTAAGAGTTAGGCCAGTTCGCGGTTTTTCCGCCATTTTGAATGAGTTGTAAACATGGCGCGACATACAATGTTTGTATGGTAATCCGGTGTCGAATAATTTCTGTAAAATTTCGTTTATGAAATATTTTTAGTCTGTATTCTTAAGATTACTGGCGAAAGATTTTACTGATCAAATCTGAGGGATGTAAATTTGTTGTGAGGCGCTTAGTTGTGTTTTTAGTATCCATTTGTCTGTGAATTTTCTCGTGGACTTGATTTGGTCTTTATACATGTGAGACAAATGTATGGAAAACTGATAAACACAACTGCGCGTTTCACAGCAAAGTTACATCCTTCAAACTTGGTCAGTAAAATATTTTGTCAGTTCTCTTAAGTTTCCAGACTATGAGTATTTCAGAAATGAAATTTTACAGTAATTATTTGGCATCGTATTCCCATACAAACATTGTATTTTGCGCCATGTTTACAACTCATTCAAAATGGTCGAAAAATTCGCGAGCTGGTTTAATAGGCATAACCTCGTACAAGACAGATAGAATTCGACCAAAATTAAATTTTACTAAAAAATAGTTCAAACTATTTTTTAGTAAAGTTTTTCGGGATTTACACTTGAAGTTTTGCTTTATCTGTCAGTTTTGTACGAGGTTATGTTTAAATGTTTTTTGGCGGGAAATTTTAAGGGAAGCCATTTTGAATTTTTTGACAAAAATGTTGTCAGGTAAAACGCTGTGCAAATTGGATCAGATTTTCCCGCCAAAAGACTTAGTACAGTTTTTTCTTCCCACTTTTTAATTGATTTAATCGAAGTTACTTAACTAATTAAAGAATATTAGAGATGAATAAAAATAATTGAAAGACAAAACACTTGTATGTTTATTGTGTTGAATGAAATATATTAAAGATAACAATAAAGATGACAAAGTATGAAAACTGTTGTTGCATTTATTTGACTTATCATAATTACCAAGTAGAAAATTAACTACAAAGTATACAAGAGTAAAAGAATTATACCTCGAAAAAAAAAAAAAATGGCGCATGCGTATTTTGGGCGCCCGTATTTTTTCTAAGACTTTTGGCGGGAAAATTAAAAAATTTGAATAGAATGTTACTTACAGAAACAATCAACAAGAAATTTAAAATAAAAAAATGGCGCATGCGTATTTTGAGCGCCCCGTATTTTTCTAAGTCTTTTGGCGGGAAAATTTTAAAATTTTGCACAGCGTTTTAGAAGATAAAGAATTTGACAAAAAATATTACAAACAACTTTCATTGCAAATATATCTTTATTCTTAGCTTGAAAAATTCAGGAAAACGTTTGGATGTTCAAATTGTGTAATTTTGGAAAATAAGAATATAGATTGATTTTGTTAAACCCGTGAAAAATACTAGACAAGTGAATACTAATTCCATGTGTTCTCCTTTGATAAATTTTGACTATTACCTGTAAATAATTTTGTTTCACGGGTTTTTTTAAATTGTTGTATTTCTTCTTGCCTAAATGAAATCTTGTAAAAAGTAAACTCAAGCAAAATATTAACACGAAGGTGCACTATAAACGTAATTGCTTACAAGTAAAATGAACACATGCAATGTTGACGTTTTTAAAACAAGAAAAATATTCAAACGGAATCATCAAAGCAGTATACGCGCGAATTTGTCCAAATATATTCCCGTAAAGCTAGAAATATTTGAGCGGTCATAATTTTCCACGCAAGAAAAACACAAATACTAACGTCTGAAAGATATTGTTTGTTAAATAATGTCATCGACAACTGAAATACAGGATAAATATTCACTTGATTCAATATGTTTAGTTAATAATATTTACGTCCAAATACCGAGAAGAGAGTTGAAAATACGACGCTTAGCGAAGTATTTTTGACGAAATTCGAAGTGTTTGGTATTTGGAAGAAACATACTCTCCAGTATTTGATATATCTTCTAAATTGAGAGAAAACCTAAGCAGTAAACGGAGAAATAAAATCGTAAAAATCTATGCTAATTTAGACCAGGTATCCAAACCTCCGACACGGTTATGATTTCCTTTGTTTCAACTTGATGAATTATTGAGTTGGAAAATATTTATTTCCTTACATGACATAAATGAATCTTTTCATATTAATTCCCCTGACTGATCTTCAAACATGTATTATGATGCGAGAGCTGAGAATTTGCTGGTACATCAAGATAATATTCCCTACTTGTTGTTGATGATGTTCTATTTTCTCATCACCTGGCCGCTTTACAATGTATTGATAATGAAAGGAGAAATTCGATTTTGATCACATGCGTCGACCAGAAAACAGCACATGACGCGAAATACAGAGTTTGTCTGAGAATCCGATGTCAAATAATTTCTGTAAAAAAGATAACCCTATTCAGACCGGGTGCAAAATCTGCCAGCACGTAGTACTTTAACCGTTTATAATTTTATAAATATGGAAGCAAAGCTGCCAAACTTTTCGACGTTACCTAAAAGTTATCTGGAAAACATTTGGTATGACATTTCATCATTGTTCACGGAACTTGCTGTTACCATAGCAACCTTATTTTGTCAAAATAACGTGGAATTTTCCTGTTTTTTAATGAAAATATATCTTTCTTGTAATATATTTGACATGTTTAGATCATTTTAACATGTTTAGATCATTTGAACATGTTTAGATCATTTTGATCCATTTTTGGTGGTTTTCTTACACCATGGACAAAATCCAAGATGGCGGCTGTTCGGAAAATTTTCACGTCATATGACGAAATCATCTCATGTTTCGTACCTCAAAGGAAACATTTTTGGACGTAATATATACCCTCCAACGTTCATTGTCATAGTTTTAATACTCATAGAGTTACGGAGGGGAATCCACCCCCACCCCCTGACCGAAAAGACCAAAAAAGCCCGGTCTGAAAAAGGGTTAAAACCAAGTCAAATTCGACAGAAAAGTTTACAAAATCAAACAAAAAATGTACGTTTCCTATCATATATATATGCCACAAATTTAATCAGCAAATATTTTTCCAGTCTTAAATTAACAAAAATCAAATATCACGGAAATTATTCCACATCGGATTTACATCCAAACACTGTCATTTCGGGCCATGTTTACACTGATTATTTTTGGAAAAGTAAACTCAAAGCTTATCAGCCGTATTAGAATTGTCTGAGAAGCTGACTGCAGATGATTTCAAAAATGCAAACGGATACAAACTGGATTAAGTTTTGTAGCTACAGAAACGTCCAATCGTTTCCATCATCGTCTAGTGACAGTGAATGTTGTCTATTGACGTTAAATGTTGTCTAGTGACAGTGAATGATGTCTAGTGACGTTAAATGTTGTCTAGTGACAGTGAATGTTGTCTATTGACGTTAAATGTTGTCTATTGACGTTAAATGTTGTCTAGTGACAGTGAATGTTGTCTAGTGACAGTGAATGTTGTCTAGTGACGTCAAATGTTGTCTATTGACGGTGAATGATGTCTGGTAACGGTGAATGATGTCTGGTGACGGTGAATGATGTCTAGTGACTGTGAATGATGTCTAGTGTCTGTAAATGACGTTTAATGACGCTAAATGTTGTCTAGTGACGGTGAATGATGTCTAGTGACGGTGAAAGTTGTCTAGTGACGTTAAATGATGTCGTTTGACAGTGAATGATGTCTAGTGTCAGTGAATGATGTCTACTGACGTTGATTGATGTCTAGTGTCAGTGAATGATGTCTAGTGACGTTAAATGATGTCGTTTGACAGTGAATGATGTCTAGTGTCAGTGAATGATGTCTAGTGACGTTGATTGATGTCTAGTGTCAGTGAATGATGTCTAGTGACGTTAAATGTTGTCTATTGTCTATTGTTGTCTTTTTCTCTATCCAAAAAGTTTTCTCTCAAATGCAGGGGCCAACTCGAAAGTTCTGCTATTCCACGAAATACGCCCTTTATTTATTCCCACTAACAACCGTTTTTAATTCCTTACGTACATTGTTACTGTAATCTTGAAAAAAAAGTGTGAATGAAACAAAATTGAATTGAATTGAATTATTGACGTTAAATATTGTCGAGTGACGTCAAATGCTGTCTAGTGACAGTGAATGTTGTCTATTGACGTTAAATGTTGTCTAGTGACAGTGAATGTTGTCTATTGACGTTAAATGATGTCTAGTGACGTTAAATGTTGTCTAGTGACTGTGAATGTTGTCTAGTGATGTCAAATGTTGTCTAGTGATGTCAAATGTTGTCTATTGACGTTAAATGTTGTCTAGTGACAGTGAATATTGTCTAGTGATGTCAAATGTTGTCTATTGACGTTAAATGTTGTCTAGCGACGTTAAATGTTGTCTAGTGACGGTGAATGTTGTCTAGTGACGTCAAATGTTGTCTATTGATGTTAAATGTTGTCTAGTGACAGTGAATGTTGTCTATTGACGTTAAATGTTGTCTATTGACGTTAAATGTTGTCTAGAGACGTTAAATGTTGTCTAGTGACGGTGAATGATGTCTAGTGACAGTGAATGTTGTCTAGTGACAGTGAATGTTGTCTAGTGACAGTGAATGTTGTCTAGTGACGTTAAATGTTGTCTAGTGACAGTGAATGATGTCTAGTGACGTTAAATGTTGTCTAGTGACAGTGAATGTTGACTAGTGACGGTGAATGATGTCTATTGACGTTAAATGGTGTCTAGTCACAGTGAATGTTTTCTAGTGACGTTAAATGTTGTCTAGTGACAGTGAATGTTGTCTAGTGACAGTGAATGTTGTCTAGTGACGTTAAATGTTGTCTAGTGACAGTGAATGTTGTCTATTGACGTTAAATGTTGTCTAGTGACAGTGAATGTTGTCTATTGACGTTAAATGTTGTCTAGTGACAGTGAATGTTGTCTAGTGACAGTGAATGTTGCCTAGTGACGTTAAATGTTGTCTAGTGATGTCAAATGTTGTCTAGTGATGTCAAATGATGTCTAGTGACGTTAAATGTTGTCTAGTGACAGTGAATGTTGACTAGTGACGGTGAATGATGTCTATTGACGTTAAATGTTGTATAGTGACAGTGAATGTTTTCTAGTGGCGTTAAATGTTGTCTAGTGACAGTGAATGTTGTCTAGTGACGTCAAATGTTGTCTATTGACAGTGAATGTTTTCTAGTGACGTCAAATGTTGTCTATTGACGTTAAATGTTGTCTAGTGACGTTAAATGGTGTCTAGTGACAGTGAATGTTTTCTAGTGACGTCAAATGTTGTCTATTGACGTTAAATGTTGTCTAGTGACGTTAAATGTTGTCTAGTGACGTTAAATGTTGTCTAGTGACAGTGAATGTTGTCTATTGACGTTAAATGTTGTCTAGTGACAGTGAATGTTGTCTATTGACGTTAAATGTTGTCTAGTGACAGTGAATGTTGTCTAGTGACAGTGAATGTTGCCTAGTGACGTTAAATGTTGTCTAGTGACAGTGAATGTTGTCTAGTGACGTTAAATGGTGTCTAGTGACAGTGAATGTTTTCTGGTGACGTTAAATGTTGTCTAGTGACAGTGAATGTTGTCTAGTGACAGTGATTGATGTCTAGTGACAGTGATTGATGTCTAGTGACAGTGAATGTTGTCTAGTGACAGTGAATGTTGTCTAGTGACAGTGAATGTTGTCTAGTGACGTTAAATGTTGTCTAGTGACAGTGAATGTTGTCTAGTGACAGTGAATGTTGTCTAGTGACAGTGAATGTTGTCTAGTGACGTTAAATGTTGTATATTGACAGTGAATGTTTTCTAGTGACGTTAAATGTTGTCTAGTGACAGTGAATAGGGACCTTAAGCAACCACGACGACGACGCCATGGAAAACGTCACTTCAAAAGTGAATTCACGTCCCTAAAACTATTTCGCGATTATTCCAACACGTTTAATTTGTCCAATGTGGCCAAACTGTCCCGGAGCTGAATTCGTAGCGACAGAGTTCAAGTCCAGATAGAGAAAGGACAATTCACCGACGTGTGTTCACGTTCTCCATAATACTTTGAATTTGGTCATTTCACGTTGTTGTTTTGCAGACGACGACTAAGAAATGTACAAAGTTTGAAAACGCCCGTGCAGAGCTATTGTACTACTAATTAAACCTATTGTTTTGTGACGTTCTCGTCGTCGTCGCCGTCGTGGTTGCTTAAGGTCCCTAATGTTGTCTAGTGACGTTAAATGGTGTCTAGTGACAGTGAATGTTTTCTAGTGACGTTAAATGTTGTCTAGTGACAGTGAATGTTGTCTAGTGACAGTGAATGTTGTCTAGTGACGTTAAATGTTGTCTAGTGACAGTGAATGTTGTCTATTGACGTTAAATGTTGTCTAGTGACAGTGAATGTTGTCTATTGACGTTAAATGTTGTCTAGTGACAGTGAATGTTGTCTAGTGACAGTGAATGTTGTCTAGTGACGTTAAATGTTGTCTATTGACGGTGAATGATGTCTGGTAACGGTGAATGATGTCTGGTAACGGTTAATGATGTCTGGTGACGGTGAATGATGTCTAGTGACTGTGAATGATGTCTAGTGTCTGTAAATGATGTCTAATGACGCTAAATGTTGTCTAGTGACGGTGATTGATGTCTGATGACGGTGAATGATGACTGATGACGGTGAATGATGTCTAGTGACGGTGAAAGTTGTCTAGTGACGTTAAATGATGTCGTTTGACAGTGAATGATGTCTAGTGACGTTGATTGATGTCTAGTGTCAGTGAATGATGTCTAGTGACGTTGATTGATGTCTAGTGTCAGTGAATGATGTCTAGTGACGCTAAATGTTGTCTATTGTCTATTGTTGTCTTTTTCTCTATCCAAAAAGTTTTCTCTCAAATGCAGGGGCCAACTCGAAAGTTCTGCTATTCCACGAAATACGCCCTTTATTTATTCCCACTAACAACCGTTTTTAATTCCTTACGTACATTGTTACTGTAATCTTGAAAAAAAGTGTGAATGAAACAAAATTGAATTGAATTGAATTATTGACGTTAAATATTGTCGAGTGACGTCAAATGCTGTCTAGTGACAGTGAATGTTGTCTATTGACGTTAAATGTTGTCTAGTGACCGTGAATGTTGTCTATTGACGTTAAATGATGTCTAGTGACGTTAAATGTTGTCTAGTGACTGTGAATATTGTCTAGTGCTGTCAAATGTTGTCTAGTGATGTCAAATGTTGTCTATTGACGTCAAATGTTGTCTAGTGACAGTGAATGTTGTCTATTGACGTTAAATGTTGTCTAGTGACTGTGAATATTGTCTAGTGATGTCAAATGTTGTCTATTGACGTTAAATGTTGTCTAGTGACGTTAAATGTTGTCTAGTGACAGTGAATGATGTCTAGTGACAGTGAATGTTGTCTAGTGACGTTAATGTTGTCTATTGACGTTAAATGGTGTCTAGTGACAGTGAATGTTGTCTAGTGACGTTAAATGTTGTCTAGTGACAGTAAATGTTATCTAGTGACAGTGAATGTTGTCTAGTGACAGTGAATGTTGTATAGTGACAGTGAATGTTGTCTAGTGACGTTAAATGTTGTCTAGTGACGTCAAATGTTGTCTAGTGACGTCAAATGTTGTCTAGTGACGTCAAATATTGTCTAGTGACGCCAAACGTTGTCTATTGACGTTAAATGTTGTCTAGTGACAGTGAATGATGTCTATTGACGTTAAAAGATGTCTAGTGACGATGAATGTTGTCTATTGACGGTGAATGTTGTCTATTGACGTTAAATGTTTTCTAGTGACAGTGAATGATGTCTAGTGACAGTGAATGATGTCTAGTGACAGTGAATGATGTCTAGTGACAGTGAGTGATGTGTAATGACAGTGAATGATGTCTAGTGACGGTGAATGATGTCTAGTGACGTTAAATGTTGTCTACTGACGTTAAATGTTGTCTAGTGACAGCGAATGTTGTCTAGTGACGTTAAATGTTGTCTAGTGACGTTAAATGTTGTCTAGTGACGTTAAATGTTGTCTATTGACGTTAAATGTTGTCTAGGGACGTTAAATGTTGTCTATTGACGTCAAATGTTGTCTAGTGACGTTAAATGTTGTCTAGTGACGTTAAATGTTGTCTAGTGACGTTAAATGTTGTCTAGTGACGTTAAATGTTGTCTATTGACGTTAAATGTTGTCTAGGGACGTTAAATGTTGTCTATTGACGTCAAATGTTGTCTAGTGACGTTAAATGTTGTCTAGTGACGTTAAATGTTGTCTAGTGACGTTAAATGTTGTCTATTGACGTTAAATGTTGTCTAGTGACAGCGAATGTTGTCTAGTGACGTTAAATGTTGTCTAGTGACGTTAAATGTTGTCTAGTGACGTTAAATGTTGTCTATTGACGTTAAATGTTGTCTAGTGACGTTAAATGTTGTCTATTGACGTTAAATGTTGTCTAGTGACGTAAATGTTGTCTAGTGACGTTAAATGTTGTCTATTGACGTTAAATGTTGTCTAGTGACGTTAAATGTTGTCTAGTGACAGTGAATGATGTCTAGTGACTGTGATTGATGTCTTGTGACCGTAAATGATGGCCAGTTGAAGCCATGTATAGAGGAAACCCAATCTCAATCAACAACTACATGAACATCATGTCAATTTAACTCTTTCTCTTTAGCAATTTTCGCGACGGTTTTCTTTCTCCTTTTGTTTTGTGGTATTTCAAATAATTATGTATTCTTCACTTTGCATTGTTGCCATAAGCGGTAATTATTCAGAGAATTCTCAAATTTATTATAACTGCCGATGATGATTGCTTCTGAAAAAAGCACATTCAGATAAAATAATCCTTGTGAGTGCGACAATTTTAGTTTGAAATTGCAGAAAACGAATTGAGGTACTAGTCAATCTTTGCTCGTCTGTCCTTCTACTGAAAAAAATCGCGCCAAATACTATCAAAATTGATTTCTAGGAGCATAACTGTTACGTTTATAGTGCACCTTCGTATTTGAAACCTAACGGGGAGTGACAACTCTAACAAACGCTGTTGGAGCAATACTATGTGTAAATGAAAGTCGTCCCGAAAACTTGGAATATCCTCGATCACGATTTTTTGAGAGACATTGTGTTCGATGTCCCAATTGTCTCCCGATTCCTGGCAAAATCTCCAGATTCCCGGAGGAATTTTGTTTTTCTCCCGGAACAGGCCATGTTAGAGTTATCGCTCCCATAAACCTTCCATAACTATTCCTATTCTACCTTTACAACAAGTATTAGCTTGATTTCAGTCCATTTGCTTGTCCTCTTGCTTGTCCTTTTGCCAGATGGATGGTTCATCCTGAAGAAATAAAGAAAATTCAACTGATTAGTCTACAATCGGTGTACAAATAAATATAACTAACGCAAATTAACCCTCTTTCACTCTATTCTGCCTGGGCGTTTTGTTCGTTCGTGGGCCTGGGAGGGGGGAGTGGGGGAGGGGGGGAGGGAAGTACCCTCCTGTGTATCTCCAGATGATTCAGAAGTATTCACGCTATAGTAATTTACTTACCTCCAAGGGAGGAAAAGGAGAGAGAGCCTGGGATCGAGGTTGACAGTATCCAACAAATGTTTACTTTAATTAGTGCGCCAGCTACGTGTTAATTATGACGTCATATCATGTTAAATGACGTTATACATTGGAAAAAAATCCGCCATCTTGGATTTCAAGATTTTTCAAAAATGTCAGAAAATCTCCAAAATTGATTTGAAAAAATAAAAAAAATATAAGGATGTAAAAACTGTAATGATTTGGTAGAAACCATTCTTAAAAAACCATTAAACTTAAAAACATCATGTTTGGATAAAACACGTAGCTCACAGTATATGCAAGGAAAGGTTTTTTTAAAAAAGACTGAAGATATCACTCACCTATCACTTAAGCCTTCCTAAGCTTCGACTTCCTTGTGTCTTTTCTTCGTCTGGAATAATTCTGATGACAAGTAGAAACAAGGCTAGATTAGTTTAAAGTACTTTGGAAACAGTGATTGTCGAACTTAACTTGCTACTAACACATTTCCTCCTTCATACCAATCCTGATAGATTATCACTCACCTATTAATGAAGTCTTCTCAAGCTTCCATTCCTTGCGTCTTTTCTTCCTCAGGAATAATTCTGATGAGATAGGAACAAGGCTAGATTAGTTCAAAGCACTCGACAAGAAATTTTGTTAAAGGGAATCTCGGCTGAAAAAACAGTTTTGCTCCAAATCATAAGTTTGTGTTTGTGTAAAACTGGTTTAGGGGTTTGAAGTCGATAATTCTTTAACTGGTTTGAATACTAGGCGATTACTTTCTGCTTTTTCTACTTTCAAATTTCCCGCGCGCCGCCATGTTTGTTTTCGCAAAGTTTGATGGGAGATTATGACGTCATTGCGCTGTCGTGCGTTGCATTTTGGCTTTCAGTTTGGACTCTATCATGTCGTTGTCGCGTTAAGTGTTCTACGTAGTATCAGCCTTGTTTACTTTATTTGTATTTCTATTTTTGGCTGATTAAATTTTCACAGATCCTACGTAGACATTTTTTTCACAGTTTTCACAGGCCGTGCCACTTTATTGACTTTGTGTGAAATTAGAGATATGTACGTGCATCTAATGCGTATTCCGTCTCAATAACCGCGAAATTTTCTTCCGTAGACTCCAAATTAAAGTCTCCGACAACGCAATGATGTCATAAAATTACCATAATGAAACATGGCGGCGCGCGGGATATTTAAACAGAAAACCGAACACTTCGCATTCGAACCAGTTACGGAAATATCGACTTAAAACACCAAGACTAGTTAAAGAGAACCATCTGATTAAGTATACGTTGGAGCTAAAACTGTGACGGCTAACACCCCCACCCCACCCACGCCCCCCCCCCCCCCCCCCCTCTCCACCTCTCCCTCCCATATAAATCGTTAGTACTTTAGACTCTGACTTACCTATCACTGAAGTATTCTTAAGCTTCCATCCCTTGTGTCTTTTCTTCGTCAGGAATAATTCTGAATTCTGATAACGAGATAAGAAGCAAGGTTAGATTAGTTTAAAGCACTTTAGAAATTATCAGTACATTAAAGAAATAACTACGCACATACGTAGGATACATGAAAATATATGACAGATATGCCCACTAATTAGATGACAAATATGTGGAAAGTGAGTGACACAAATCCAACTACAATATCTCATGTAGCCATTCATGTTCTAAACGCGACTGAAGTGCTCTCTCAGTTAAAAAAATAAAAAATAAAATAAATAAAATAAATAAAAAAAGTATTGCTTTTACGTATACACAGATGTACATTTGAAATAAATCCGAATTATTGATTAAAACATTTGTACTGTAAATTGTTCACAACAAATTTGAAGTATACGAGCAGAATCTAGAACAATCAACCGATTTAATTAGAAGCTACTGGTACGTGTTATTTCTACGTTTTAAAATCCAGGGAATACAAAGAGAAAACTATTGAACAGTTTCTTAACAAACAAGAGATCAGTATATTTGACATGAACTACCTTCCATAACAGTAAAAACATTTGATAATTACCTTGGTAAGCGTAAAGAAATCACACCCTGATCCGCCATCATGGATTTCGCCTTGTCAACACGTGTTGCAGCGTTCGCTCCGCAGGAACCCTTCACATGATATACCATTGATGGGTTTTCGCGGTAGACGTCACAGAAATAATAGTGTCCCCGCAGCAAGTCTTCATTTGATCATATAGCTTTCCAAGCAAGTAGAAATCACTGTCAAGTTGTATAATAATACGTTTAGGTATCTTTCGTCTTGCAGCGTGTGTAGGTGATAGTAAAAACATGAATAATGAGATGAAGAAATTTGCAATTCAGATCTGGAAACGCCGTCAAAAAGTGACTTCTCTTATCGAGAAGGATGGCGGGAAAAAATACAAATATGCATATAAAGACCTTTGTCGTTTTTTAAAGGTGCAGATTTTTCGTGAACCTGCAATGGCCAACGGCGTATCAAGGCAGCCGTTCCACAAGACCATTGTTTCATCGCGTACGTCCCTATAGTTCTTCTTAGTTTTTGTTCAAAGTGGGGTGAGGCCCGAATTAAAGGAGAGGGTTATCGGCGGATGAAGGAGTTTCAAACACGTTATTTCCTCAGTGAAAGTCTAGTCACGTCTCGGAACTAGAAGTCTGTTATGCTTGTTACCTTATCTTGCCGATACAAGATTGCTGAAGAATATAAAAAATAGCTGACATGAGTTACTGTCTTAATACCAAGAGAATATGACTCACGCGTAGCTGATCTAAAAATAGCATCAGATGGATTATCATAGAAATGACCCATGTATGGGACATTACCTCTCTTACCCTTCATATTCTCTTGTTAATACTTACTTACTTGAGCCCTTGGCTCCAGGGTGGAGCATGGGCCATTGACAAATCTCCTCCACCTAACCCGGTTTGGTGCCACCTCTCCAATGCCTGCCAGCTAGTTGTAATTCATCTGTTCCATCTCCAGCTACGTCTATAGGTTATTGAGGATCCGATTTCAAAGTATGACAAACGAGTGGCACGGTACCAGGACTAATGCCTCCAATTTTCTATTACCGCTTATAGGAAAATGTGGAGCATAGTCTCCCTCATCACTTCGTTACTCACTTACTGAACACCAAACATGACCAAAAGGTTCTGCAAAAATCTCAGATCTGTTAGGAGGAAAGCGGACCTGCCCGTGGCGAGACATTTCTCCTCCCCCGGACACACAACAGACGACATGATGGTGTCCGTTGTGAGAGCGGGATTAAGGAACACCAAGGAAAGACGTAGCGCGAAGGGTCGCCTAATCTTCAGATGCCAAACTCTGAGTTTCCATCCCGCGGCATGAACATTGAATCTAGTTTCATTTAAACTTTTCCAGTGCGCGCTTCAATGTCACGACTTGGCGATATCGCTACTGTTCCACCGAAGATTGGACAGCAGTCCCAAAACGTCTGGTGTTTCCAAAATTTTAAGCGCCAACAAATTACAATATTTTGAATCTGAACTCTCCAACAGTGGCGCAACACAGTTCTATAATTAATCATACTATGATCTCGTTACCAAAGTGTTAAATTTCGTAACTGATATTTAATTTTGTAGCTCACTCAGAGCTTTTTTGGTGAAACACCGTACACGATTGAATATTGTTGATACACAGTCAACTCTCAAAGCGGACACCACTGTAAGGCGGACACCTCTCTAGGGCGGACATGGTTGGCTGGTCCCTTCTCTAAATTTCTGTAACGAAACTCTCTATAAGGCGGATACCTCTTTAAGGCGGACAGCTAGAGCTGGTCCTGAGGGTGGCCGCCTTAGAGAGAGTTCACTGTAATTCGATTCGGCTCATGTGAAGAACGGCATCTGAACTGGTCCTTAAAAACAGGTGTTCACTTGCATCACATTCACCCTCCAGTGCGCAGCAGTGTGACACGAGGGGTTAGCTTCCCCTTTCTAGCTACGCCTGCTACGCAGGCTACGAGGAGTGGGCACACGGAGCGCTTTGATTTTATCAGGATAAAAAAAGTTATTACCGTAAAAGCTCTGTTAGAGGTCAGAGTTAAAATTGATTTCCATCAGGCTGATATAAATGACGATCCAGCATATTTTCTGGACCTTTCTGGCGTTTCAGTCAATTTGTATTGAAAAGTGGTCTTTAATATCGTTGAGTTAGGGTATACAATGATTGCATTTGTAAGACGGTGATACATAACCCATTTCTTGTTCTGTTTTAGTTAGTGATGTAATAGTAAAATGTGAAAAAAAATCTGATTTGAAATAAGACCCCCCCCCCCCCCCCCCCCCCTCTCTAATAAGCCCTGAAATTAAATAAGCCCCGGGGCTTCATAGAGCTTTTACGGTATTATATAACAGTAAAACACATAGAACTTGCCTATAGTTCGAATTATATTTTAATGTGTTCCTGTTACAATTTGATCAACTGGCTTCAGTCTGCACACCCAACATCAAAAACTTCAAGACGTGCTTGAACCCTTCCTAATTATTTTAAGGACATCTAACACATTATCTACTGAAGATATATTATAAACTAAATGATGCTATATCTAATACACTATAGAACTAGAACCACCTAAAAATCTAACAAATGTGCTGCCATTGCTCTAATCAAGAGAAGCAAAGTTAAAAGGCAGTAGACAAACACAGTATTTGTCTTCCCACGCACGTTATAATTATTTAACTATCTCAGCTCAGACATCAATGTATAGAATCTCCCTACAAGTTTCTCATAGAACCAGTTGGGATAATTTGTTTATTTAGACAATTTCTCCTTGATGATAAATTCCTCTATTCTCATAACTTGTAACATTCCTTTTCACCAGTGGATAACACAACAAATCCAGTCTCCATTCGCTCTCAAAAGCTCCCTAAAGCAAACAAAGTGAACACCAAAAGGATCACAATGTTCCGGGTAAAACCCCGACAAGGTTGGCTACCAGACCCGACAAATTAATAGAAAACTTCAGATGATTTGGCGAGGCCCATGTCTATTGACCTGTTGCAATTCGTCATTGACACCTTACCTTTAAAACCTATCTGGAACCCTGCATTAACCAATTCTGTGATTTTTTTTCCCACGCTTGCCACCAGTTGCAAGATTATTCTATGAATTTTGATTGGTTCACTGTAATCCGAGAGCACTGTGACTGCCTGTATCTCATAACTTTGGTTTTAAAACAGACATTGGTAAACTGCTCTACTCTTGTAATCCAATTACTAAATAAATATTCACACTTTACTACTCATCTTAGGGCGCATTCGTTCGGGATGAATCTGAAATAAGAATAATTTAAAAATACAAATGCGAGACACACTACTGTTAGTTTCACAATACAAGAGAACAAGAAGCTCTTCAGATATGTAAATTAGAGGGAAAAAGTATGATGGCAGAAAATCAATACTTTGGTGAACGATCCAAGGAGGTTGAAGGAAAATGGAAATCCTCGATTTAGAAATTGCTGCGACCACAGAAATGAACCTTTCTTACAGGAAATTGCAGAGATCTATGGTTATACAAATGTAGGCTCAAACAAATGCTGTCTGAGCCCACGTTTATCGTCTGCTGACTATTTAGGGTGAAAGACCGCAAGTTTGTCAGAATATCCCGAATAATCGTTTGTTTGAAAACGAATAACCCAACTATTCTGGAATATATTCTTATACTGTATATTCTTATTCTAGAAGATCTCAAACGAATGCACCCTTAAATATATCTAAGACTAATAAAAGAGGATATAATGAAGCTATTTATTTTATATATCATATCAACTACCAAATTTGCGTGTTTTACTATAAACTTGGAACATAAGTGAACCCCTAAAAGCACAGCAACACAGAAATACTCCTTACTGATCTCCATACATTTTCATTAGTATTAGTTAAGAGAAGTTTAAAATACGTTAATTTCCCAATTGAGTTCAGATAATATTCATGAGTTTGAGTTGAGGTTAAGTTAAAATCCCTATAAACCTCAATATAAAGGCTAACCACAAGCTACCGAAGCTAACAAAGGCTAACCGGAGTAATAATAATAATAATAATATTACATACATACATGTATTTAGGCTAAACAAAGTGCTAAAACTCAAACTCATAAATTTCCTGCTACCTTCCAAATTGGGATCAGTTTGATTATTCTCATATATGTTTTGCGGAGAAATGATCAAATGCTGATCACCGTTGGGAATATAAGGGTTAAGGCATAATGTGCCAATTGGCACTGTTAGGGGTTAAGGGGTTAAATATCTTTACAAGCTACACAATAAATTCAATTACAGACAACACGAAAAAAAATTCAAAACAGAAATATGACAGAATCAAGGTTAGTGATTGCTGTCAATGTAGTGAAGCTGTTCTGTAGGTTACAGCAGATAAGTTAGTTGGAAGTATAGGGAGGAGGCGACTCTTTGGGTGTGTCCTTCACTGCATCTTCATAATTTGGCAACAAGTTCTGTGCCTGGAAACAAAATAACAAGGTGTTAAATTTAAGCAATCATTGATCATCATGGAGTGAAACCTGTATACAAGAACTAACCAGTTGGGGGAACAAGTGCCAGTTTTGGCAAATCTTTGTTGAAGCATTTGAAGAGTTTCCGATTGTTATTATCCAATTAAGAATCAGCGTGAGCACTCACAAGTACACCGAAAATTGTCACATCAGCATAGTGCAATGAGGATATGTCATGTTGCTTAGCAACTTCAGGAGGAAAATAAATCGTGGGCTCAGTCCTGTCTCGGAGACAGGGATTTCTCCATCAACTGGTACTTGTTTCCCCTACTGTAACAGTAGTCACTAATTAACAATTGAAGGGTCAAGTGGAAAACTATGCTAAGTGAGCAAAGCGTGTTTGCTCACTTAGCATAGTTTTCCACTTGTCCCTTCAATTAGGTTATGAGCTCGAGATTTCTATGATGTAATAGTTGATGAGGCCGTAGGCCGAATCAACTATCACATCATAGAAATTGAGAGCGAATAATCTAATAATAATTATTGTTTTAGTAAAAATCACAACAATTGTCTAGTATTAACTCCAAATTCTCCTCCAAAACTTTGGAGAAACGAGAAGAAACTGCAATTTTGTAGACGACCTCCAGCCACTGCACACTAATATAACAATAGAGTGTTTCTGTCGAAGAACTATCGGCTGATAGTTGCCCGCAGAAATTTTATGTTCTAAAAAACAAATATTAGCCCGAGAACGAAGTTCGAGGGCTTATATGCTAGTTTTTTAGAACATAAAATTTCCAAGGGCAACTATCAGACCGATAGTTCCGAGACAGATACACTCTATTGTCGTTATTGTTCACCACTAAATTTTCCATGCGGCGGCCTAAAACTGAAAACGACATGAATTTTTTTATTTCGATTTCTAACACACTGCGACGCTTGGAGCTTCAAAAATAGTTTTGCATTTCAACTTTTGTCTCGTAAATACGTACAAAACTTTAGGTTAACCTTCGGTACAAAAGTTATAAATCGACTGAGTGATTTTTCAGTTCCATCTAAATGAAGTATGATTTGTATGAAAAACGGCGGTAAAACCTGGCGCGGGTTCCGCCAAGTCAGTTGAATCAAAAGAAAGCAGAAGCAGGACAAAAAGTTTCCTTCGGATTATTTCTTCGCCCAATCTCTTCTAAAGTTTCATATATTCTGGAAAATTGTGCAAATGATTTAGCACAAAATGGGAAGATCTGAAATAATTGTGGAGCTGAACATTATATTCATTTTACAAGTCAAACGGACAACTGAACGGAGTGGAAGGTTTCACTGCGGGCAAACGCTTGACGAACTGCCGTATTTAAGCTTCGTAATCGATATTTAGTGTGCTGATTCAAGCTGGAATTGACAAGCCTCTTGGAAATACAAGGTAACAATACCGAATAGGCTAAGCTTAAACTTGTGGTGTAAACAGGCTGTCATTTTTTGGGTAATACCTTCATGATTACCGTCACGAATATAGTACCTCATATGGACTTTGTATACCGTCACTAAATGTAAATAGTACAAGTATTTTACTCAGTTGGTCTAGTTCATTAGTTGTGGTAGTTCGTGTAGTTATTGTAACAGTGTAGTTCAGTAGTTCGTGTAGTTCTTGTAGTTTCTGTAGTTCTTGTAGTTGCTGTAGTTCGTGTAGTTCCTGTAGTTGCTGTAGTTCGTGTAGTTCCTGTAGTTCTTGTAGTTGCTGTAGTTCTTGTAGTTGCTGTAGTTGCTGTAGTTCGTGTAGTTCCTGTAGTTGCTGTAGTTCTTATAGTTCCTGTAGTTGCTGTAGTTGCTGTAGTTCCTGTAGTTATTGTAGTTGCTGTAGTTCCTGTAGTTCATGTAGTTGCTGTAGTTCCTGTAGTTCTTGTAGTCGCTGTAGTTGCTGTAGTTCGTGTAGTTCCTGTAGTTGCTGTAGTTCTTGTAGTTCCTGTAGTTGCTGTAGTTGCTGTAGTTCATGTAGTTCGTGTAGTTCCTGTAGTTGTTCCTGTAGTTGCTGTAGTTCATGTAGTTGCTGTAGTTCTTGTAGTTGCTGTAGTTCTTGTAGTTCCTGTAGTTGCTGTAGTTCGTGTATTTCCTGTAGTTGCTGTAGTTGCTGTAGTTCGTGTAGTTCCTGTAGTTGCTGTAGTTCCTGTAGTTGCTGTAGTTCCTGTAGTTCGTGTAGTTGCTGTAGTTCGTGTAGTTCCTGTAGTTGCTGTAGTTCGTGTAGTTCGATCGTGTAGTTGCTGTAGTTCGTGTAGTTGCTGTAGTTCTTGTAGTTCCTGTAGTTGCTGTAGTTCGTGTAGTTCCTGTAGTTCCTGTAGTTACTGTAGTTCGTGTAGTTGCTGTAGTTCCTGTAGTTGCTGTAGTTCTTGTAGTTCCTGTAGTTGCTGTAGTTGCTGTAGTTCCTGTAGTTATTGTAGTTCTTGTAGTTCCTGTAGTTGCTGTAGTTCGTGTAGTTGCTGTAGTTCTTGTAGTTCCTGTAGTTGCTGTAGTTCGTGTAGTTGCTGTAGTTCTTGTAGTTGCTGTAGTTCCTGTAGTTACTGTAGTTCTTGTAGTTGCTGTAGTTCCTGTACTTGCTGTAGTTCTTGTAGTTGCTGTAGTTCGTGTAGTTGCTGTAGTTCGTGTAGTTCGTGTAGTTCGTGTAGTTGCTGTAGTTCTTGTAGTTGCTGTAGTTCTTGTAGTTGCTGTAGTTCTTGTAGTTGCTGTAGTTCCTGTAGTTACTGTAGTTCTTGTAGTTGCTGTAGTTCCTGTACTTGCTGTAGTTCTTGTAGTTCCTGTAGTTCGTGTAGTTGCTGTAGTTCGTGTAGTTCGATCGTGTAGTTGCTGTAGTTCGTGTAGTTGCTGTAGTTCTTGTAGTTCCTGTAGTTGCTGTAGTTCGTGTAGTTCCTGTAGTTCCTGTAGTTACTGTAGTTCGTGTAGTTGCTGTAGTTCCTGTAGTTGCTGTAGTTCTTGTAGTTGCTGTAGTTGCTGTAGTTGCTGTAGTTATTGTAGTTCTTGTAGTTCCTGTAGTTGCTGTAGTTCGTGTAGTTCCTGTAGTTGCTGTAGTTCTTGTAGTTCCTGTAGTTGCTGTAGTTCGTGTAGTTGCTGTAGTTCTTGTAGTTGCTGTAGTTCCTGTAGTTACTGTAGTTCTTGTAGTTGCTGTAGTTCCTGTACTTGCTGTAGTTCTTGTAGTTGCTGTAGTTCGTGTAGTTGCTGTAGTTCGTGTAGTTCGTGTAGTTGCTGTAGTTCTTGTAGTTGCTGTAGTTGCTGTAGTTTGTGTAGTTCTGGTAGTTCTATCCTAAACTACGCGAACTACGCAAACTACAGTGTAGTTGCTGTAGTTGCTGTAGTTCGTGTAGTTCCTGTAGTTCCTGTAGTTGCTGTAGTTATGGAAGTTTCTGTAGTTGCTGTAGTTCCTGTAGTTCCTGTAGTTGCTGTAGTTCTTGTAGTTGCTGTAGTTGCTGTAGTTTGTGTAGTTCTGGTAGTTCTATCCTAAACTACGCGAACTACGCAAACTACAGTGTAGTTGCTGTAGTTGCTGTAGTTGCTGTAGTTGCTGTAGTTCTCGTAGTTCCTGTAGTTGCTGTAGTTCCTGTAGTTTGTGTAGTTCTTGTAGTTCTATCCTAAACTACGCGAACTACGTAAACTACAGTGTAGTTCCTGTAGTTCTGGTAGTTGGTGTAGTTCTTGTAGTTCTATCCTAAACTACGCAAACTACGCAAACTACAGTGTAGTTCCTGTAGTTCTGGTAGTTGGTGTAGTTCTTGTAGTTCTATCCTAAACTACGCAAACTACGCAAACTACAGTGTAGTTCCTGTAGTTCTGGTAGTTGGTGTAGTTCTTGTAGTTCTATCCTAAACTACGCGAACTACGCAAACTACAGTGTAGTTGCTGTAGTTCTGGTAGTTCTATCCTAAACTACGCGAACTACGAAAACTACAGTGTAGTTGCTGTAGTTCTTGTAGTTGCTGTAGTTCGTGTAGTTGCTGTAGTTCTTGTAGTTGCTGTAGTTCTTGTAGTTGATGTAGTTGCTGTAGTTTGCGTAGTTCTTGTAGTTTCTGTAGTTCCTGTAGTTCTTGTAGTTCCTGTAGTTCTTGTAGTTCGTGTAGTTTGTGTAGTTCTGGTAGTTCTATCCTAAACTACGCCAACTACGTAAACTACAGTGTAGTTCCTGTAGTTCTGGTAGTTGGTGTAGTTCTTGTAGTTCTATCCTAAACATTCTCGTCCCCAGAGGCCACGATCCTTTTGGTCAGCACCAAGAATCGAGACCGCTGGCCGGAACCAATTTGTTGAGCATGCGCAGAGTAACCGGAAGTCCGCGAATCGCGGACTACCGTCAAATCTGACAAATCTGATTGGCTGAGAATATAGAACGAATACTCTGCGCATGTTCAACAAATTGGTTCCGGCCAGAGGTCTCGATTCTTGGTGCTGACCAAAAGGATCGTGGCCTCTGGGGACGAGAATGTATCCTAAACTACGCAAACTACGCAAACTACAGTGTAGTTGCTGTAGTTTCTGTAGTTCCTGTAGTTCGTGTAGTTTGTGTAGTTCTGTTAGTTCTATCCTAAACTACGCGAACTACGCAAACTACTGTGTAGTTACTGTAGTTCTGGTAGTTTGTGTAGTTCTTGTAGTTCTATCCTAAACTACGCAAACTACGCAAACTACAGTGTAGTTACTGTAGTTCTGGTAGTTTGTGTAGTTCTTGTAGTTCTATCCTAAACTACGCAAACTACGCAAACTACAGTGTAGTTACTGTAGTTCTTGTAGTTCGTGTCGTTTGTGTAGTTCTTGTAGTTCTATCCTAAACTACGCGAACTACGCAAACTACGCAAACTACAGTGTAGTTCCTGTAGTTCTGGTAGTTCCTGTAGTTCGTGTAGTTCGCGTAGTTTGTGTAGTTCGCGTAGTTTAGGATAGAACTACAAGAACTACCAGAACTACGCAAACTACCAGAACTACACTGTAGTTTGTGTAGTTCGCGTAGTTTAGGATAGAACTACAAGAACTACCAGAACTACGCAAACTACCAGAACTACACTGTAGTTTGTGTAGATCGCGTAGTTTAGGATAGAACTACAAGAACTACGCAAACTACCAGAACTACAGGAACTACAGGAACTACACTGTAGTTTGTGTAGTTCGCGTAGTTTAGGATAGAACTACAAGAACTACCAGAACTACGCAAACTACCAGAACTACACTGTAGTTCGCGTAGTTTAGGATAGAACTACAAGAACTACAATAACTACCAGAACTACAGGAACTACACTGTAGTTTGCGTAGTTTGCGTAGTTTAGGATAGAACTACAAGAACTACACCAACTACCAGAACTACAAGAACTACACTGTAGTTTACGTAGTTCGCGTAGTTTAGGATAGAACTACCAGAACTACACAAACTACAGGAACTACAGCAACTACAGGAACTACACGAACTACAGCAACTACAGGAACTACAGCAACTACAGGAACTACAGCAACTACACGAACTACTGCAACTACAAGAACTACAGCAACTACAAGAACTACAGCAACTACAATAACTACAGGAACTACAGCAACTACAGCAACTACAAGAACTACAGCAACTACACGAACTACAGCAACTACAGGAACTACAAGAACTACAGCAACTACAGGAACTACACGAACTACAGGAACTACAGCAACTACAGCAACTACAGGAACTACAGCAACTACAGGAACTACAGCAACTACAATAACTACAATAACTACAGGAACTACAGCAACTACAGCAACTACAGGAACTACAGCAACTACAGGAACTACAGCAACTACACGAACTACAGGAACTACAGCAACTACAGGAACTACAGGAACTACAGCAACTACAGCAACTACAGGAACTACAAGAACTACAGCAACTACAGGAACTACACGAACTACATCAACTACAGCAACTACAGGAACTACACGAACTACAGCAACTACAGGAACTACACGAACTACAGCAACTACACGATCGAACTACACGAACTACAGCAACTACACGATCGAACTACACGAACTACAGCAACTACAGGAACTACACGAACTACAGCAACTACAAGAACTACAGGAACTACAGCAACTATAGAACTACAAGAACTACAGGAACTACAGGAACTACAGGAACTACAAGAACTACAGCAACTACACGAACTACACGAACTACAGCAACTACAGGAACTACAGCAACTACAGGAACTACAGCAACTACAGCAACTACAATAACTACAATAACTACAGGAACTACAGCAACTATAGGAACTACAGGAACTACAGCAACTACAGGAACTATAAGAACTACAGCAACTACAGGAACTACAGCAACTACAGCAACTACAAGAACTACAGCAACTACAAGAACTACAGCAACTACAGGAACTACACGAACTACAGCAACTACAGGAACTACACGAACTACAGCAACTACAAGAACTACAGAAACTACAAGAACTACACGAACTACTGAACTACACTGTTACAATAACTACATGAACTACCACAACTAATGAACTAGACCAACTGAGTAAAATACCGTGTACTATTTACATTTAGTGACGGTATACAAAGTCCGTATGAGGTACTATATTCGTGACGGTAATCATGAAGGTATTACCATTTTTTGGACGAATTTGTGTCGGTTTACCGATCTTTCCGTAAATTGTTTAGCGCTCTTTCATTCGCATTTGTTGTACATTTACAGGAATTTGCCATTAAATATTTCGTTCCAAACTTCGTGCATGCCCATATGTTATGAAAGAATTGATAGAGAGTAATTTCTCGCTATTTTTAAATTTATTCTTTCAACTGTTTAGCTCAAAACTGCACAAAACGGTTGTTTTTCGCTCGGGCGGGCACTATCGATCCGGGGTTTTTTGCCCGACGGGCACTATTACCCGACAGTGTCTCTCCGCGGATGAACACTATCACGTCACGTGTTCGATTTAAGCCAATCAGAATCAAAGAAAATTTAGTGGTGAACTATAACGGCTGATAGTATACGAGTAGCTCAGCCAATCAGATTGTCTCATTTGCATTAGTATACACATGTACCAGTAGATTTTTACTAATGATAAATAAGTCTGCTGACAAGAACTCTAACATTAAATTTACTGAACAAAGTTTACCTCATTTTCATCTGACTGAACGTGAAACAGGAATGCACTAGTGGCCTGCTTCACACGGAAACTGACCAGAATTTTGTAGCATGACCAAACACAGCCAATGAAATAAGCCTGAAAAATAATGTTCACAAGAACGTTATTAAGAGAATTAGTTTATATGTGAGACAAATTTCACTTGGTGTCAAGACGTACATGCCCGACTGTAGTTGCTGCTCATTATAATACTGTAAGGTTGAAAATGTTGAATACAGGCCCCCAAGTCAAGAGCCTTTGCACTGAGAGTGAGATCTCTTAACAAGCATTATGTTTAATGTGTATGCTGTGTGGAGATTTCAGTGACTCTACTCATCACAACGGGTCATTGTCAAAAGGATTTTAATGAGCAGAACCACATGGTTTGTTTGTTTGTTATGTCCGAGTGCATAATTCCGGGTTACACTGTAGATGAGCACGTACATGTAGTATTTAACTCCAATTTAGTTAACATGGAAGCTGTTTGACATAGGGTTATTATTTTTATGGACTAAACACAGCATAAACTTACTTTGATGGAGAGAATGGTAACAGACACCAACACCACAGTCATCATCAATGTCCTCATGTCCATTTTGTCAACAGCTTCACCAAGAGGAAAGTTGGGCTACAAAATGACACAAGCAGTTTAATCCTTTTGTTACAGTAACACAATAAAATGTAAATACACTGTACATGTAGGTCTTCTTTTTACTAATTTGTTTTTTCTCTTCTACAAATTTTTCACCTTCATGGGGTGTATTGTAATGGCGTGGAGGATAACAATAATGTAAATTTGTTTTTCCCCTTTATCTTGAAAGCTAATAAAAAAGTTTTTCCCAATTTTGTTTGCAAAAGAAAGGTGACAAAATTTTCTGCCCAGTGATTAGAAAGATGAAAATTTGCAAGCATTATTTGGTGAATTTGAGTATGCTGGTATCCACCACAAATTTAAAGCAACAGAAGTTCATTACTGTACATGCACTTACACTATTCAACAAACTTACATTGTTCTTTAGCATGAGTTTCAGCTCAGGAATATAGCTGATTGCTCCAACAGCACCCAGCAGGTTGACACAGAAATCAAACACTTGTAAACAGAAGAATGGTAAAAGATAACTGGGCTGACGCTGAAAGAAAATAAGAAGGGCCACAATGATTAACACTAACAAACTAGAAAGCACAGATCCTGCCTTGAACGTCTTCTTACACAATTCATTGTACTTTTATTCCATGCTTAGAGATTGAGTGCCGATGAGGCCTTACCAATATGAAGCTGTTACATGTATCTGAGGTTATTAGTAGTTCAGGGCCCGGTTGTTCGAAAGCCGATTAACGCTAATCCAGGATTAAAAGTTAATCAAGTTTTTAAATTCTCTTGTATAAAAGTGTTTTACTCGGCCAATGTTTAGTAAAGTTCGAGATAAATCAAAATCAAAACAGAAAGACAACAAATATAAACAGAAAACCTTACTGAAAAGTTACAAAAATGAAATCAAAATTCACGCTAATCCTGGATTAGCTTAATCGTCCTTTGAACAACCCGGCCCAGATATACAGATATATTTCTGCATTGTTGCTTCAAAACACTTTAGCAACACATTGAAAATTTAATGAAATGAAGCAATACACATGTAGCTTACATGTACAATGTAGTAACCAAGCATTTACAAGTAGAGAGAAGTCTGGGCACCACATAGTGGGATCGTACTGTAGTTTGGCGACGTTTGCATTTGTGTATTCCGTGGTCCGAGGATCAGTACCATGTCTTTTGAGATGTTCAGGACAATAATTCAAAAATCAAGTGGATAAAGTTGCCATGCAAGAAGTAACAAAACATTGAAATGGTCGGCCATTTAGCATGCGACTTGAAAGAATCAAAGAACTACCAAGGAACAAAATTTGTCAATGAAAGCTTTTGACACAAACAGCTCCTTTAGGAGCGACTAATGGTCATAAATAAAGCAATGATCAATAACAACATACATGTACTTTCAGTTTGTTATAATTTAATATGCTTATTCAGTAACACTAACATCTTAAGACATTTTTACGAATATAATTAGGCTGCTGAGAACCCAAATCGCAGATGGTGGATAGATAAGCCGCACCCCCAATTTTGAACCCAAATTTTGAGTAAAAAGCTGCGGCTTATACATGGAGTTTTACGGTAGGTTTTCACCCACTGCAAGAAGATCTAGTGATCAGTACAATGTATTTCCAACCCCATAATAGGCGGTTGCTTTTACAGTGCCAATGTCAGTGCCAATGTCAGGAAAGACAATGGCAAATGGGAAATTTAAATTAACAAACTTACAGTGATGGCTCCATAAATCAGCAGAATTGTGATGAGAAAGGAGCAAAATGCTATAGCCAATGCAACTGAATTGTCAGCTGAAACAAAAAAACAAAACATTTTGATGCAAAAACACTCCACAACTGGGCCAATTTTAGCATTCATCTAAAAATAATACTAGAAATTTCTAATAGAAAGTAAAGTGCTGCGGCCAGAAATTGATAAACAAGAATCCTGAACATACAACCTGATCCCCCACAATCAAGTGGCTGAAACTTATGTGCAAATTTGCTCATGTACTGATGTTACTGATGTTATGTAGTACACCCAAAAGCATTTTTGATCATGTTTAAAAGAGTGTGACATGACACTGTTGTGATGTTTCAATACTGCTGATTGACAGCAAATTTCTTGGATCTTCTTTGGATGCACTTAAAAGTTTTCAGATGAAAAATTTCTTCTCATAATAAGCCCCAAGTACAAAGAGAAGAGTGCTGACACCAAATTTCGTTTTTGGTTTTTGAGCTGTTTTGGTCTGAAATTAGGTATGTTTTGCCCGCTTGACTGAAATAGGGTATAGATTTTTGCCATTTTGGCTTGAAAATGGGGACATTTTTAAGGGTCAGGTCTGAAATTGGGTAGGGAAAATCGCAAATTTGGACTGAAAATGGTTAAGGGTTTAAAGAAGCGGGCAACACACCCCCACCACAGATTTCAAGACTTTTTAGTAGTACCCCCCTCCCCCTCCCCCCCCCCCCCCCCAAAAAAAAAAAAAAAAAAAAAACTAACTGGGTTTGGTTCAGACTAGCTATCACATTAAATTTAATGTTAATTAACTTGAATACATACCTGACCGTGGGGTTGTACCGTAAGTTTCAAAATACCTCTCTTCATATAGTTCTGGATGCAGTAACATCTGAGTTAACACTACCACACCAGCAATATGGATCAACTAAATAAACACAAAACAATCAACAAATGGTACATTACTGGTAACAAGTTTGTACAGCTGCAAGGTCCATCAAATTTACAATTTGGATACTTGAGAACATGTAAACAATTTTTTTACTGTCAAAGTAATAAAAGGGAGAACGCAAAAATATGTCTAGAATGTTGTGTTGTGACCAATCACATGCGAGATCTTGAAACCACAGACATGCAGTGAATGGGTTTCCATCAACTAGCCACGGAACAAAATAAACAATTTGCTATTCTTTCCTATTAATTTTGAAAGGCATACACAAGGCTGCTGCCTAACGGGCGCCCGGTCGCCTGGGGCGCCTAGGTTACTAGCTCGGGCGACTAAATTTCTGTGCAGGGAGCCCGCACGGGCGCCTAACATTTCCACAGTAATGGCCGCAGTTTGAACTTTCCCCTGCAAGTTTGGTTCCATTCCTTGGGCTGTAAGTTAATATGGAACCATGCATCGATTCGCCGAGAAGCCAAATACAATCATTTTCCACATTTGAAGCATCAAAACATCCTGTAGTTTATCGTGAAATTCAAAACATTTTCGATATTTGCGATGTTATGTTACCGTAAGCAGTTGGGGACTGGGTCAAAGATGAATCTCCCAAATATGGAAAAGCAAAATTATGGGATGTTGCTCTTGTGTTGTTTGGTTCGAAGACGTTGGAATGTTCTGTGTTAGTAAATGAGGTCGTGAGTTGCGAAGTAAATGTTTGACGCAGATGGGAAGCAGTTCAACACAATCGACTGACCTCAAGGACGTGCTTGATGATAGATCAACACTGCAATATTTTTTTTAACTGCAAAGTTTGCTTCAGAAATGTCAGAGGATTGAAACTTGGTCATGGGTTTGTGTGTTTTACTTCTTGCTTTAAATAAAGCTGCATTGTTTTATAATATATTGCAAGTGTTTGTTGCATTCTTTGCCGCTCTTTTCCACGCGTGCACAGTGCTTTTTTCCCGCTAAATTGTCAATGGTTTGGCGAGGTTTGTCTGACTTTTGGCCGACGACTTTTTCAACCCAAACTGCAGTGCCTTCATTTGACTGTATTAGCGATGATGTTGAAACGAATCCAGTAAGCTTACTGGTCCCGGGCTTATCGAATTTCAGTTTGTAAATTAACTAGCTAGCGCTCCGGCAGTTTTGCGATATTTCAGTGCCTCTGAACAAAACATTGTAACGTCATTCTTCATTTGGTGTTTGTTTTGTAAAGCAACAATGAGTGAAATCTACATGTATGGCTAAGCTTCACTGCGAGAGGTCCACAATAAAACTGAAATAAATTAGCTTACAAATAAAAATGAGTGTTCCGAAACCAAAGAGTCAAAGAACAGTCCACCTGCAACAATTTAAACTTGTTCCTAGTTATAAAAAAGTAATGTTGTATTAAATTATGACATACATGTATGTATTGTCATTTTGAGTAAATTGTTATTCTCATTAACATGGTTTATGAAAACCGGAGATCAATAAGGTACAAGATCCAAAATTACAGGATAGGGACAAATGGACAATGTTTTGTGACAGGATTTAAATTGAAGGGGTTAAGTTCCGGGAAAATTTTTTTGGGCTCCTAAAAATGTGACTCGGGCTCCTAACTTTTCATTTTCGGAGCCCGAAGGGCTCCCTAAAATTTCTCTTAGGCAGCAGCCTTGCATACATGTATGCACTACGGCTGTGAAGAATAGGTTTGAATGAATGATTTTAGAGAATTTGTTTTACAAGCCGAAGCGACGGTTCGTCATGTTTGAATTACTTGGACAAGCGGCTTATTTTGAGTAACACATTTTCAAAAATTTGTAACGGTCCATGAATTGGCAGTTGCTACAATGTTGCAAGGTAAGTTTTCTCATATTTTTATCAGACCTCAACAAGCAAAATTAATGTTACCATAGATCTTTTGTAAGGAGACAGAGTTTTACTATTTTCAATTTGTTTCTTGTACCTGCTTGAACCTATGGTAATTAGACTAATTACCGTGGCGGCTTATGGAATTTCTGGCAATTGAGTGGCTACGAATTAGCCTGAAATGTAATATTTCTGCGTCACGAAAGCGACAGGGCCTGGGCCCTGTTGGGTGACGGTGTATCATGGGTAATACTGTGGATGTATATAAGCTTTGTATAGCACGTGGGAAGTCATTTAAGGCCGACACCACCTTTCAGTTTAGCTCTGTTAATTTTTGAATTGTATAGCCTCGTAGGATGGGCTGCTAACTGCTTTGAGCTTGGGTCTTTGGTTCCTACTCAGATTTCCTGCCATTTTTTTCCCTAAGGGGTTTTTTCGGTAGGTTTTGACAGTAACACAATCAGCTTACGGTTATCGATTTAATTGAGTACGCTGATAGCAATAAAGCATTGATTTTCATAATATTGCTAGCACAAGAGAACTTGGAATATGAAGTTCTTACTTTTCTCAGAATTTTAAGAAGGATAGACTTTTGAAATACAATTTTGCTTCTCAAAGTCTTTGCTTTATTCAGATTCCAAGATTAATAGCAAGAAAAAAGCTGATGAAATCGGAATATTAAGGAAAATTTAACACGAGAAGGAACAAAATGAAACATAACCAGTCAACACTTCCGCAATTTCTGTTAGCCCAGTCTGCCCTCCAATAATTTTTTACTTCATAAAACTAGTCAAAAAAATGTTCGGTAATCAATCGTATCTTCCATCAACAATACGCAGTTTCCAGTAAAGTTGAACTGGATTAGCATTTATTATTGAACTAAACCTGACCTGCAACTCGGGCGAATCGATTTCGAAATTATGAACAGCGCAACTACCATGACCATAAATGTCACGATGAAACAATATACATATATGAAGCGACCAATACTAGTTATTAAATGACCGATATAAGCTCACTGTCATCACAAACAACAGCGTTGCTGCGGTGTGGAATAATCAGCGAGAAGGAAGAGAAAGCGAATATTCACCCACTTACCAAATGACAAAACCCGAGCACAATCGTGCCAAGTCTCACATCCATACAGCAACAACAGGTCTTCATCACCGAACTGTCGCCATCTACATCGTCAGATATCCTTCTTGGCTTCATATTTTGCCAAATTCAATGCTCAAATCGGTGGTAAACTCGACAAAAACACCAGCAATATTTATCAATCTCAACAATTTCGGTCAATATGGCGAAAAACGTATCGAATAACAATGTCGGGCACAGGAGACTCATGGGATCTATGATGTCATGGGCTCGTCATAGCCTATATTTGAGGCATTGTGGGATTGTTCAAAATATCCCCAGTCTTCCCTCAGTTTAGAAAGAGATATATTTTTCGGAAAAGAAATCTTGACCGGTACCGATCGAACCGGTAGATGATCATGGAAGAGAGACCATTTTCGGTAGCCTTACTGTTTGGCCTTGTTTGGATTGCGTTGGCTTATCTTGGTGATTTTGTGGTGCTTCCAGTGTGGAATAATCTGAACACAGGATTATGTTTTTTGGGACTGTTCGTGTGTGTTGCGAACTACTTCAATGAATACAGGGGAATATTTCCCCTCAGTTACAGGTAAAATCTATTATAGCTTTATAAGTTTATGTTGTATGTACTGCTCTTGAATTAATGAGAGCTCCGCTACGCAGATGTTACTAGATCCTGATGCCACGTCTATCAAGCTAGCCCCCTAGTGGGGTGGGGTAGGGGGGGGGGGGGGGGGGGGGGGTTAGCACCCTTTGAATTGGTTGAGGCAAATTTATTCAGCATATATATATGTAAGCTACTGATGACAACTTTCAATGTTATTATTGAGAACTCTTTATGTATGGGTCACGTCAATTCTAAAAGTGACCATTTGTCCAGAAAATTAAGGTACATGTAGGCTCGATTTCCACCTGTCTTGAGTCCAGTCTCCATTCCTCATTTTCCCGAACAGGTGCTGGTAATCGAGCCTAAAGAAAAGGGGGACTGCAAGTACTTTTAGTCCAGTTTACTCCAAAACTAATCTGTAAATGATCTTTTGTCATTAGTAAATTTGCCCCCGATGGAGTAATCAATGCACGGTTTGGTTGGACGATGTGTTATGGTATCCCAGCGACAGTGTACATTGTGTTGTGGTATTTATCTGGTATGCCGCAGTCTACATTCCACCTTGTCACTCTGATAACATATTTAGGGCATTTTGTGAAAAGAGTTTTGGAAGCTCTATTTCTCCACAAGTATTCCAAGAAAATATCTATTCTGCCAGCAACAGAGGTAATAAATTATACTCTGATGGTAATACTCTTTAATTTGATCTATAGAATTGAAGGGCGTGGTGGAAAAACGGCATTATGACAATATAATTCTATTGTCGTAATGCCGTTTTTCCACCACGCCCTTCAATTGTATCTGTAGAAATGGTATGATTGTGTAGTTTTCGTTCTCAATGAACCTCACTTATACAATATAAGTCAAGTTCACACAATAGTAAGTGTTCTGACCCTAATTTACTTTCAACCCAGGGATTGGGGCGAGGGGTTAAGTCATTGATGGGAGGTGTAATTTTGGGGTATGAAAATTGGCGATTTTGGGGGGTCATAACTTTTTGCCAAATTACATGTATCTTCTTTTGGTTGAGTTATGTTACTGTTTAATATCTTGATCGCCCACCAGACAATATCCATACCCACCCAAGGAAGGTCATTGGAACTTCCAAGTCGGAGGGGGTCTCAAAATCCAAAGTATGATGCGCTAGACTGGAAATTCCACTGGGGTGGAGTAGTGGGGGGAGGGGGTTCAAACCACAAAAAAATCTTTGGTGGGGGGGGAGGGGGTATGGACACTTTCTGGAACCTGACACATTGTTTTGTTTTACCAGATTGCCATGTTCTATAGCCTTGGTTCTGTTGTACAGCATTACTGGTGTAACCTTTACACTCAAGGGCCTCTTGCTGATAAGTTGTCTTCAAATCACATTGCATTTACTGTCGGCATCATGTTGTACATCACTGGAGAGCTCATCAATTTATATCATCATGTTATTTTGGCTAATCTGCGACCTGCAGGCACATCATCTGGTTATGTCATTCCACAAGCAGGACTGTTCCCTTACATTGTGTGTCCACACTATTTTGGGTAAGTGCTGTCACATCTAGGGCCCAGAGGCTTTCTTTCTTGTCTTTCTCAATTAAATTTGAGCCGCGAAGCAGTGAAAGCGAGTTGCGGAGCGATTATTATTAAATTAAACCTCTCAGGGTGCAGATACAATTCTCACTTCCATGTATATGAGGTTTTGTTTTCTGGCACATCGCCTCAACTCACTTTGATCAACTTCAGTAGAAAAAAGAAAACCTCTGGGACCAGAGGGTACATGTACATACATGTATATGTTGAAATTTTTCAAACCAGTTTTGATGTATCAGATTATGATAGTGAATTTGAGACAAATTAAAACAAAAATCAAACTGGTTTTAAAAAATTAAACCAAAAATTAATTTTAAATTACAACTGAATGTATTTCTCGAAAAATGTATCGAACTGTAGTCTGTTCCAGCAGGCGTTCAGATAGTGGGGGAGCGACACGGAAAGGCGCGCAGAGCCTTTTTTTGTCGCCACTCCCCCTCTATCCAAACACCTGGAACAAGTTAGGAATTTTGGCTTGAATCCCCACCCCCAACCCCCCAAGAAATTCCAGTTTAGCTTCATACTTTAAAAATTTTGGCTTGAAAAATGACCTTCCTTGGAGTGGGAATGTATATTTTCTGGAACTGCACAATTATCAAGAATTTGTTGATAGTTTATCTGTTCATGTGGAGTCTTGTATTAAAACTTTGATGCATGTGTTCTCTTTAGTGAGCTGATTGCTTGGTATGGCATGGCGGTGGCTGGACAGCACCTGTGCGTGTATCTTGCATGGCTGTCCATGTTATGTTACTTGTCTGGGAGAAGCCACCAGACACAAGTTTGGTACCAAAAGAAGATTGAGAACTTTCCCAAGGACAGGAGAAACCTATTTCCTGGAATCTACTGATCAAACAATGGAACTGTTTTTGTTGAGCCAAATGTGTATCGATTACCGCCCTATAGGCTTGGATCAAACAGGAATTCGCCACTTTAGAAACAAGAAACAATCTGGGGCGAGTCACATCTTGCAGTCACTTGTGGGACTCTTACTGGGGATGCAAGCCATCATCAAGCTGGCCACGCCATTTTGTTCCTAGTAATGGTCCCACAAGCGACTGCGAGATGCAATTTGCCCCAGATTGCTTATTTTTTAAGTGGCAATCGAATGAGGGTCAATGAGAGTGCTGAGAGTTGAAGCTTGCAATCTTGGTTCTAGGCTCGATTTCCGCCGTTCTCTCGAGTCCGGTCTTCGTTTCTCCCTGAGAAGAGAGCGTGGGCTCATTTTCCCGAACAGCGGCTGGTAATCAAGCCTATCTTGGTTCATGACTGCCAACTCTTGGGTACTCTCATCGTTGAAAGTGCTCGATCAAACTGTCATGACAGTCAACAAGAGTTTTCACTGGCAGATGATGTCCAGCTCATTTGATCGCACACTGGTCATACCGAACTCTCAGTGACTTGTTCTTGTTTTATCCGACCTTAAGACAAGTACTGCAGTTAATATAATAAATATTACTTATATAGCTGGCATTATTATCATAAAATGTTCTATTGTGCTTTACAAAGTTCATCCTTTTGGTCGCATATTTTTACAAGTGCTCGCATGCTCGGTTATATTTAATTAGGGGATATCACATTTTAAAACATGATTTTGATGCCAGCTTTTTCTGTGCTTCAGAAAAGAAAATTACTAGTAAGTACTAAGTCTATTCTCAAAAGGAGAATTTCATTTTGATAAAAAATATATATTCTAATACATTAATATATTTAAATTATACACTAAGCCTTAAAACCGTTATTTTAGTAAAGCATGTTTATTAGGTACTTGTAATGTACACATTAAGCCACGATAATATTGAAACTATTCATTGAATTGCCAATGTTTAATAATGAAACACACTTGAGTACATCGTTGTGGAACCCTTTGAAATAATAGCATTTGTAAAATCTTTGATAACCTTTAGTTTTAAGAACAAGTTTACTTGTAGCACCACTAGTAAATAAGTGATCAGCGTCAACACTAGGCTCGATTACCAGCCGCTGTTCGGGAAAATGAGCCCACGATCACGAAGACCGGACTCGAGAGATCGGCGGAAATCGAGCCTACGTCAACACCAGTTTTTATATTTATTGATCATGCCTGATTGCGACCACAGTATTTTTATTTATTATTGATTATTAAATATTTTTGAAATTTAAAGGAAACTTGAACAAACATATGGTCATTCTTTGTATGGCATCTCTCAATTTTTCCCCTTTCTGATAAATCTTCCCATACTCCTCATTTGAGCATACTTCAGATGAACACCTTTGTGGCAATTTTAGTATGAACAGTCATATAACAGGAAATCATAGAATTGGTGCCAAGAATAAATACACCTTATTCGATGGTTTAACATATAATATGCGCGGATATTTTGTGAGTTGCGTAGTATTTTTCCAAGCTCCGTAAGGGCCAGTTAAAATGCGAGCAATGAGCAAAATGTTCGCTCGTATTATAAGTTAAACCATCGAATAAGGGATTTATTATTCTACTGCAAAATTTCCTGACTATTCTGCTAATTTTCCGTATTCGCTCTGTTCAACTAGTCAATACCGTCTCATATTTTACGTGTTCTCTTGACCTTATATGGTGAAATGATGTAATAGTAGAATAATAAATCAAGATAAAACGTTTCTACTGTTTTCTTCATGGAGAAAAGTCAGTTTAAAAGTATTTATTGAAATAAATATTCACAAAATAGTGAAATCACCAAAACACTGTCCCAAGTGTCACAAGGGCAATAATGTAAACGTCAACAAGGAAAGAAAAACAGTTTTTTGTGTAGATTAGTTACTAATCTACAGGAGACAGATAATTGAATGGAACTATTTTCTTGATTAAACACCGGGGATGTTTAGTTAAAACTCGGCCTAGTAGACCTGGAGTTTTTTTTAACCGGTGTTAATTCTGCAGACCTGACGTTTAATCAAGAAAATATGGTAAGTCAGGTGTCTACACAGACTAGCATGAATTTCAACCAGCAGTATTCTGGTTGTGCAAACAACAGTACTGAGAGATGTTTGGATTAAATAGCTGCTAGTGCCATCCAGCAATGTCAATACCCATGTCCTAAATGTGCCTTCTGGCACAGAGAGATTTAAGGTAATGATGTCATTACCCAAGAAACCAATTAGCGACATTTGTCAACATTATTTTGCACAAAATTGAAGGTCTTTACATAAAACATTGTGCAGTTTTAAATATACCTACCAGAAATGGACATGGACCAACTATGCGATTGTTCTTTGAATAAATGGCCCTGTGAGAATCTCATACATATTTCCACATGCTTAAAAACAACAATGGGATAACATAATTTTAGACAGCACTAGCAGCAATTTGATTGAGACATCTGCACCTGGAGTGCAAATGAACCAAAAAGTCAGCTCTTGATATTCGGCTACATTTTGACTGGAAAAGCTAAGGCTGAATATTAAAACAAAGTTAAGGCAGAATTTCACAGTTGGGAGAACAAGTACCAGTTGATGGCAAAATCCTGCCTCCGAGACGGGACTGAGCCCACAGTGTTCATTTCCAAAGTTGCTAAGCAACAAGATGTATTTGCTGGCGAGTGCTCAGGCTAGTTTCTGATTGGATAAAAAGATTCGAAAACTCTTCGAGTGCTTCCATGAAGATTTGCCAAAACCGGCACTTGTTCTCCCAACTGTTCAGAAAGCCATGGTCTAAACTGGATTAAACCAATAGCCGCACTCTTGTTACACTAGGTCTAAACAGTCTACTTGATCTGTGGCTCATCTGGGTTGTAATAATACTATTTAGCCTCTGCCCAGTCATGACTAGAGACTCCCATGTACATGTAAACCTCAATTCAGCTGTAAACCAGGTCTAACTGAGGGCTAACTTGGCCCTCGATGTTTTACTGCCAGCTCTCCCTAGCATGCTAGCCAATTATAATAAAAATGTTGTTATCTTGTACAGACAGGCTGTGAATACAGACATATTTCAATGCTCACTGAGAAAAATGGGATGACCATAGCAGCAGCAATATGTCATGGCAGGCTTACACTCGGAAAATTGCATCCTTGAGATCTTATTCTCACTTCTTTTCACAAGTACTAATTTTTGTGATTTTCATGCTGGAAAAAAATTTGTAAAATTAAATACCCATGAAAAAAAGTTGCCGCTAAAATTGAAAACGCGAAATTTAATACCCTATTAGTAGTAGGCTTCCTGCAATCCTGGAGGACCATTGGATCAGCACCCTATTACACAAATAAAATTGACTTCACAGGAGTCCTTTGTTTCGGACTTTTTTAAACTTTTATTCAAAGGGTAATAAAAATTGTCACAATTCTGTCTGAGATTTATATGTCAAACTGAGCATTGTTCGTGTGGAAGTGATTATAACCAACGCTGATAACATACCTAAATCATAGGAAGTTGAAAAATAATGGTTTATTGATTCTGTAGAATAGTACTCAACAAATGACAGGAACCCATTAGGAAGTGAGGATGACTAACAGAAGCGAGGATGGAAATGGATTGCAATATGGATTATTGAAAAAATGACAGGCTGTCAGTTTTTCAAAGTTTCAAGTTTGGCTCGGAAATCATTGAAATTTTGCACAAATTTTGTTGCAGTATGGAATTTCTTCAGGAAATTCCTTTTTCTCATTTAGAGTTTATTAAGCTCTTATTCCATAGATTTAGGGACCATTTTGTGCATTTATAACAGTTTTGAGCAAATACGCAGGGGCAGTGTCCCTTAAAGATTTGGTGACATTGTCGCAAAATTTAATACCCTTTGAGTCCACTGTTACGTGAAAATTAATTCTCGCGAAATATGACTCTGTCATTGTCGTGAAATAAAGTATGCATGAAAATTAGTGAGAATAAGGTAAGTTAATTAACCATTGACAATAAAATTTCTAGAAATATATTTCAAATAAGTGAGAAAAATAATAAATTGTCCCGTTTACAACCATTCAAATAATGAATAATATTATTAACTATCACTGTGAGCAGGATGTCACAGACATCTTGCCAAATTTGTTATTACAGTGGAATCCTGATTTCTCAAACCCTCTATTTCTCAAAATCCCCGATAACTCGAACCAAAAGTCATTTCCCTTGGATTTGTTTCACTGTAATTTTACCCCTGATATTTCAAACTTTCGATTTCTTGAACCAATATGTTTTGTTTCACTTGGAGGTTCAAGAAATCGGGATTCCACTGTCAGTAATTAAAATAACAATAATGCAATAACAAGGCTATTTTGCTTTATTGACAAAATTATTTGTCTCAAAACAACCACTATAGACCCTATTCATAAATGGCCGCCATCCAATATTTTGCTTGACTAAGTTTTAATGAAATTGATGATACCACATTAATGTGCACTGCAAAATATATCACCTTTGGAAGTTTGAGTATTTTTGGTTAAATGGCTGCAAAGTTATGGCTCATTTAAATTTAAGACATTTGTATGGGAAATCACAACCTATAATCCTACATGTAAAAAGCCTCGCTTTCATGTTTTTTTCCAAAATTGAAAAGGCTATAACTTCTCCTCAAATATGAATATGACCTTAAAACTACAGTCAATGATTCATTTTGACATGCTCTTTCTTGTTATTCAATATTCATTGATTTTTTAGTTATAGACATTTCAATTTTTTGATTTCCCATACAAATGTATTACATTTGAATGAGCCATAACTTTGGACCCGTTGAACCAAAAAAGCTCAAACTTCTCGAGACAACATATACCTTTTAATTTGATTAGCCTAAATTTCTTTGAAAACCTAACCAAACAAAAAATTGGAGGGTGGCCATTTATGAATTTGGTGTATATAATTAGATTTCTACTTCTTGGAAGCCCTGTTGCAAAGAGATATCTTTGGTCTTTTTATAAACTGGATATCCATCCCCCCGTAACCTCTATTGCACTATGACAAACATGTTAAAAATCTATACAATCCTATACAAAAATTCTTGATATGTAATTAATAATATTTACAGTCATAGTATGACCTGTACATTACATTTTTATTAGAGTTCTTTGAATAATTCCTTCTAACAAAAAATAGCATGTAAAGTAAAAATCCTCTAGGCGTCTGTATAAAACTAGGGACGATGGAACCTGCAAGAGAAATTGACACTTCATTCAATCTGTTTGTTTATTTACAAGAAGAGTGATCTTACCAAACTTTGTTTTCTCAATAATTAAGTGATTCATAACAATTTATTCAGGTGCTGGAGAGGAGGAGAAGGGCACATTACGAGGGAAGAGATGCGACAAAGAAGGGAAAAAAGCCGGGGGGGGGGGGGTGGGGGGGGGGAGGACTCCCATATAAAAGTGACAGGGGTGATCGTAGGAAATTTTGAAAAAAACAAACATCAAAGGTACCAAAATCTTGTTTTTTGGGGTGTGGCTCAAATTCATTTGCACCCCTAAGAGGTACTGGAATAACTCTGACGGTAGTCACTTTCGATTATAACACCCTAAGCGGTACAAACCACGATTTTTAACCCCTAAAAGGTACCACGATCACCCAGTCACTTTTTATATGGAAGTCCCCCCATCCCCGGGAAAAAGTTCCCCTTTTCTCATCTTCACGTCTCTTAACTTGTACATGCATTTCCAACTAGTGCTCTATATTACTCCAGTGGCAGCTATGCAGGCTACAATTTATTGAAAGCCATAAAGTAAAATTATAGCATGGATAAGGAGTGACAGTCGAGGTTAATTTAATTCTGAAGATTGATCAACATGCAATGTTGTGAATTTTTCCTATAAAATTTCTCCTGGTACCTGCCACCTTGGAAATCCTTCTTCCCACCCTCTGTTCTCCCACCTCCCATAGACTTCCTGCCCCCCCCCCCCCCCCCCCCCCCCCCCCCACTAAAGAATGTTCAATGCGTTGGACAATAATAAAATTATTATACTCAACTGAATATATGTTTGAAAGGAATAAAACTATTACCTTGTATAGTGCTTGCTTTCCTCGTGTATTTCCATTTCTTTACTTTTAAACTCATTGAGTTCCTTTCGTATCGCAGCCTGAGAAAAACAGGGGAAAAAACATTCATTTTGGCTGTGGAACATACTGATTTCCCATTCTGATCCCAATTATTGAAATATTGGGCAGTTAAAATTTAGTTATAATACAGACTGCGATATTACACCAAAATAACAAAATTGCTAAGATACAGATCACTAAAATTAATATAAATTAAAATATATACTGACATTCAATACAATGATGCTCCTTTACTAAGCATTAAAACTTGACAAACTGAGCCACTGGTTATAGAGATATAGTAAACAGTATTATAATCATACCTTGTCTTCTGGTGTTAATCTAGTCCATGGCTTATCCGCTCTGCAAGACAACAATATACAAATCACCAACAGGAAGCTAAGTTGGCAGGAAAATGGAATGTATGCTTGTCTCCAAATCAAGAGACTGAATAGTGCAGCCCTATACTTGATCATGTCTACTTAGTTAACTGAACAGCTGTTTTCCACAACATTGCAACACAAATTCCTTCATTTTATCTCCTGTCAAAGTGTAATATTATGATCCTAAATGTGATATAATAATATTATTATTATACTGTATACTTGAGTTGTAAATTAAGAAACACTGACAATAGTCCAAAAATTAATATTACAATGCAGATTGACAAAATGACTTTCTTTGTTACTTTTACTGTGCCAGCCATAATTTTCTTATATAGCGTGGTACTACTAGAATTAACAAAAGCCAAATAAATTACAGTTTAAGAAAAATAAAAAATTTGTTTACACATTCCTTTCCTGGCTGTATTCAACTGAAAATAATATTGGTTAGCTGATATATGAGATGAGATGAGCTCACCTTCTATCATAATCATGGACGTCACAGCATTCAACATAATCATTAAACTTGAGGATCTTCTTCGCTCTCAACTCCTGGACAGTGGGCCTTCTGCTCAGCTGAAAAACACAATAATTTCTTGAGCCGTTGGTTGTCGGAAAAGAGCTCTAGCTGACTAACAGATGTCAAAAGGAAAACTGAAATAATTATTGTATTTGTCACTCAAGAGAAAAGCTACAGGTGTGTTATGATTCACTTATGAATTTTTTCAGGCTTATATTGCAATTATTGCAAAAATTGCATAATTATATAGAGGATATTACACGGCGGCGCGAACATATGAATTTTATTTTCGAGTGGTAAAAACAATATTTTACGAACGAGCGGAGCGAGTGAGTAAAATATTGTTTTTAACACGAGAAAATAAAATTCATATCTTCAAGCCACCGTGTAATGTTCTTTTTATTATATAGGCAAACGACAAAAGCACAAACTTTACCGCGAACTCTTGCAGCTCGGTGGCTGGACTTTCCGAATTTCTCTCCTTTCGTCTTCACTTGCAAGGAACTCCTTGAATAATTTTAAGTCATATGAAGTTTTCTTCTTCGTGTTAACATTTTCCTACTCCTCTGTGAACGATTTCATGTCGGCTTCAATGAATTTCACGAATCTATCGCTCGCCATTTTTAACCGGAGTTTGGCAGCTTTGCACAAAAAGCCATGCAAAAGCGGGAAATGGCGTCATCGATATCCTCACTAGTGAGGATATGGAAAATACGCCACTTGGGTCCCGGATGTAGTTTCGTATGAATTTTACGAGTGGTCTATTTTCCAGTAAAACACTTGTGTCTATATAATAATAATTATTATTATTATTTTCATAACTGTGATGATCACTTAATATTCATTTAATTTCATTTCCGCAGTTCACATATAATTATGATTTCGTTCATATCGCGTGTATATTCATCATCGCATTTCATAAAGTTCTATCATGGGTGTATAAACTCACAATAATATTGACCTGTGCCCAATGTGTGGCTTCGTGGCTCAGTTGGTGGAGCCACAAAGCCACTGTCTAGTAATGCAGAGGTCATGGCTTGTGGTTAAAAAAATTGCATTCATAATACTGTGATGGTCACTTATTGATTCAAGCACTCTGTCTCAAAGACATCATGAACATAATAATGTACCTTCATGATCACTGCAGCAACACATTATTCGTTGTTAGATAATACAAACCTTTCTTGTTAAAACTCGTTTCTTTTCCTCTTTTTCTTCTTTTGACTCGTCCTCTGAATATGCTGTAATGTGACAAGAGAGGTTAGTTTAATCCCAGAAATACAATCATGAACAAAAAAAACTTCACACTTGATTTCCTAAACAACTGACGCAACAAAACTACTTATTATCTAAATTTTAACTCGTTTTGCACATTATTAATTTTGTACTCTACAGACTGAAGTTGGATAACTTGTAAGAATTACTAATTCAGACCAAAAGATGATTAATTTTTTCTCTGCTATGTTGGTATTTTGTGTCAGAAAAATGGTCCAAAGATGTGTTGTGTTTGGCTGTAGCAACGTAAAAGCTGACGGGGAAAGGAAAACAGGGAAAACCAAAAGTAGCATTCTTGTTTTGACATCACAACCCGACTAGCCCTAGTTATCCACTGTGCATGGTTTTTGACCCAACTGGAAGCAAAATTTGATAGTTTTAGATGACTAAAATGCGGTGAAGAAAAAACAATATTAATATGTATGTTCATAACATGATCCAAATTATGTAGATTCGATAAAGCAAATAAAAAAATATGTCGCATTATTATAATCCACTATTACGTCATTTCACCATAAAAGGTCAAGAGAACACGCAAAATATGAGACCGTATTGACCAGTTGAACAGAGCGAATACGGAAAATAGCATAATAGTAGGGAAATTTTGCAGTAGAATAATAAATCCCTTATTCAATGGTTTAACATAAAATTATAATACGAGCGGACATTTTGCTCATTGCTCGCATTTTTCCTCGCCCCTAAGGGGCTCGGAAAAATACTACGCAACTCGCAAAATAGCCACGCATATTATATGTTAAACCATCGAATAAGGTGTATATACTTAAAATGAGTGTGACCTTAGTATTTCATTATGTTTAGAGAGTTCTGTCATGCAGTATTGTTGTGTGCAAATAAATTCTTTTTAGATGCAAATAAGGCAGCCCTCCCTGAAAATAGGCCCACAAAAATCATTTGAAAGAATATAAACCCAGGTTTATTTGGAATTTTATTACTGCCATTGCATTTCATACTGTTTTCTAAAGGAAACTTCACTTACATTTTAATATATTTCTCTCCCTAAGTTCTTGTGCTGTTGGTCGAGTACTAAGCCGTCTGCAAGAAAAATGAAGGCAAAAAACTTAGGAATCTAGTCAAAGTATATTTTTACTGGGTTATGGATATGGTATATCATTATTAGACTACCAGTATACACTTTTGGCTTCTATCGATAGAAATCTCAAGCTCACAGTCTTGTTGTTAATAAGCATAATTAACCTAGCGGCTGACTATTGGCAAACTCACAATCTGAGTATACAGGAACTTTCTATCAATGGATAGGCAGCTCTGGGAGCGCACACAGTTTCTCATGCACTTCCAAAAAGCACCAAACAAAATCTGCTGACAATCAGTCACTGCTCATTCTCAGCTTCTATCGACTTTGATAGTTGGGTAAGAGCTTTGCCGAGCTTGCTTGCCAACTACCAGCTGATAGAAACCTCAAGCTCACAGTTAAGTTGTTAAATAGAAACGTGAAGCATACAAATTAATATTATCAAGTGGATTATAGATTGAAATGAGAAGGAATTACTTAACAACGTGACTGGCACACTGATTGCCTTGACATGTCGCACAATTATTTACAACTACAACTTGAGCATTCCTGGTTGATTTCCATAAAACAGCCAAAAAGGCTCATGGCAAACTTACAAATATTTAATGCATCTGGAGAGGAAGTAATAGAGTGCTACTTCCAGATTCCAAACCAAGTCACAAAACATGCTACTGTCATTATTTGTTCCATTGCGAAGGAAGAAGAATGTCTGTTCTACAAAACATTCTATGCAGTACACTGTTCCTAAGACAATGTGTGACATGCTGGATGGTGCAGCTACACAAGCTCATATCAATGGAAACAGCACAGAATACGTTTTCCCTGTCATAACCTTCCCACATGCAAGATGTTCCTTCTTTGTAGTCCTGTAGTTGACTATAGGCAAATGTCTATTGCCAGTGCTCAGAGCACTTTGCATGTCATTATTATTGTCGCAGTCGCATGTCCTGGGGTGGACTGGTTATTGTACATATGAAACACCTGGCATTAATTACCAGTGATTGGCAGAATACAGCTACATGAAAATAGAACGGTATTATAGACACAAGTTCACTTATGGTACAACTATTCACTCTATTTTTGAAATCACTTTTATTAGTCCAGTCTCTGATCCTTTTATTACTAAGAGCTTTGAACAAAAAAAAAATGCCCCCTTTCAAAAATCCTTAAAATTACAGCTGACAATAATTATTATTGCATAAAAGCTAATAAAATAAAGGTACTCTACTGCCTGGTTGACTTAAAACACACTTAGCAGGTGGCTATTTTGTGGTGAACCAATCAAATAAGGGAGACTTGACAACCTGTCATTCAACACCTGCTCAAAATGGCTTTTTTGTGGTCAGTTATTAAGATATACACTCTGACAGTCCTGTTCTCAAATTAATCTGAACTAAAACTGGCCTGCAAACTTTGTAACAAGTCCTTGTTGAACAAGATTCACACATCAGTTATATCAACATTTTTTAAAGTTGTTTTTTTATCGACATGATTAATAACTTTTGAAAAGGCATCACTGCTGTGGTGTGGATAAACAAATCATTCAATTTTGTGTGAAAACATTTCAAATCTCACCACTGTACAGTGGAACCCGGTTAATACGGACACCAAAGGGACATGAAAAAGTGTCCGTATTATCCGGGTGTCCGTATTAAGCGGTCTGATATAAGAGAAAATATGTGTCATCGGGACAAACAAAACTGTCCGTAATAAGCGGGTGTCTGTATAGCGGGGTTCCACTGTATTTGCAAGTACAATCTTTATGTAAACAGAAATTCGCTACTGACATATCACCACGTCATCATCATCATCATCACTTCTCTTCACGTCAGTAGGTGCATAAGCCCGCAACATTCTGCTTCCATGCCACCCGTCACTACTGACATATCCTCATGAAATATGTAAATATTTGCAGATTGTACAAAATAGGTAAGCTTACAATTAACAGTACATGTGCACGTGGTTACTCACATGTAAATTATTATAATTATGTAAATAATTATAAATAATAATTATTATATTTATAATTATATAATAATTATATCCTTTCAATATTGATACAACACCAAGCAGGTCATTATTATTATCATCAACTAGGGGTTATTGTGTTGATCTGCATCACATTTTCAGACCTCCTAATTACACTTAAAAGAATTGTATGGCAAGAAATAAGAATTGTGAAGAATTTACATGTATGTCATCAGCTTGGCACTGAATTTAACATTTACTTACCTTATAAGTTTAGTTCCTACTTCATTTTTTCTTTCTAATTTCTCCTCATCTGTTTTTGCTGGAAGAAAATTTAGAGAAAGCAATTAGCAAACTGACTGACTACATATTAATCAGAAGATATAATGCTACTGTAAACTTCCAAAAATAATCCCCCTCCTCTTAGGCTAGATTACCCGCTGCTGTTCAGGAACATGAGCCCATGCACCTCCTCTCTTCTCGGGGAGGAATGAAGAACGATCTTGAAAGAGCAGCAGAAATCAAGCCCACCCTCCCCTGAAAATAAGCCAATTAGTTATAGCCATGAATGTAAAAAGACTGGAGCATGGTTGTTCAAAAGCCGAATGATTTTATCCTTCTCCAAGATACAGTTTGTATACAGTTACGCTGTTTTTTGCTGAAACATTGACATTGCTGGGAATTAACCATCCAGGGACATTTCGTTGCTGGTTTTCAATTGGCGAAAGGGTTAAGAAGCCTACTTTATATATATCCCATTTATATAAGCTGGCCAAACCTTTTTGTGAAAGGTAGATTTTAAGAAGCATACTTTTAATATCTTATTTATATGAGCAGAAAAAGAAAAGGAGAGAAAGAGAAAAAAAAAGCAAGACGTTGTTATTGTAAACAGAGATCGCCATTTAAAAAAATAATAAAAAAGAAAAAGAGAGAGCTGACTTGAGATACTCACGCACTACCACTTTACCATGCGTTCTAAGCTTGTCAAGTGATGCAGAAATAAATATTACATAGCGAACAATACCGCCGTATAGTAACACTATTCAGTTTATCACGTGTGGGACAAAGAATACAGTTGCTACAGTATGACAGAGCTTAACATTTACCATCTTTACATTTATTACTAATACTGCCGTATGTTCTCATATCACAGATGACAGCATATAGAGTGGCTTTACACACGTACACTCAAAGAAAAAATTACAAGTACAGCCTATAGCTATAAGCTGTGCGTTGTATTGTTGTATTCATGGACACTTTGTAAGGCAAATAAATGGAATTGTAATAACCAAATATCAAAGCTGGAAACAACAGTAAATGCACACAGGAAATTGTCTGACCAAATTTCACAACTGGCTTTGAAATTGTTTGACCATTATACATCCTGTTGATTGAAAAATATATTTTCAGCCCTGAGTGAAAAATACAGTGGAACCCCGATTTCTCGAACCCTCGATTTTTCGAACCTTCGATTTCTCAAACCCTCGATTTCTCAAAAACCCACCAGATAACTCGAACCAACAGTCGTTTCCCTTGGACTTGTTACACTGTAATTTTACCCCCATCAAAAGCTCTTCAGAATAATAAAAAGTTATTAAGATATTGCTAACTGCCAACAAACGATGACATACAGCTTGCAACAACTTCAGTCTGCCAAGCTATGGAAATGAGCAATTTTTTCTACAAAATTAAAAACATGTACTTGTATTCACTTTGAACAATAATTATTTTTGTTGGAAATTTTAAAGTCAGATCTTACTTACTGGTGTACGATGTCTTAATTTGAAACCCCAAATTACAATATAACAAATTCTTAACTGTTGGTCTGTCATCTCTTTGTTGCGTGCAGGGAATAATGTCTAATTGAAACTATGGGGGAGTTTACGATCTGCTCATTCCATGGAAAGATTATTTTGTCATCATCATCATGGCTTCTGTTCGACTAGTCTGTAGAAAAGTCTGAAAGCCACTATCAAAGTTCATAAAATCTGCTTCTAGTTCATCTGAATATTTCGGATAAATTTTGAGGTTATCACACTGAATATATATGACATACTAAGTGGGATCAAGGAATTAGAACGATTATCATAACGTATAGATTATCTTCCTAATGCATTATATGTACAAACACAAATCTCAAGTAACACTTATCATGAAGATCCACTATTTAGGTCACCATTTTAAAATGATAAAAACGACTGGTAGCCTGGAATTGTCGGTGATCATAATCTATTGCTTACAGTGTTATCAGCAACATTTATTCTATTTGAAAATACACCATGAAAATAAACCACAAACTTACTCAAATCTAGAAGACCAGCCTGGGTTTGTCCAACTAGGGTGATTAGTTGTCGAACAAAAAGCATTTGCATTCAACGAGAATCCTCATTAAGAGGGTTCATATGACAATATGAACACAGAAAATATGGCTCATTTCTGACTGATAATACATGCAGTCTGGCATATTTTCCGTATTGTTTTCACACCAGGTGTAGTAAAGAATAGCTGTCATCTAATTGGAAGGATAGCTAATGGATATTTATCAGTACCGAGGCAGGTGTTTGTAAGAAATGTTAGGTGTTCAAGAAGATAGAACTTGTGCAGAAAAACAGACAGTCAAACAAAACACACTTAAATTTATAGAAATTGAATATGAATTTGAACAACAATATGCATCCAATAAAATGCTCTATGATCACATATCAATTTCTAGAACGTTTAATTTTAAATATTTCAGAGACATGCAAATTCAACTACTTATTTCAAATAAGAATTTTGTTATTTATTCATTCAATAAACAAAATAATAAAACTGTAAATTTAACTCTCTTGTGTTATGAATACCAATAGGTAGTCATTTCCTATTACAAACTAAAAATATATTCCCACAAATAAAACCCTACCAACCAAGCTAAGCGGATTCCCTCGCAGGAAAATAACAATGATAGCAAAAATAAATTAATTTCAGCCTATGAGTAAAAAGAATAGAAAATTAAAATAACCCCTGCAGGATTCATTTAAACCATAAAATTAAAGAAAATTTAAAAACGAAACAAGTTCACTTTGAAATTTAAAATACTTTTTCTATCATTGCCAGTACTTCTTACTTCCTCAATGTAAAAATTATCACAAGTAAATTTATAATCTCTTGATTGGCAATTTTAACTTGGTCTAACAATGGCTAACGTACAGTAAAGTATTGTACATCTAATGTTCAAAACTTGATATCCAGAATTATAAAAAGCAAATTTATTATAAAACGTTTTTATCCACCATAACTAAAATGTCAGAAATTTTGTTCTGATTGATGGCAAGATGTTTTACATTATGAGACCGTGTAATGTAATGTGATTATGTTATATTTTTTGCCTTTTTGTAAAAAAGAGAAACCACCAAAACAAAACACTGTGGAGCCTCTATCTGTACTGATTAATGACAACAGCGTAGTTACACCTTGGGCTATTTTTAGAATCATTCTCCCGCGAAAAGATTTCCGTGTACATCTGCGGACAATAGTGATAATTCTTAGTAACGACATTCTGCCGTTCTAGTTTTATTCCACGTTCCTCTCGTCCATTGTTGGTTTTATTTTTAATCTGAAACATGTATGACAACCTCGTCCTTGTGCTCGCAACGGGTGATTTTCGCGGCAAAAGTAATTCTAAAAATAGCTCAAGGTGTAACTACGCTGTGTCATAGGGCCAATAAGGGAGATCATGATCATTTTGTAAATCAGACTGAATCTACAAGAACCTTGAACAAAAAAAAAACTAAAATAGTTTTGAACAATCTTTTTTTTCTTTTATGCAGATCCTAAATTTTATAGTAACAATCAATGACTGTTGATTGATTTGACATTTCTTTGGCCTCCCACTTGCAACTTGCAAAATATCCCATGACGGTACCACAGGCACCCAAAATGATACTTTAAATAAAGCTCTCCCAAGGTCACTCTTAATTAACCCATTGACTACTGGGCTTTTTCCAAAAAAGGTCAATCTAACATCCCAGATGCCTATTTCTGGCCATTATCTCAACAGTTTAATGTCAAACTGACTAAGACTTAGTTTAAAACACGGCAGCTATCATCCCCTTCTACGTAGAAGCAACGAATTCAATATTTTTCTCGGGCATGCGCAGAAATCAAAATTTCGACATAGTTTTTGGGTTTTCCTTTTATTTTTTTTTGCCGTTCTCGCTCTCCTTTTCTCTCATTTTATTTTGTGGTTTTGTTGGCCTTTCAGTCGTCTTTGTTCACGTTGAAAAAGTTTTAGCCTAAACGTTGGGAAAAGGGATTTTTTTTGACAAAGAGTGTCAATGGTAGTGAAGGTCGCGTTTTTTGGTGATTTTGGAGGAAAAAATCCAAGTTGTTTTGTGCGTATCTCTGGTCCCATTTAACGTTTCGTGCTCGTTTAGGCATGCTTTGTTAGACATTTTCCAACTCTATCCGTTGATTATCAAAGACATCCTCTGGCGTGAACAGTGATGACGTCACAAGTGGTACAAGTCTGTGGTCTCTTCTTGGCCGTTTATGGCCGCTTTAGTAGTCAATGTGTTAAAATATTTTCTCACACACCACTGGTAGCCATGTCAAGCCGACCACCACAAGCCTGACCTTTAGTGTAAAATCAAAAACTATACACATATCACGCTAAAACTGGGAAGCTTCCAAATAATAAAAGGTTGTACATTAGTTACATTGTATAATGCCGAAATTAAAAATACAACAAAATACTACTGAAAATTCTTTGGGTGGGTGGGTGGGAAGGTCAGTAATGGCGGACGCAACGAAAACAACTTCCCGTCTCACAAGTCACATGACCTATACCCAGGCCCCAGCGGTGTGTGAGAAAAACATTTTCCACTTTTTTCGTTTCACTCAGCCAGTGGAAAATTACCCTTCCATTCAACATTTTACAAGTTACCAGAGAGAACAAAAGATTTAATTATTTAATAATTTATTTTTTTCAATATGTAAGATGACCCGAAGCCTCACAATATATTGATAAATTATCCTTCCTTGTACAGTAGAATGCTACTAACTCGAACTCGGTTAACTTGAACTCCCCACTTTAATACTTGAACAAAATCCAATTTCCCCTGGATTTGACCCCATTTTTTCAGTCATTTACTATCAACTAACTTGTCAACTCAGTTAACTCAAACTCCCCGCTATATACCCCGCTAACTCACACTAATTTTACTTTCCCTTGGCTCAAATTTGTTTTAAAAACATGTCAAAATCTTTAATCTTTATTGATAACAATGTGATAATGTATGGAAACGTAATTCAAGCCCATGAAAGACCGATAAACATCTGGTCAATCACTGTTGACAAAGCAGGGTAATTCGTTTCCTGAGTGACGCAGTTCAAAGAGGACATAATTAACTTATAAAACAAACTAATTGTACCAAAATGACTCGTGATTGTGAGTGAATGATAAAACCACAATACCTTATTTATAATTAACAGGATACTTGATTCAATTCAACACCAACCCCGCTAACTCAAACTATTTTTTGTTTCCCTTGGGAGTTTGAGTTAGCGGGTTTCTAATGTAATAATATTTCAACACAAGTTTGTGATGCTCAATGAAGTTAAACTTACTTGGAAGTATGTTTCTATCCTCAAGCTCACTCTGACTTGGCCGAGCTCTCAATTTTAGATCTAAACTGTCCTTTCTCTTAAGCTTAGAGGCTAATCCTGTAAGACAGCATAAGATGTACATGTATTAACACATAAACCTGGTCAAATTCAGTGAACTATAGTTTCTTTGAATTCAGTCCCTTTGCAATGAAGAAACTAAATTGATTTTACTTTTTGCAGTAGTTAATAAGGTATGTAGAGTTTTTGAAATAGCTTCAGTCTCTTTCTCTTTCACAATATTCAGGCAGACATTTTCAAGTTCTGCACTTGTGTCTTGGGAAAATCGCTAAAATAAATTATGGTTTGTTCTCCCTTCAACAGTTCACTTGATATCTTCCTCGTGATGTTTTACATGTAGGTGGGGGTGAGGGTGGTGGTGGTGGGGTACTCAACCCACGTTTGAGTAGGGGTGTTACCGCCCAGGCTGTCAAATCCTGACCCTGTTTATGACAAAAATTTTGCACTTCTCCTACCCTGTTTATGACAAGAATTTACAGGGTAGATTTGATTCCTGAAAGTGATCTGTTGTTGACATTGATATCGTTTTTGACAGACGCAAGGTCGGATGGTAGCTGGGCCAGCAGAAAACGTTGGGGAAAATATTTCCTGGTAAATAAAGGGCACCCATATACCTGTTTATGACAGCATCAGGTCAAAAACCCAAATCCTGTTAATGAATCTAGATCTAAAACCTATACCTTATTGGGCGACACATCCCTAGGCTATTTGTGGGAGTATCCCCCAGGGCTTTATTCATACCTGTTACAATTCCTTGAGTCTCCTCTTCCTCTTCAGAGTCAGAATAACTACCGGTACTATCATTTCCTTCACTTCCATGTCGTATACTTTCATTTTGTGAATGCATCTCTCCACTATTTTCTCTACCAACACTTTGAACTACTACAAATCTGAAATAAACAATGTGATTTGGAATCAATCACTAGGGCTTAGTACCCATCAGCGACATAAGGATCATAAACATACATGTAAGCAGGGCTGCAAATAACAGTCGGTCATTGGACAATGGCCGACCAAAATTTGCCAATGTCCGATGAAATCCCAACTGTGGTCAGACATAATGTCCGAACAATTTTTTGGGCCTTCCAACGTATACACTAACATGTTATAGCATTGTAACACGCTTTGTTCTACACGTAGTTTTACTCTCCATTGACAAAGCGTTAGATAAGTGGGTTCTCTTATCAAGCAGTACAGCAATATGATGTCCGACCTTATTTTTGTTTTGTCCAACCAAAATGGTGAGTTAGTTGGGCACATGTCCTTTCAAGAAAAAAAATTATTTGTAGCCCTGTGTAAGCATAATCATAATTTTATGTTCTAGTGGGAACGGTATTGTAGAAATTTTCTACAATACCCCGCCATCTTAAAATGAAACTTGCGATGCCGCCATCTTAAAATGAATCTGACCGGAAAGTACCGGACGTTTAAATTGGCCAAAACCCCATTGCGTCATTATGATTATGTCGTTATGATTTTCATGTTCCCTCTACTCGATCTTGGTACAGATCTCATTGCGTTCGGTCTGTACTGACAAGCGAGGTCAAGATTACCCCATACAGACCTCCCGCTCGGTTAATAAGAAAAATATTATTTGAATGTTATATTAGATAAAGTTAAAACAACACCTTGGCTGCTGATTACTTGTACTGCAATGTCTATTGTTTTGACTTCTGAGGACTGTCTGTTCATCTGTAGAGCTGTCTCCAGTGTTTCGACGTGCTGTTAACAAAGAAAAAGAAAATATCAATCAGATTTGTTTTCTGTAACATATCTATAGTTACTCATCGTAATAAATTCAGTATGTCATTCAGTAACTGTGCTCTACTCTCCTGAGCAGTGTGTTCTGATCATATGTTCCAGTATCTGTATACTGAGCGAAAAATATGCGAAATATCCAAACCCTAATAATTTCATTATAAGACTATAAGTTACAATAATTATTATAAGACATATCATTGTCAAATGGCATCTCTTACAGTGGAACCTCGATATAACGATACTTGATATAACGATGTTCCCGGTATAACGATCAACATTTGACAGCCCGGCAAATGTTACAGTAAATGTATGGAGAAAACTCCTGATTTAACGATACTTGATATAACAATATTCTCAATATAACAATCACAATCTGGCAGCCCAAACATAAAATTTACCCCGATATAATGATAAAATCAATCATCGCGCGATGAAAAAGGAGGCTTAACACTTGAAAAGATATGACAATACTTTAATCCTTTAGTTCTCATTGCATAAGGACTGTAACATGTCTGTCAACAGCTTGTTACGATAGGGATTACAGTACATGAAAAATCAATTATTAACAATACCCCGATATAACGATATGTTTGGCTCTTTTCCCGAAAAATCATTCTATCGGGAATTCGTTATTACGATCTCCCGATTAACAATCTAATTTGGTCAGTCCCTTGGCACATTGTTATATCAAGGTTCCACTGTATTAAGAGATCAGTGTGCTGGATTCTGTCACCTGCATTTCACATTATTTCAAACATAATCTAGAAAGGATCTTATACAATGTACTCAACACAGTTGTGTCAAATATTACCCAAGGGCTTTGGTTTAGTGTCACGCAGCTAGATGTAGCTCTACCCAGTGAAGTTCACTTGCTAGTGGCCAGCAGTGAAGTTCACTAGCTAGCGGCAGTGCTTAGCAACACCTCGGGGCCTATACTGGAGCTCAGAATTCTCGACCAATACTGAACCAGTGACTGTCTGCTAAGCCAGTCTCGCCTCTTCTGTGCCTCTATTGTGACACAGTATGCAAGGCTAGCAGTGTCAGTACAATAATTCTGATATGAACCTCGTAAAATGACCTACCTATGCTCACCATGAGTCTCCCTGTAGCTCTGTGGTTAGAGCATCCGACCGGTGTGCGGAAGGTCATGGGATCGACTCCCATCGGGGACTCAAATTTTTCCTTTGTCCCACGCTCATGAGAATTATGTGAAATATGTTATTTCAGTTTGTGACAGTTCGCCTTAGTACACTAGCTCACCTAATTCCCGAGAAAGTTGATCCATCATGCTCATTGTGTCCACTTGTTGAACCTGAAAATCATTTCTCGCTTCATTCTCAGTGGGTAGATTGCCTCGCTGTGTAAGTGGAGCTCGCACATTGCTCCTTGGCTGCCCTGATTTCTCATTACTCTCATCAGAAACCCTATTTCCATTGCACTGGGTGTCAGCTGAATCATTCTCATTTTCTTTCTCTGAAGAACAAAAGTTAAATGATAATTTTGACTTAACTAAAGCTGTCAGGGTGGTCAGAGTTTTAAGAGACTTGCCAGACTCAGGATTCAATGTTTCCTGGTCATAATGGCATGGTGTAATGTATCGTATTTCCTTGAATAATAGCCAGAGCAATTTTTTTGTTGCTCTAAAGGGGGTAATTATTCAAGGGGATTGGGGGGATGGGTGGACGATTAATTGAGGGGGTGATTATTTTGAATATTGCTCGCTGGACATGCTAATGAACTGATGTGCTAATTAGAGAGCTCCAAGAAATAAAGGAGAGTCAAATACATGAGAAACATTATAGAAAAATCGTAACGAAACCTGTGCTTTTATAACTCTTCTCAGTGTTGTGCATACATTGGGTATAATGCTTTGATGGATGTTTCATGTTTTCCGAGTAGTGCAAGAGTGTAGGTACTTGGAAATTATGATGGAGCCCTTGCAACAGCAATGACATGAAATAGGAGACACTGGTGCCCTGGGAAACACAATTACTGTGAAGATGACGCTACCGTTGCCACTCAACAAAGTTTTTGATTAATTTTTGACATCTTTTTGACAACTTTGATGAGTTCCGTTTTGTGGCGCCACATTTGAACTAAACTAAAACCATTCAAATTTCATGACTCCACCTCCAACACTCCTTGGATTTTGATTGGTCAAGTCAAACGGAACCCATCTGAAAGTCGTCAAAAAGATGTCAAAAATTAATCAAAAACTTTGTCTAGTGGCAACGGTAGCGTCATCTTCACTGTAATTGCCATTGGCCACTGGGCCAAGAAATCAACTTCATGCAACTGTCAGTAATAAGTGGCACCGAGTACTGTAAAATGTAAGTTCCACTGAAGGAATCTAAATGTATGTGGTTGCATGAAGTTGTTTTGTTTTTGTTGGCTTTGTATGTAGAGTGAAGGCAAGGTGCCTAAGCAAAAGCACTATTCACCTTCAGTTGTGATGGGAAGAATTCCTTTCTTTACCAACTCATCTCTGTTGGTACGTACAGACAATTTTCTCTCAAGATCTGTGTAGAGAGACAATACAGTATTATCACACAAATGTAATCTGATATCTATCATGGAGTGAATCTCAGTACTATATATATATATCTCAATATATTGGACAGTGCTTTCCTGTCCATAACTTAAATACAGTTAAAGCTCTCTGAGCGGACACTCTCATAAGCAGACAGGTCTACTTACGGACGCCTTGACAAAGCCCCGTTTGAACTCTTAGCTCATACAAACTATGTATTTATATGATTCCAGTAAGCGGCCAGCTCCAGTTGCGGACACTTTTTCTGCTTCATAAGGGTGTCAGCTTACGAGAGTTAAGACTGTATGCTGTCCAGAAGTATACAGTGTTATTCTTCAGAGTTTGACCAAAAACAGCTCATATAAACAAACGTGTCTGTCATGTTTTGATTCTTGTTCTAAAACTCTTGGAGAATCACAGCAGGTTATGCTGCAAGTTCCAATCTGAACCCTCTTCATAGATGCCTTACCTTTCTACCATTTATTGTGCATGTTACAGTGAAGATGACGCTACCGTTGCCACTCGACAAAGTTTTTGATTAATTTTTGACATCTTTTTGACAACTTTGATGGGTTCCGTTTTGTGGCACCACATTTGAACTAGACTAGAAACTAAAGCCATTCAAAATTCACGACTCCGACTCCGACACTCCGTGGATTTTGATTGGTCAAGTCAAACAGAACCCATCCGAAAGTCATCAAAAAGTTGTCAAAAAGATGTCAAAAATTAATCAAAAACTTTGTCGAGTGGCAATGGTAGCATCATCTTCACTGTAATTAATTTATGCTTTAGCTACACAATGCCATTGGTGCTTGTTGCAGATATGCTGCAAACACTACAAATAGTAAGGACTACAATAGTCACTCACTAAATGTAAAGACACAAGCATTATTCGCGACTTTGTTTCAAGGTAAGGACAAATATTGGACAAAACACTTGGTAATAACCAAACATCTGCATAAAAGTAACCCCTCGTGAAAACAACAGGCAAATAAGAATTAATTTGATCATATTAATTTAAGGGGGATATTGTCGACAAAAGTAAACAAATTAGTTTTTTGCCTGTGAAATAAGCATCTCATGAAACTATAAAAGGAAAATAGTAATTTAATACCAATATCCAGCTGTGACGAACAATATTATTTTCTATTTTTAATCCAGAATGGGTTTTTTCCCTCTCTTTTCCCCAGCCACACTGAAACACCACTGAAATTATTAAATTCAAAACAGAAATTGAAAAAATTTGGCTCACATGTAATAGACAATGAAAATACTGATAAGCTCTTAGCTGTTTAAATCTGAGTATAAAAAGTCCTGGAGTATCACAAAAAAATCAATGGAGGTCGAATTCAACTGTACATGTAGTTAGACGAGATTGGAGACCTAAAATTTAGTAGCAGATTAATGTCCACATTATATAAAGTTCAATGACACAGTGGGTTGTATCAAATTATTAACCTTTTGTTGATAATAGGATAATTAAAAATATTTTCCGTCACCTTCAGAAAATTTCGAAATACATGTAAATAAAATATTCATGACTATCATGCATAAAGAGGACACAAACGGTGTTCTAGAATCTAATGGCCACTGAAAGGAACTTATTTTGTTTTGGTCAACTAAATTTGTTAACACCGATGTATAATCTAAACTTGACGATAGCTATTTATGTAAGCTTATTTATTTCGGGATTTATTTAATAATGAATACATGGTACATGTACGTTTGTCGTGTATTTTTAACTTGAACCTTCTGATTAATTAAATGATGCTGATATATATTGTACTCATTGAATTCAAATTGCGGTAGGTCACTGTCAGGCAAAATTTGATCGCTTTTTTCTACGCGAGAACCTGTGTGTATCATTTCAAAAGAAATATGACCTGAATTTACGGCGGTGATGTTCTTTGCTATCGGTTTCTAACCTTTGTACATCCAAGTACATTATAACCTTTCAGCGATTGTTAGGTACGGATTACAGTTTATGGTTTATATATAAACTGAGCCACTTTCAGGGCAGGGAAGTTGTCGAAGCTTACAGTGTTAAGCGTGGCAGTGTATGACAAATATAAATATTTGCCAAGAACGACAGTCCAATACGAAAAAAAAATAAGCTGACGATTCTCAGATCCTCGATAACTCGAAGGTATATAAACAGACCGACGGGAAGTGAAACTTGCTTCCTTTCACACTTAAACTTCATAATTGGTTTGTATCAGTAGAAAGAGAACAATCGAATAGCCAATTCCTGTTGAAGAGCTGCATTGTACTGTGTTAGCTTAGATTTTAGCAAGGACATAAGATTAAAGCTTATTTTCGATACTTTCAGCGGAGTAAATCAAACCTGAACAAATCTGTCAGAAGGATACTCAACACAAGCAAAATCAAAGTATTCTTACTCTGTGAAGTCGTAATAAACTTCTGGCTCTTCTTTCTCCTTCGCCACTTCCACGGTCGAAATAACCTTCCTATACTTATAGCGAGTTTGCTTCGCCGAACAGGAGGAGGTGTATTCGGGCTTGAGTTAGCGCCAGCGACCTGAGTTGGACTACCAACCTCCGTAGCAGTTATAAACGTTGGCGATCGCCTTGTCGGAACAGTGCTATTGCCTCCATTCATGACAATAGTTTTTTCTCTGCGGCCTGGGTCGCTGTTTGAACGTTCTCGTGAAATATTTAAGTTCCCAGAAGGCGAAGTTCTGCCATCATTTCCAACCTCCATATTTTACGTTGTCATCGACTCATTTTGGCTGTGGTATTGGTATCAGTCCCAAGCCTTACGCGGTTAAAATTGAGGATTGTAACGCCTGGTGGTATTATACACTTCCGTTGGCATATCTGGCCGGAACTTGTCTATTTTTAGGGACAATTTTAACTTTCAGGAGGACGGGCATCCTTTTGGCTAGCCTGTTCCAGGCGTTCGGATAGTGGGGGAGCGATGCGAAAAGACATGTAAAGCGCGAAGAGTGGTGAGTGAATAATAGGCGTGGGGATTGGGGAGATGGTTCTTTCTCCTCGCGCTTCGCGAGTCTTTTCGCGTCGCTCCTCCACTATCCGAACGCCTGGAACAGGCTACCTTTTGGCAAAAAACTTATTTTCACCTTACAAGCATTTTTCCGCACATTTTGAAATTCTACGTGGTATCGGCTTTCAGGAGCCCATTACCCGGAGCGAGCAACTGTAATAGATTTGTGTCACAGCGTTTTAACAGACTGGTTTATTTTTAGATTCGCTTTTTCCGCGAATTCCTATTCCCGCTAGACAATCAAAAGTTTTTCCTCTGTAATTATTAATTGGCGTCACCGCGTAACAAAGGACGCAATTAGGCCGGCATTTTTTCTTTTCTTTTATTTCATAACATAATACTCACGTGACCAGAAACACATATTTTCCCAGAAATATTGTGCGCCTTTTCTGTGCAGGGAGTTTTTGGGGTAATTGTTTGCCCCCCTCCCTCCCCCCCCCCCCCCATGGCCCCCTCCACATTCAAAATAAGATAAGATAAAATAAAATGGTCCGTCCTTGAAATATTACACGCCTTTATATATCGGAAGACATCAGTCTCTTTCCCGTACGCGCGTCCCATGCGTGACAGGCATTTCCGGTCTGAAATATCACGGAATTTTTAATGCAACTGTATGAAACTTTCAATCTCAATTTCAATTTATTTTTCCAAAACAATGGTCATTGACACTCAACTTGGCCTTGCAACTGAAAATGTTGCTACGTTGTACGGCTTTGATACGGTAACAATGTGCTTGCGTGTATAAACACAGGTGTATTAAACGCGCGAGGAGTTTTGGAACTGCATACCGCGAAACCACGGAACCTAAAGAAATGGCTGTTTTTATTGCAATTGCTGTTGGTGGAATAAGTTTAACATGATAAAAATATGTAGTAACGATTAAATTTACATTTATATCCGTTAAATTCTCTTTCTGGTTGGGTTTGACTATACAGGTATCCGCTGATTTCTGTTTCAGCCATTTCTAGTGATTTCCTTATTTCACTACTTTCCACAGTAGAGTCCTGTTTTTTGCATTCTTGATGGTAAAAGACATTTTATCGAGTTAACTTAAGACATATTCCAACAGCAGTATGTTCGAGTAGTTGCAATAAACAAGTCATTTCTCTAGGTTCCGCAGGTTCCGCGGTTCTGCGGTCTGCAGTTCCGTAGAATAGTCTTACCCCGAAAAATGGATTGTTAATTATAGGCCATCATAGACGTGCGTTTTACTAAAATTCTATAGCTTGGCGCCAAATAAAGGAAATAAGGTAAACACGCTTATTCAATAAGTTCTAGAATAAAATGTAATAGTAATGGCTGAAAGAATTTTTACCCATTCTATTCTCGGAATTTTTGGTGGGGATGTGCCGCTCGGTTACGCGGTTCTCCATTTCAGACCAAAATAGGTCAAAACCAGACCTGACCGACCTGGTCGACCCAATTGTTCAAAGGGTGTATAAGGGGTTTCATTAATTTTGGAAGTAAGCGGCTTACGATGGTGAAATAGGCGGCTGTGACCAATAAAGGGCCGTTAAGGCCTCTGTACCACTAAGCTCAGAAACGCAATTTCCACCATTCTGGGAGTCAAATCTAGTGCTATATGTATATATGACAATTTTTATCGATCACAGTAGATCTCAGGTATTTTAAACGATCTTGCGATTATTCTAAATGAAGTTTGGAGTTTAAAGACTTACACTGTTACGGTCGTTGTTTTTTTTTTCTTTCATAAATCTTATAAGTAAATCTAGTGGATAAATGTTAACAAACCAAACTACGCTATCCGTTGGATAGTGATTTATCCAGTGGATAGCGCTATCCATCCTCTAAAATCCCTACCATACCTGGTAAATCACACTTTATCATATAAAATTAATATATTTCTCTCTTTTTCGTCTGAAGATGAAAAGCCCGATGAAAATAGACACTCTCGTGGTTCTCTTAAAAAAAACCTACCCAGTTTCAGACCAAAATGGTATTTTAAAAATTCTGCAAGGGCCATGCCGATGCATGGACAATACAAAGGGTGGATGACTACCGAATTCTGGTGGCCCGATCTGAACAGCAAATTTTCGAATAAGAATACATTAAAGAAAGGCTGACTATACAGTTGGGATAAATTTTTACTGAAAAACTATGCCCATTTTCAGACCAAAACGGCTGTACCCCCTTCAAGTTGTGTTATTTTGCTCATGGGGCCCTGGGAACGAAACCAATGACAGAGCGAAAAGCAATATGGCTGCCGTGATTCAACGCCTTTCGAGGCAAGCGTTAGTAACGTTTATGACAAGAGAAACCGCAGCGTTTTCTTCGAACTTTGAAAGGTTAAAAACAATGGTAAGTCAAATGATAACAGTCTTAAATCTTAAATATCTTTTTTTAGGTCGTTTGAGGTTTCTGAAAGGCGTGCATGCTGAAACGCACGCACGCGAAATGCGATGTGTAAATTTCACAGTCATGATCGAGCCGGTAAAATTAAGTAATTCCGCTTTGACGTTGTATAAATTGTACGATTTGGTGAATTCGTAGCATTCCTTTTGGCCTGTTTTTGTGGCATTGGTCTTTATATTTTCTTCGTCTTTCAGTTGTGTACTTTATTAACATACACCGAACGTGAATTGTGTAGTTTATACGTACTGTTGTAAACAATATTACGTTACGCACACGAAATAAGCTATAAATACTTTGTTTGTATTCGTTCATTGTGTATTTCGTTATTTATTTGGTTTATGATTATCTACATTAAATCCCACATTCAATCTGCTTAATTTACATCACTACCAGTAGCAAGCAAGAAAAAGCACAGAATCGAAGGAAAATCACACCTAGTTTAATGTGTCATAATGGGACCTATTCCATTATTTTTGTTATAGTATTTTCTTTGTTCTGCTAGTGATTGCATGATGAATGGGAGGAACAGTTTACTCATTTAGGCATTGGCCTTTTTTATAGTTAGCTGTAGTGACTTACTTCTAAGGGAAGTGCGCTGCAGCGCAATAGGGATAAAATTCCTTCCACCAATGACAATGTACCCTGGGCCCAGAGGTTTTCTTTTTTGTCTTTCTCAATTGAATTTGGGCCGCAACAGTGAGTCGCGTTACGACGAGAGAGAAGTTTTCTTTGCTAGTGAGTTACTTCAACTCACTTTGATCAAATTCAGTAGAAGAAAGAAGAAAGAAAACCTCTGGGACCAGGGTAATGACAATGTCACTTACACATTACGCAAATTTATGCAACAACAAGTTTTAATAAGCAGTGTTCTCCCTAGGTATTTAAGGCTATGCGGCCCGCCCCGCTTGAATTGCTGAAAAAAGCTTGCCGCCTGGCTTAAAAAGATCGGCCAACGAATGCTTCGTGCTCAACAGGACTTGTACGTTCCAGAGATTGCTTTCTTGACAGAAAATTTCCACTTTGAAGTAGTCTACATCAGTGCAGAAACTTTCTTTACGTTCATTTATCAAAGGAATGCTGTCATTTCAAGGAAAATGTATCAAATTATAAGCCAGCTTGACGTACGCGCCACGTTCTCGACGCCATGTTTGTTTACTCTTTGTCACATGTTATTTCACTAGTTCCCAGTCTTCCACAACTACGTCTTTTTGTATTGCCGGCTTTTTAAGAATTTTTTCCCCACAAATAAGGCATACCGGTATACCAGAAGGAAGGAAAGAAAGAATAAAGAAAGAAAGAAAGATTTGATCATGTACTGAGGCACTTCAGTTTGATGATTACCTGATTTTAAAAAATAAAAAAAAGCGACACTTTTTAATATCACTAAGTGATATTATCACTAAGTGATATTAATATCACTAAGTGATATTAACAAGTGTCTCTTTTTGTTTTGTGACTTTTATAGAAGAATTGTGAAAGATAATGATTGAAGCAAATAAAGACAAACTAAAAATATATATATATGTTTAAAAAAAATTCATTGGTTTTCTGGTTGAGAATTAAGGTAAATCTACGTTTTATATCTTGACTTTGAGTCTCAGGAATGCAGGAAATAACATTTTGGAGGGTAAAGTCAAAATAAATTTCTGGGGGAGCATGCCCCCAGACCCCCCTAGGAGCTCACACCTACGGCGCTCGTATCACGACTGTGTCGTGGGAAAATCCTGCCCCCTGGCCTTCCCAAAATCCTGGGGAGAACACTGATATTAAGTGCCGTTGATTCTTTTAAGGTCAATGATCCCATTTATAATATTATTTGTACATATTTTCAAAGTTTCTAAAGGTTGCATAAAAAAAAACTGAAAAATTGTGCAAGGAATGTTGCAATCCCTGATGTATGTGTCCCTTAAAAGTAAGGAAAGCTAATAATCAATCAAGACAAATAGACCTTGTCACGGTTTTTGCTGCCATTTTGTCAGGACAGGCAAGTTTAAACTGTTTGTATCAATCAACCGACCGACAGCGACTGACCAATCAATCAATCAATCAATGTATAGGAATCTAGTGTCAAATATTGTCCTGTTAGTAATGTACAATATTTAGCATAACTACATGTATTAAACTTGTCTTCTTGTGGTTTTTTTTCCAGCTTGACTCAGTGACGGCAGAAGACATCAAGCTTGTTGTTCCAAATCATTTAGAGCAGAGTAACGGAACATACACTGCAGGAGCACCGGCAACTCATGTGTCGATATTCGAGTGTCCGTTCTTTACTTTAGGAGTGTTCATCTTGAGAAAAGGAAGTTCAATTCCTCTCCATGATCATCCTGGCATGTTTGGTTTGTGGTACGTCAAATGTTTTTATGACGGATTCCGCTCAACGTTTGAGCAATAAGTGTAAAAATTAATTACTAAAAAACTACTCATGAAGCGTCTTTTTAATTAAAATATGTAATGACTTCTCTCACGGGGTCAGCTTGGGAGCTAATTTATCGATAATTTCTTCTTAACTGTATTCAAAATGTTACCGTGCTATGAGTATGGAGGGAGGAGGTAACTTTCGAACAACAACTTGTGCTTGCCCCAGGTGGCTACAAATATCACACCATTATTGTGACGTCACTCTCTACTTTAATTACATTACACATTTCTGAGCGTTTATGAGATTTTTTCCACCTACACAACTTGTCACGGCTCTATAATCTGCTGCCTCGTAAGGCCTGACTCGTTGGCAATAATATTTTATCTTAAATCTGCAGTTCATATAATTAATTCTTTAGGTTTTCATTTCTGGTTTCTCATTTTAATTTGCAGTAAAGTGGTTTATGGCAAAATATCAATTACGTCCTATGAAAGACAGTCAGAGTGAGTAAATGTCTTTTTCGTTGAAATGTCTTCATTGTAGTCTCTAAGTTAATTGTGTGGTTTGGTTTTGATGATTTTGAGGAGAAAAACTACTCTTTTTAATACAGGACTTTAAATGGAACCAGAATGGATGGATTTTCCAGGCAACCCTTGCATAAACGTAAGTACATGTAGTGTTGGATATTATGCAGTGTAAGGGTTCTGGAATTCTGTAAATTTAAATTAACACTAAGTTTTGGGGTATTAATTAAAACATGTTTTCAACAAGTGAAGCTATTGTAGTGTGAACCTCTGGAGTCCTGAAAGGAAATAATCAGAAGATTTGAGCAAAGACAATGCGACTTCTGACAACAGCTTGCATGCAAGTCTTGCATACAAACTTTATAGCTGTATGAATAGTTAGGTACACCATCCTTCTCTGTTCTGCTATGAAGACATCTATACAGAATTACTGCTCAGAAATTTACAAACGTTACCTATTTTACAAAGTTTACAGTGTTATGATACACCAATGTAGCTTCCTGCAATTTTATCTAAAATTACTGTACATGTACATACATAAATGCAGAAGATGTCCCATAGCCACCTCCAGAGTCTGTGGACCCTGTTTGCAAAGAGCTACATGTATATATGTACATGTATATTTACAATGTACAACGTACATTAACTTGTCAATCTGACTTTGCTAGGGAGGCTGATCAGGTGTAGGAAGACAGAACACTCTTTTGAGGAGAGCAGTGGAAGCTGTGTACTTACACCAACTGCAGGCAACTACCATACTATTCACAATATGAGGTAAACAATGTGAACTGGAAATGTTGTGCATTACTTTGTTGGGAAGTTAAGTGTATTGCAATCAATAACAGTTAAAGGAGTGAACCGCAACAACAAGGACAGTGAAAACGCCCATCTGAAAGAGGAAAATCACCAGCTTAAGGCTGCCTTGCATGAGTCACAGCCTGGCCCATTTCCCCCCATGGGGATAAGGAAATAAGTCAATGGTTGTCTCAAAGGACAGTCTCCTCTCTACTGTCTTGCCTCAGTGTAGTGGGACAGTTTGTGTTATTTACATGATGTACTTAGGTCGTTTGTAGCACATGACACTAAACCGGAAAAACCGGTCCTTGGAGAGAAAATGAAGGATTGCTGTTGTTGTTCATTTGTGTGTGTATTTCATTGAACCTAATCCCTTCTACATCAGTTGGGGGGGGGGGGGGGGGGGGGGGAGGGGGGGCTGAGGAACCCGGGAGTAAAAAAAGCACAACAGATTAGGCAGGAACTTGTAAAGCGTAAATGTAAAGCTCTATATAAATGTAAAGCACTTTGGACACTGGTTTTATACGCTATATAAGTTATTAAGTTAAAAAAAACTTGGAGTACAAGGTATAGGAAGTGGGAAGTTCAGACCCCCCTACCCCCCCCCCACCCCACTACCAATCAATTATCATGGCTAATTGGGTAGACTATTCGACTATTCGATAGACTATTAGAATATCACTTCAAATGTAATTGAGTTCAGAGATCTCTAATAATATCCAATGAAAGTAAATGTGTTGACACCAATTCATGAGCACCACATTGTTCTTTTTCTGTTTCAGTCCAGGACCATCAGCATTTGTTGATATCCTTGGTCCCCCTTATGCACAGGAAAAGGTGAGTGCACAAGAATGTAACTGCAAGTCGGGTTGATAATTTCTATTTCTTAAGACCGGTTTACACGCTACGATTTGTCGGCCCGATTTGATAAGAAAACAACCAAGCGGACGAAAATCGGCCCAATTTATAAAAATCTGTTGCGTTTACAAATCGGGCCGATTTTCATCCTCACGCTATATTGATAAAAGAAAAATTGGGCCGATAAATCGTAGCGTGTAAATGAGCCTTACTAGTGTACCGGCAGATTGGGCCGACAAATCGTAGCGTGTAAACCGACCTTTAACCAATAGCAATGTAACCTACATATACATGTATCACCTTAAATGACCAATGTTTCCAGAAACACTTTATATCTGAAATGAGCACAGTACGTCCCGTTTTGTCTTTATGACACGAGTTAGTCATTAACTCACTGCAGCAAAGGATTAAAAACTCTGACCATAGGAATATTTTTTGGCATGAACTTGCCTAAACTGAGACTGAAGATTTAATTTGCTTTGTTACATAGGGACGAGATTGTACATATTATCAGGAATGTGATCCTCCTTCATACCACCAGGTATTATTATTAAACTCATCATTTGCCGTTAATTGACAAGATCCTAGTTAAACTCGGCCGCCATAAGAGATTCATGCCAAAACCTGAAAACATTTATGTAATAATTCAAAACTTTGAGTTCAGTCTGTATGATACACTGCACTATATAGTCAACATTATATTCTCTGTAATCTCTAAATTTCAATTTTTTTATCCTACTATTCAGTCACTTCTTTTAGGCATGCACAAATTTTCTCCGGGCAGCAAAACTGCAAATTCTTTCGTGGTGCACTCAGAAGCCGAGGATTACTATCCTCAGCTTCTGATTGGATAGGCACCCGGTAATGAGAAAAACAGCAAAGAAACAACGACTAGATATAAATTTGTTTTCCTGATATATTGTGTGGTTCCGACCATCTCCCTGGAAATTCCAGTCTAGTTTTATACTTTCCTTTAAAAAATCCTTTTAAAAAATTATTTCGTGGGTGCACTCAGAAGTCGAGGATTACTATCCTCGGCTTCTGATTGGATAGGCACCCGGTAATGAGAAAAACAGCAAAGAAACAACGACTAGATATAAATTTGTTTTCCCCATATAGTGTGGTTCCAACCATCTCCCTGGAAATTCCAGTCTAGTTTTATACTTTCCTTTAAAAAATCCATTGACCTTCCTTGGAGTGGGTAAGGATATTTTCTGGAACCGCGCATTAACAGTAAAGAAAGTCAGTGAAGCAACAAAAGAGAGAAATAGTTCGTATGAGGGTTGTTGATTTTACTAAAATGTGATTTTATTTTGTAATCAGGCTACACCCATTCAAGTAGACAACGATGACAGGTAAAACGTTTATGTCTGGTTTCTCCAGTAGCTAACATACTCTAAACCCTCGGGATTTGTGATTTATGGACTATAAAGCATGAGGTCAAAATGGTGGTGGGATACTGGAGTAGTTACCTTATTACATGAAGTTTTTGCGACACTTCAATTTAGCGCATCTTTATAAGACTTTGTATTTCGTGATTTTGAAACTTCATTAAAGTAGTTCAAATGTTGTGTTGATTTTATCATTTTATTGTAACATATCCCAATATACTTCAAGCAAACCTTCGATACAAACACTCTGAGGATGAAATCATGATAATTAAGTGACTAAGATTTTAAAATTTGTGCAAAATCTCGAAATTAATGTGTTGTATAAAATTCATGTAATTAAGGTATTTTTTTGCCCAATTAACCAACTGCCTCGTATATATGGAGGATGGGTGCCTGGGATATCCAGGGGGGGCCTCCACTGTGGTCAGCCAGCCCCCTATCCTGCCATCTTGACCGAAGGCAAAGTCATATATAAAGAAATGCTAGAACAGAGCTGAATTACGGGAAAGAGGGGTGACATATTGGATGACAGTAAACTTATTAAGTCACTTAAGTTATTATTAAATTAATAAGTGATCATCACAGTTATGATGCAATTTTTGCAATTGCAATATAAGCCAGAAAAAAAATCTGGCTTCAACGGGATTTGAACCCATGACCTCTGCGTTACTAGACAGTGTGATGCTCTACCAACTGAGCTTGTTATGTTGTTTCATTGTTATTTATTAACCTTTTTTGTTTTTGTTATTTATTAGCTTTTTTTGTTTTTGTTTTGACATTCAGATGGATAACTGAGATTCCACCTCCACGGGACTTTTTTTGTGACACTCAGGTATCAAGTTGTTATATTATTGTTCTACCAGACTTAAAATACACTGTCATTTCTTTGTCAGTTTAGTTTTAAAGGAGCTACGTCATGGATGGCGCATATTGAAAAAAATTGGCCAATTTGTTCAAGTTTGCCATAGGCAATCCATCTTAATCTTCTCCATCCTCAACCATCCTTGTTCCTGTTTGGTTTATTATCACCACTTTGGTATTTTTCTACCTTAGTAAACTGTTATTTTGGGGCTTTCTTCAATTTGAAGGTGATTTTGCACTTAAAATATTGTGACATACATGGCTCCTTTAAGAGTGTCATTTTGATTCTTTTTTTTCTTCAGCCTTACAGTGGACCACCTGTGAGCCTTCAATTAATCTCTGGACCTTTAGACTCATGAAAATGGAGAAAAGAGTGCACTAGTATATACAAAGAGAAGATCTCCAATGCAATGCTATCATACATCCTTTTCTCCATATTTGCTGGGAAAAAATGGAGAGAAAATGTGTTTACAGTCATGTCACCAGACGCTAAATAGGCCATTTCTGAGTTGCCTTTTGCCTCTGTTTCAAAGCGAGTCCTGGTGCACAGCCTTTGTTATGGAAATGAGTTTCATTTGCAAGACAATAAACGTGCAGGTAAAACTCATTTCCATAACAAAGGCTGTGTACCAGGACTCGTTTTTAAACTGAGGCAAAAGGCAACTCGGAAATGGCCTGCTGTCATGCATGTGTATCACATTGCATGTAAAGCTGTTCTACTTATCACACCCATGTGCATAGGGGAAAAATGTTACTTTAACATAAAGTCTACATATATATAATATATTTATTTCCAAAACTTTGAAAGAAATAATGTATTTCCTCACTTAAGTGGGACACTTATTTCAATTTACCATTAGAATTTTACTAGAAGGCAATAATTGCCTTGGTAACAAAGTTGGTTGAGTAGATTAATATACCAACCTTCATTTTATTCTTACATTATTTCTAACTATGATTATAACAGGAAGGAGCCAATTTTGTCTTTAAACATTTAAGGGGGGCACGTAGCCAAGGAAGGGTACTCTATTAGTACAGTGGAATCCTGTTAATCCGACCACCAACAGGCCACCAAAATCTGGTCGTATTAACGGGGTGGTCGTATTAAAGGGGTTCTCAAATAAGGAAATGACTGACAGAACTTTAGCTTGGGACAAAAGAAAGTGGTTGTATTAACGAGGTGGTCGTATTAACGAGGTGGTCATATTAACGAGGTGGTCGTAAGGCGGGGTTCCACTGTAGTAAGGTAAAAAAAATAATAATATTAAAAATAAATGCAGCCTGATATAGTCGGTGGAACAAGTACCAGTGATGGCAAATTTCCACCTCCAAGACAGGACTTAGCCTCCTCCGCACACATCCTTCCTTTTCCTCTCTTCCTGTCCCCCACCCCACTCAGACACCTTTTTGTCCTCCGTACCAGTCTTTCACTCATGCCTTTATGTAAGAGTTGCCTGCGGAGGAGGCTAGACAGGACTGAGCTCGCGGTGTTCATCCACGAAGTTGCTAAGTAACATGATGTAGTTGCTGGCGCAATTGCTTTCGGAGTACTAATGAGTGCTCATGCTAGTTTCCGATTGGATAAAAATATTCGGAAACTCTTTGAGTGATTCCATGAAGATTTGCCAAAACCGGCACTTGTTCCCCTGACTGGATATTGGCATACCAGCTAAAACGTATCAATGATTAAGGGATGTCTACTTTGTATTGATTGTGGAAGTGAGCTTGTGCATGTTATTTCAAAGCTGTTCATGCATATAATAATATTATTGTAGAGTGTTTAGGGATTTATCTCATTAGACAAATAATTAATATGTAACTCCATAGACACTGTGTTTAGGAACCATGTTCCCCGATTTATATTTGGGCATTTTAACATTTTAAAACATTCCATTGTAGGGGTGGTGAATGGTAAATTCAACACTATGCAAGATGGCGAGACTAGCATTTTTCTCTGCAAGCCCAACACGTTTTGACTTTTTAGATTACAAGATCGAGACTCCAAGAAACCTTCGCGAAAAAATTGAGACTGCAAGGCACACAAAACTGCTAAAAACCCTGAGACTATGAGACCCTTGAAATTCAACTAAAATTTTGCAAGACCCGTATTATTATTTTGAAAGACCATTCACCACCCCTTATTGTCCACTTGCCCAGGGTGGGGAACTCTAATGAGAAAGAGATGTGGTGGAAATGAAGCCATGTTTTAAGATGCCAAAATATATGCTCATTGCTTTGATAATAATATTATAAACCAAAGTACCTCAATGTTTTTTAACAACAACAGCAACAAGCGTTGTCACAGAATCCTTTATATAAAAAAAAATAAATGCTACAACCCTTAGGTAATAACATAAATGTGACTGTGTTTTGATTTGTGCTGGGAAGTGTACAGTCAGTTGTTTGTAGAGTGAATTGAAGAGCGAGTCAAATTTTATAGAAATGTACAGAAAGCTTGTGACATGACTGTATAATTATGCTTCCCATCACATTTGGTGCGTAAAATTGTTTAGCAGATATAAATACAGTTTGTGAATAGGATCTGAAACAAAGTATTTAATAAGATGAATGTTTTATTACTATGTTTACCCCTGTTGAAATATAGTGGTACTTACTGCCAAGTTGAAATGTGTGATTCCAGAAAATGTCCATACACTCCACCCCAAGGAAGATCATTGGAAATTCCGAGGGGGATGGGAGTCTCAAAAGCCAAAATTTTTAAAGGAAAGTATGAAGCTAAACTGGAATTTCCAGGGAGGTGGGAATTCAAACCAAAAAACCTTCCATGGGGGGGGGGGGGGGGGGGGGGGTATGGATATTTTCTGGAACCCACACATTAATAGAAATTGAGAAAAATATCTATACGATTACTGCATTATGACCAATGGAATGTGATAATTATTTTATATATTTGCAAATTCCTGTTATCTTTATCCCAAGGATGGTTTGAATTGTTTGTAGTTGGACTAATTAATGTAGTAATTCCCTGTTTAGAGTTAGAATAATTTAGTCTAAACAGTAAACACGTGTTTCCACAAATGTAAAAATAAGTATCTGTGTTGAATAAATATGTTGCTATACGTATTTTCAACACTTTGCAAATTGTTAAAGTTTGTTTAGTGTTTTATAAACTACCATCTGCAAAGTAGAGTGATTTTCGATAGAGTGTCGAAAGTAATCCAGATTTGCTTTGGTTTTAATAATAATAATAATAATAAACAGGTTATTAAAAACGCATTTCACATCACATCGAGGTCTCAATGCTTTTTACAGTCTTTTACATAAAAACCCTAATCTAAAAATGCTCTCTTAAAAAGAAAAGTTTTTGGTTTTGCTTTACTGAACTCTGTGATTGGTTGAAAAAACTCGCGCCACCTACTCAACCAATCAGAAGCAAAACCAAAACCAAACGCGAATTGGTCACTCGCGTTTTCCCGCGCTTGGCGCCAATTACGTGTATTTGCTACGGGTTCTCATTGGTTCATTCTGTTCTTTACCGTTGCTGTGATTGGCCATTGTGATTGGTTTTGGTTTTACGACACTCGAATAAAAACTGCATTATAACAGATGGACTTTACATAATAGTAAGTTAAGAGTCAGTTTATTATATGGCAAACTGGTCCACGACGAAAAGGAGCATTCTGATTGGTTCCCTGAGCGGTCCGAATTTTGCAATACGGACCGCTAAGATGGACTGCTTACGAACTCATTTCGCCGAATTCCTTTTATGAAACATTGAACAAAAGAAAACTGTTTTTCCTCATGTCTGGCGGACAATTTTGGTTAAACTTTCGCAAAGTGGCCTGAAAAATGCAAGAATATGCTTAGCTTTGGCGCGCGCGCGTTAGCCGAAAATGGCTGCATTATTTTGTCAGCAAGTTTTTAAAAAAGCCATTATAATAAAAACTTTATTGAACTAGCTTGTTCGGTCCGTATTGGGAAATATTGGTCTCGTTCTTTTTTTGCAAGTTTATGGACCTCGCCTTCGGCTCGGTCCATAAACTTGCAAAACAAGAACTCGACCAATACTTTCCCAATACGGACCTCACGCTAGTTCAATAACATCTATGTAATGATGTGGGATGACAGACATTTTATTGACATGTGACTCTCTCCTCCGCAGAGGCTTCCTTGGGGGAGGGGTTCTCTCTCTCCAGCCCCCGCGCGCTTTATATTTCACTCTCCCCAATCTTCCCTATTCCCTATTATCCCAAGAAGCCTCTGCGGAGGAGAGAGGACATGTGACCTGTAATGAGAAGGGATGTTGAAATTGCTCTTTCGTGACAAGTGATTTTGACGAGCTTTAATAAACAATTGCGTATACTGAATATTTGAACTTCTGAGGATGCTGACGTTTGTCGAAGAACATTACTTCTATAAAAAATTCAACAAACACAGACTGAATTTGAGCGTAGCTAAATTTTTGGTGGGGGTGGGCGGCCTGCTTCTTTAAACACCTTTCAGACCAAAATATGTGATTTTCCATCCCCTATTTCAGACGTGTCTAATACATGACTTCAGCTACCCAGGAATGGGTTCCGTTTGCGTAAACATTTGAGAAGGGCTTCAAATTCGTCTAAAAGCCAAACCAAATTCCAAGCCAGAGTGCCCAAAGCATACACTATTTTAGACCAAAATTGTCAAATTTCGGACCAAAACGGCTCAAAAACCATACTCATACCCTTTAGCGCCGCACATACTTGAGGCTTTGGCACTCGCATATTTTGCCATCGCGCGTCAATAAATTAAAACCTAGCTACCTGTTGCACGAGTAATGCAGTTGTTAGGAAAACATTCGCTGCCTTCCAATAAATTCGTCAAGTCCCTAATGGCTAAAATGATGACCTTGCGATCAACGGCCAATAATGATCCCGTCATATGTCTAGGCTCAGAAATTTAACCAGCTTACATTACACATGTGACGCCATATTGCTGTTGAGTAGCAAACTAAAACTTGTAGGCAATTTACAATAATATTTACACTCTCACTGTAAATCCCACTATCACACTTGGCTCTGGTTTTTGCACGTGAATGGTCGATCGAGACAAGATTTCAGTTTTCTGATTGGCTAGTTATCTCGTAGCCATATTTGGCAATGTTCCTTAAAGAACCTCTGGTAAAATCCGTTTTCATCACTAATCTGATTGGTTTATGAACACGTGTCTAATACATGACTTCAGCTACCCAGGAATAGACCGTGGAAACGAAAATCGCTCGAATGACTTAAAGAAGCACTAGGAAGACAAAAAAGGGCACCAGGTAAGGTTTCAAACTTTATTGTAGCTTTTCAAAGGAAAAAGAAGATATTTTCAATTCAATTTCAAATTGGCCGTACAAAACTATTATAGTACGCTTTGGTCACCAGGGCCCGGATTAAAAGTTAATTCAGGTTTTAATTTCTCTTGTATAAAAGTGATTTCAGTGCTAATGTTGCAAGGAAAAAAGACTACAAATCAAAGACAATTGAAAGCCAAAAGAACTCGAAAGCGGGTAAACAAAGTCATGCAGGGTCGCAAATGTTCTTTCGAATGCCCTAAATGCTTTATTTGACCCCTCATATTACTCAAATCCAAAATTATCCATTATTCCAGGGAAATGTTACTGTCGATCCGATGATGATTATTCCAAAGGAAACGTTGTTATTCCGTTATTCCAGAAAAACGGCCATTATTCCACTGCAAAAATGTCCGTTATTCTTATTTATTATATAGACACGAATGTTTTACTCGTAAAATTCGTACGAAACTACATCCGGGACCCTAGTGGTGTATTTTCCATATCGATGACGTCATTTCCCGCTTTTGCACGTATTTTTTTATTTGAATTAATTCGTGTTTTTGTCTATATAATAAAAAGAAAATTACACCGCGGCTTGGAGATATGAATTTTATTCTCTCGTATTAAAACAACATTTTACTCATTCGCTGCGCTCGTTCGTTAAATATTGTTTTTACCACTCGAAAATATCCTTTATATTTCTTATTCCATACATACATGCTTTATTATTCCCTCCCCCAAGGGGCATTTCAGGGGCTATTCCATTATTGCTATTCCATTATTCCTCTTCAGCCCCACCTCCCCCCTTTTTTTATAGTACTTCCAGAAGATTCTGATTACTTTCTTATCAATACCATTCATTGAATGGACTAGCTATTAATAAATTTATTATGGCAACCGATGTCTTCGCTTTTGTCATCAACTCAGACCACTTAGATATTATTTTGTGTTTTCACGCTTTGACATCACCATCTAGCTCAGTGACTTCCATCACGACTGCTTGCCTTTGCAAGTACCAACAGTGAAAACGCCAGGTGAAAATCGTCCAGTTGAAAGAAGACGGGAATTTTAAAGGAAGCAATACAACGACGAGACGGCCCTGAAATGTCCGCGGGAGTATTTTCTTTTTTCCAATCAGTCGAAGCAAATTGCTGGTAAGACAACGTAATGTTTGTTTAGTGCAGTTTATATTATTAGATGCATTCGTGATCGCCACTGTGTTTATATCATATCATGAATGCTTAGATTATCCTTTGCCACAAATTGGTCTATTTTTTTCCTGTATTTATTTTATTGCTATTTTCGCAAAGCTTTTCTGCAAAAACAAAGTGTAAATTTGAGTTTCCAGACTATTCTTCTTGCGGTTTGATCATGTCAAAGTTCAATCAAAGTGTTCACGCTTTTTTGATTCACACAGTAAAAGTCATGTACGGTTTGAGCTGAAACGCCGGCCAAGGGAAGCCTTAATGTTTTGACCACGGCAATCAGTTATTGCGAACGTTTTTGAATTTTTATGCTTCCTCGCTGATCGAGTCAGCTAGTGAATTACATATTATTTTGTAAAAATTAAAGCTTGTTCAGTGGATATCGGCTAGTACATTTTACCAAAGAACACATAAAATCGCTTACTTAATACAGTTTTGCAGGTTTTGTAGTTACCATGCCGCGGGCAATATCAACTTTTATGTTTCTTATATGTGAATCCAAATTGATCATCGCCGCCATGTTTGAAAAATAAAATTAAATAAAACTATATTTGGAGTAGGAATTACATAATTTTTTTGCGAGTTTAGATTTTTAACTTTCTGTATTTATTTTAACAAAATGCGTTGTACGTACATCATTTTGCATTTTGCGAGGACTAATAACAAAAGCGATATTTTTTTTGTAGTATTAATGATTGTCGTGAGTGATGTCGTCCTGATCATAGTTTATTTACAATGGTGAAATACTTTATGGTAATACCTCAGCTGTCACATACAGTTCACCATTTTTTTTTTTTTTCTGATTTAATTTACATTTTCGAGGCTGAGTTAGGCCCAATTTATACGCATTTCAGTCGCGTCGAATGTAATACAAGCCTCAGAAATCTCGCTGGTATTACTTGATTCGACTACATTGCAATATACTGCATGGACGCAACGTGTTCTACTTTGCTGTTTATGTGGGCATTGCGCTGATTTGAAGGCTATTTCAGTGAATACGTTTTCTGGGACTTGAATTGAATTGATACATTCGACGCGACAGAAATGCGACTGAATTTAATTTTTTTGCTAACTAAAATCCGAGTTGAAAATCCGAAGTTGAAATAAAGTTATATGTATGTATATGGTATGTATGTAAATGCGACGTATAAATTGGGTTTTTAATACAAACTGAAGTTCTGGAATAACGATTAACACATACACCCAGTGAACAGGTGCGTGTCTTCAGCTCACGAGTCTGTACGCGTGCAGAGTATTTTTTAAATTATCAATGCTTTTAATCCAAGACATTGAGTACCAGAAAGTCAGTTTTCTGGCTAAGGAGGACCCGGAAAGTATGGCGTTGCTGGATGAATGAAAACTACCGGCATGAAATTTTCGCGGGAGTTTCATTTCGCGGATTGCTGATTTTCTGCCGCGTTTCAGACTTCAAGATCGCTACTTGATTTCTACAACTGCATGAACAACAAACCTTCTATTATTCTTAATGGATGACGTAAATAAGGCATCGCAGATGCTATTGAGAATGGTGTCTCCTCGGACGACCCATTTTTATGGGTACTGCGCTTGCGCAAGTGCCCATTATTGTCGTCGTCGAAGCATTCTTAACATTCCTTCGTAAGACTTTTTTGTTCGTAAGACTTTTTTGTAACAATTCTTTGAATAACTGAACATGATATGGCATTGTTCGATTGTTTCGCTTCATTGACAGTGGTGTCAAGTGCAATGCTTAAAAAGAAGATTGGCATCTTTAGTGAGCTATATGGAGAGAAATTGCGTTGCAAAATAAATATGAAAGACACGTTTGTTTTTAAATGTTTTTATTTACGTAGGTGTATTTCTTTGACAACTGCACGAACAGGGTCGCGTTTGATTGAGTCACATTGTTGAAGCTTTTGTTGAGTAACCGCCGGTCTTTTAGAGTCCTTCGTACAATTCATTTGTTTGATTAGGGCCCGGCCGCACTAGGCGAATTTTTGTTTGTTTTGCAAAAATATCTGTCATCAGTTCCGTTTCACAAGTGCGAACGGCGATTTTTTTCCTACCAAAATTTTGTCAAGCCTTACCAAACTTCAAAGGCGCCGTCATCCTGCCCCAGAGCAGGACAAAATTTTGTCAAGCGTCAAAACTGACAGATTCGTCAATTCACACACATTAATCTCAAGGTTACAGCGATGATTATTCGCTTGCCTCGGTCCGTACAACTTGTACCGGTCCAAAATTTTACCTGCTAGCAGCACCTATACTGATGTTTGAGTAGCACAATTTGCTTTACAAGCAGTGAACAGTGCACGTCCGATCGGGTACAAGTTTGCGCTAAAAAGTGACAGTGACAGTCGGGAAAAGCGGCAAGAAACATGCAAGTCGTTTAAAATTTCAGTCCGAGAAGAAGAAATATCTAGTTAATCAGTTTGTGTATCATACCACGAAGGCAGGAGAGTAAAAACTTTAGAAAGTACTGGTTTTAAAAGATTGTCGAGGAGTTGAATGCAAAATTTCACAGCAACAACAGAGGTTTTCGGTTTCTACGTGATTGATATGTTGTGGTTCGCCGCAGCGGCTCGTTGGTCACTGATGTTCTTACCACATTTTGACGTCTTCTGTGATCTATTACTGAACAGACCCACGGCAACATGGAATCTATTTGTTTTATATAATTTTGGAGATATTCGCTTCGGATTTTCACTTGAATGTACGCTAAATAAGCCGATAAAAATTATGTCAACAAACATCGAGTTTAGGCCACAGTGTTTTCATGCACTCAAATAAAACTTTGTGAAAACTAAACGGCTTAAAATAAACTACAGCTCAACTCAGCAAATGTTTCGAAAAGCAAATATTTAGAGACTAACCTCTATTCCGTCCTGATATGAGGAAAAACAATCTGAATTATTCCAGTCCAAATCCCGTTGCAAGTCGCTTATAAACGGCGAACGATAAGCTTAATCCCGCTAAATTTATCGGATTCTGTTCACAAATTATGAGCTAAAGGACCATCATATTTTCCTCCAAGTTCTAGCCAAGCTTGAACAGCCGATTTAAAATTCGTATCAATTGAACAACATTGAATTTCCTACGGAATATTTCCAGTTTGACGAAAATATTTCTCTGTTTTGAGCGAAGGATTTGTTGGAGCAGGCAGGGCGCCCGCGCGTTTTCCCGCTTCGTGACGTCATTCGTGCGTCTGTACTCTAATAGATAACAGTTCTAAACCAATCACGGCGCGAGTTTTACACAGTGAATTATATAATTATTTTTAGATTCTGTTATGTCAGCGCGAATGCTGCTGTGTAAACAAAGATATTACAGTATGACGACAATCAGAAGAGTATGAGTGATGAGTGATTTGAGAATTTTGTTATGTCAGCATGAATGCTGCGAATGCTGTTGTGACAAAGATCAAAGCCGCGTGCTGGATTGCAGAAAATTAATTCACCGCGCTTTCGGGAGTCTGACGTTGGACATCGTGACAAAATGATATTAGAAAATGGATTTTAGATCTACTATTGTTAAGTGTGTTAAATTTTTTTCGAAACGAGGAATGATTTTAATATGAAAATATCTTCTAAAATTAAAGACGAACTTTATATCTGCTTGGTTTGTAGACGAAAGATAAGATCATCTCATTTGAGCACAGTTTCCGTTGTTTAAGAAAACAGTGGGTGATTGTATTCAAATTAGCTTGGGTTTTAAAGTCTTGTTAGATGTACTGATCAAAATGACATGAAGATAAATAAACTGAACAGAGTTTGTTGTCCGCAACTGACAAGTCGGCGAGCTAGTTTACGAGAGCAGAGTGTTGCTAAAAGTGACCTAATAAATTTGTTACGTTAAACGTGAATCGTGCAGTGTACTGTAATTACCCAGTTCAGTTAGCTAGGATATGAGCAGAGTCAAGATGAGAACTGTTCTTTGATGGATTCTTGTGTAATAATTCGTCGTCTATTTATAATATGTCAATAATTTCGCGGCGTGTAATTGGTCGGGTTATTACACAATTACAGAGATAAAGGCAAATAGCTTTGACAGTTTGCAGGGGGTTTTTTGGCAGGTTTTTTTTTCAGTTTCGTGAAGTCAAATCCCTTTGTTTTGACTGTGATTGAAACGCCTCGTATGTACAGTGGAACCCGGATAAGACGGACACGAACAATTGTCCGTATTAAGCAACGTCTAATGACTGCAGTAAAAGACCAAGGAAGTGAAACTTTTGTGTTACGCCTGCCACGCAGCACAGTGAGCAAGACAGTTGTCAAACATGTCATGACAATATACAGTGCACAGATAAGCGAGGTTAACTTTGTATGAGAGCGGAAAAGTGACCGTTGTAATGTAAGATAAAATATATGAGCTTTTCGTCGGGACAAACAAAACTGTCCGTAATAAGTGCGAAAGGGGAGGGGATAGCCTGCGTGCAGATGTCTCCTTTTCCTTGCGCGTACTAACTTTCGAGTGCCTCCCGAGTTTGTAGGGGGGTACCGCCGGGAATTTTTTGATACAGTCGAACCTCTACTAACGGCCACCTCTCCACAACGGCCACATCTCCACAACGGCCACTTTCTTTTGTCCCGGCGGACAGTCCATACATTCACTCTTGTTTTAACCTCTCTACAACGGCCACCTCTCCACAACGGCAACGGCCATTAAAACCCTATCTTTTTTGGCGTACAGTAATAAAAGGTCACGCAACTTCATCTGTACCACGCATCGTCGGGCAATACAGTATCTTATATTGCGGCACGTGTTTAGCCACTGATGGAAGAATCACACAATACTAGAAAGTACAAGGCCCCCATTTTTTTCTATTTTCCATTTTTTTTACGCTTTTACAGTACTGTATTTTTATTTCAGTCGTAAATCGAGTACAGCTGATAAGGCTCTGTGTTTAAATTGCATTGCGAAATTGAAAAAAAAAAATGCCTGGTGGCACAGTAAGTCACATTAAAATAGAACCTCGCAGCCACTCACTCAAGCAAACAACCCTTGACAACTTAATTTCACGAAAGAGAAAGTAAACGATGTACAAACTGATGTACTCACTGTACTTTACTAGCTTTGTTTTGTTAACATTCCTGTTCTGAACATCATTTTGGTTTCTGTTTTATTGATACATTTTGATTGTGTTACGTATTCATATGCTATAATAAGCATTTTTAAATAAAAATGTTGTCCCCCCAAAATAACAAATGGTGTCATATTACACCCCTACCTCCCCATAACGGCCACCTCTCTACAACGGCCACTTACCTCTGTCCCCAAGGTGGCCGTTGTGGAGAGGTTCGACTGTATTTCGCATTTCGTGCGTTTTGATATGAAACCAGGCAGCAAAAAGCAAACGTATAAACATAAAAATTTCTTGCACTTTTTAAATTCAAAATGGATTAATGACAAACAATTGCAAGAAACTTTATGTGACATGTAATTTACAATTTACGGACAAATGTATCTATCGATTGACAGGATTTTGCTGCGGCCTTTCTATTTCGCTCTTCTGTGACCTCTGGCTCTGTTCGGTCCATTTTATCCAATATTGACACACATGCTGAGCCCTTTTGCAGTTCATTATTGGGGTACCCAGTCTTCTCTCATTTTGATAGAGCCTGGGGATTAAAATTCCGTATGAGGGTTTTAGGTCGAATTTATCGTTAACGTTAAATTCAGCTTATAGAATCTCAAGATCTGGTCCAAAATTTAATATGTCACCCAGCAAATCTACAAATGGCGGACCTTCGATGTTATCTTCGTTGATTCAGGCTTCATTTCCAGACTACACCAGTTAGCGAATTAGAGCTTTTCATTCACTTTATTTTCAGCCATCGGTCCACGGACGCACCTGTCGCATCCCTCGCCCTACGGGCCTGATTATTTTAGTGTGGTTAGCCAAAGCAAGAGATGTTGCCTTAGGGCTAGGGTTATCAAATGCAATACACCAAAGAAAAAAATAACAAAACCAACAAAGTTGCTGCACTATCCTCAACGGCGACAACTCGGAGAACGAAGTCTTGACCTATATTATCAATTGAGAGGTCTGGTGAGAGTTAACGAAAGCCATTGGCGTGGAAATGTTTATATCTAGTATGTCTAGTATACATGTTATAAAGGGATGATGTGGATTCATGACTGCTGGGTAGAGAAAAATATAACTTACTGATTGAAATCGTGAGAGTCCCTAACCCATTTCGTTTAATCGGCTCATGGGCTACATGTATGCGCATTCTCTGAGTAAAAAATGCAGTAGCCATGAGCACGCCTCGCGGGCCTATTTTTATAAACCACACGAGCAAGTTTTCCTTGACAAGTTTTCCTTGTTCGTGTGGATAAACAACAAATTTAATTTGACAAGTTTTTCCTGGACAAATTTTATTTGCTCGTGTAGACGATAAACAATTTTTCTTTGTAACAACAATAATATTGTACAGCGGATTATCGTGTTTAATAGGATCCAGGTCGCGAGCGACAAGATAAGGCCGCTATTCCTAGTCAAGTTTCGCAACTTGGCAATTTTTCCTTGACACGTGTCCTTGTTCAAAAACTGGCACGCTTGTTTTTGAACAAGGACACTTGTCAAGGAAAAAATTGCCAAATTTCCCTTTCCACACGAGCAAGGAAAACTTGTCAAGGAAAACTTGCTCGTGTGGAAGGGGCTTAAACAGTTCCCATGTACCTCAGCCATCCACTGTTTGTTCTGCGTCAGAAGATGTCTCGTCTAGGACGTCTAGAGTTGTTATCAAATTTATTTACTCAGAAACCGCAGACACTGTTCGTTATGTTGCAATTGTAAATATGAAGGTCGTAATATTGTTTGCAGTCAATTTAATTGAAATCCTGTAATCTAAATAAATGGAGTAAATTTTCGCAGGAGTTCATTTTTACGGGATCTAATTTTCGCGGATCGTTGGAAAACCCACGAAAATTAGATTCCACGTAAATTTCATGCCACACGTTTGCTACCAACTATTTTTCATGGCAGTTCAGTAAGAAACGTTGCGTCAACAGTTATCTAATCGATCCGTTATCCGACATGACATGACATGACAGTAGCAGTCATGTGTCAGTCAGCTTAGAGAAACATTACGGTATGTTGCTTAGCAACTACCGGATGATAAAAATGTGAGCTCAGTCAATTCTTAGCCCGGCTGCGCTCCTATTTCCTTGCTTCACGTGTAGCAAGGAAATAGGAGACGTCTGCACGTAGGCTATCAATTTTCCGCGTTGTAGGACGAACGATCGTCTTCCGCTGGTAAACAATGAACTGAATATAAATAACTCAGTTTTGTACTATTACATGTATCTTCGTTTAAAAGTTCTGCGGTGGATTCTTATCAACTTCTGTCAATATCACTCCTAGAATACAACACTCAAATCAGTCGAAGATGAGAGAAATTTCTCTTTGCACATGGCTTCTTTAAGGCATAAAAGGAAGGTATGTTGCAAGTTTTGAAATACTGCGATAGTACGCTTTTCCGAGAAGGAAACACTTGTGTGGACGCATTAAAAAAATATTTTTTGGTATGGCCTTCTTAGTCAGTCAATACACATCTTATCAAAGATAAGGCGAAGTGGTTACAAAGTAGGGAGGTGCTAGTTAAAGCCTTCTAATAAGGAGCTGCGCCACGGATGGCGCATCTTAAAAAAATGGCCAAATATTTTTCAAGCTTGCCATTAGCAATACGTCTTAATCTTCTCCATCCTCAATCATCCTTGTTCCTGTTTGGATTACGAACTTTTCGCACGTTTTTGTTCTTTTTGATTTTTCACCAGGTATGGAAGGGAATTCGCCATCTTTCTTATCACAAAAGCGCAGCTGGATTTTACGTCAGAGCATTAACAAGGATTTTTTCAAATCATATTCTGGAATCATAAGAATAGCTGAGATGGTACGTGAATAATAATGACCGTCAAAAAAACTTTCAAGAAACGCTCGGGTTTTTTTTTTAACTCTTTTATTAAAGGTTTTTTGTGTCGTGTAACCATAGTTACGCGAGGCTTTGGGTTGTACGGAGTCTTACAGGTCACTGAGCACTCATTCACTCACTATGACGTTATCGAATGAAATGAACTGTCTGTTATTTATTTGAAGAAAAAAGCGTTATTTGCTCTTTCGTTTGGCTGTATTTTAACAGTACCACGTACGCCATGTATCATTTTGTCATTTTCTCTCTTGATTTAGCCATTTTTTTGGGCCTTCCCTAAATTGGTAAAATAAGTAGAAAAATCAAAATCCCTAAAATATTATGTTTTCAGTCTAATTTTTCGAGTAACGATTCAAATTGTTAAGCAATACGTCTTCTTTTCATACTAAAACATATTAATTGTTGAAACGAACCTTTTGTTCATGAAGCCAGGTGTTGCGAAAACTGACGCGAGAGCTGTCAAACCATCATCCGGTATCCATTCATCTAAAAAAAAAATGTCATTGACTTGAGAATATTTTTTTCTAGCAATTACGTTCTACTTGACCTGCATTCAGGCCAAGTTTGAGGATTTTCTTTGTTTTTTTCTTTCTTCAAATAACTGGCTTTACTCGATATTTACAGACGGCCGCTCTTAAGCCCTGCGATCGTTGCGATCATATGGAAACCAGCCTTTAAACGTGGTCTATTTAATAATCTAAATTCCGCCAAGCGTTAAACTAATTCCAATTTTCAACCGCGATATCTCGCGCGTAAATCCACAGCTCACGCAAGCTCATTCTGTGTGCGTCATTAATTATTGTGAAATAGCAAAAACAAAGCGTCTTATGGGAATTCAATGGATAAATTCTCACTCACTCACTCATCCTCTTTATGCCTACTAGCTCAGGTGGCAAATTCTAGGACGTAGAAAAACAAAATGCAAATCTAAGAACTCTGTTGCACGAGATACCTCAACAAGCTTTTGATTATTCTTAGATAAATTGCCTCTGAAAAACTCCTTTTTGGAGAGTTTCACAATAAAATATTTACGTGACAAAGATATTATTCAGCAAGAGGATGATCTAAGAGAATGATTCAGCGCTCCTCGCAAAGGAAAAAACCCAGGGTGCCAGGCCCCGTTTTTTTTTGAAATATTTCAATGGTTTCGCGCCATGCTGTGAAAGTTGTTTCAGTTTTATTTCCTTTTGATCGAGGCTCCGACATCTCGTTACTCGAACTGACCAATCAGATAGCACATTTAAAATAGATTTCGAAAAATGATCATTGGAAAAAGACCTATGTATGGGGGGATGCTTCTCTTAGACCATACTCTCTTGTATGTCTTGTATGACACAAGCTACTGGGTATTTAATGTTAGTTCATGAATTTGGTGTTCCTTCAGGACAGTGTATTACAGTGCTGCTACTGTTACCGGGGTCACTTAAACTAAACTAACCAATCAGATTACAGGAAACGAACAATGCATTCCAACTAAAATCGTTTGAGCCAATCAATGTTCAGAACGCTGTTGATTGGTTCAAACGATTTTAGTTGGAATGCATTGTTCGTTTCCTGTAATCTGATTGGTTAGTTTAGTTTAAGTGGCCCCGGTAACAGTAGCAGCACTGTAATAGAGGAAATTAACGGGTTCACTATTTCTTTTGGCAGGTGAGCCTTGCGACTAGTTTTGGTGCATTGTTACATTACGTCAAGTTGGTTGCCAAGACAACAATAACAGACACTGTGTTTTTCGTCATTACGGGTGTGACGTATTTTGTAACATTGATTCTATTCCTTACAATGGTGTTCGATCTTCAGCAGAAAATCACGAGATCCACCAAACACTGGAATATCTTTGTAAGTGATAAAAAATTATAAGGTAAAGCCACACTCGGACCAAACTGGCCCACACCGTCGGAGCTCTGACTCGTCCCCAGCCCTCTCTCAGTTTCCTATTAATATTCAAGCGTCGACGAAAGGGATGTTGGGAAGGAGGAGACTTTTCCTCGTAGGAGGTGATTTTCGCGCACGTTCGCGTGCTCACCCACTCGACTATCCCTGAGAAAAATGAGGGACTACTCGTAGTCTAACCTCGTTGTGAATTGAACCAATGACCTCCGGACAGAAGGATGTTCAGGCCTGGTCTTCTGCCCTGGTAAATCAATCGCAACAACCTCTTCTGAATTATTTTTAAAACAAAGGATAGAGTTTGAACAGTAGTAATAGCTTAGTTCCTTCCCCTGATACCTTCCTATATAAAGCTTTATCCGTACTTTAAAATTTTATAACGTTTGTTTTATTGTATAGTTTTCTCATCTGTGTGTTTATCTGCCATATACAGATGGCCATTTTCACATCAGCAACCGCTGTCATGCTGTTAACGTCGTCGAGCCTACTCTCGAGCGAGGCAGCTAAGCTGGGTGACTCCTATCTTCATTTACCATACCAGGAAAAATGTGTGACATGCAGTAAGATCAACATCGCTACGGTAAAAATTGAACGACTACACAGTCAAGAATAAGCACATTAGACTTTATAAAATTTTGATCATATAATCGCGCTCTGATTTGTTGTGCGGTCAATTTGCATAAGACTATGAAGCACACGTACGGTTATATGACACATTCCATTGACTGGCTTACTGGCTCAAAAAAAGCTAATGCACAAAGGCTTTGAACTCAAGTAATACAGTCGAACCTCCGCTAACGGACACCTCCCGTAGACGGACACCTCTCGTAAGCAGACACTTGATCATGTTCCCAGCTACATACAAACACTACATTTTTAACCTCCCATATTCGGACACCTGTCTTAATTAAGCGTACACTTTTTCTGGTCCCAAGGGTGTCCGCTTACGGGAGATTCGACTGTACTTTGAAACGACGACCCGTATTGGAGTGGAGAAGAGCGCCCATGCGTTGGAGTAATATAGAGCGCGAGATGTGGAAAGGCGCGTCCCGGGGAGGGGGACTCCTATATAAAAGTGATGGGGGTGATCGTCGGAAATTTTGAAAAGAACCCCCTAAAAGGTAACCAAGTCTCCCTTTCTTTCTGGGAGTGGCTCAAATTCATTTTCACTCCTAAGAGGTACCAATTGTAAAACAAAACTAGTTTGACATCTTTTTTCCAACTTCAGAACCCTAGAAGGTACCGGAATTACTCTAATTGTGGTCTTTTTAGATTAAACACGCTAAGTGGTACCAAACCACACATTTTCACCCCTAAAAGGTACGAAGATCACCCCAATTGAGTACCGTAAAACCAAAACCAAAACCAAAACCAAAACCAAAACCAAAACCAAAACCAAACCAAAACCAAAACCAAAACCAAAACAATTACAATGGCCAATCACAACAAACGTAAGCAATACAACGCACCATTGAGAACTCGAAGCCAATACACGTAACCGGCGCCAAGCGCCAAGCGCGGGAAAACGCTCGTGACCAAGTCGCGATTGGTTTTAGTTATGCATCTAATTGGTTGAGTAGGTGGCGTGAGTTTTATAAACCAATCACAGAGCGTAGTAAAGAAAAAACAAAGAAATTCAGTGATTACTTTTGACACTCAATTAAAAGCCGCTCCAATTTGCGCAGCGTGATCACTCATAATTGATTTAACGCGGCGAGTAATTTTATGTGGCGCGTTATTTTACGCGGTTATAATATTTGTAATTTTTTCTTTCAAGGTGTTTGGCTTTCTATCCTGGATCCTGTTTACTGTGGATTTTTTCCTTCTCGTGAGACAATATGGATGTCCTTGTTCAAAACGAAAGGAACGTAGAGCGACTGTGCAACAAGTGACACCAATGACAGAAAACGAACAAGAACAACAGGCCGCTCAACCATCAAACGATAAGGAAACTCTGCCTTAAAACTTATTAACTTAAACAAGCATTGGTGATAGGATGCGATAATGGTGGAATGAAAGCTGCATGGTGCGAAAACATTTGTTTCCACTGTGACATCAAAGTGTCTAATTCCACATCAAGACGGCGAATTCGGTGCCAACTGGTGGCTTGGTGCACTATTTCAGTGTCTCCTTTGATGTCGACTAGAACTGAGTCTTGACACTAAAATAAAGTTTTTACTACTACCACTGATTGTCCTACTGATGGAGACACAGTGCTTCAGTTCGGCAAGCGTCAACGAAGATAGGAAATTAATACTAGCTTCTACAGGTTCTTGAAGCAAAAACTATAAGAAAAATATACGGTATTCAACGAGTTGAAGACAAGGAAAATAAGGCCACAAAATTGCACAAGTTTGAACTTGTGATTAATAAGATCCAATGGTTTTACTTGTTGAAAACATCGAGCTCGTTGCTTCGAAAAACGAATGTAAGTGACAAGTTTCTCAGCTCCAAATTTAACTGTATAACAGATCGGAGCTGAGGTCTGTGACCGTCTATCTTAGTAACTCAGTTATGCCGAGGAAACACAACTCACAACGTAGCCTGAATATGCTTCCTTATTTTAAAGATAATTTTTCAGACAAATCTAAGTACATGTACACCCAATCTTGAATTTCTATTCCATTTTGCTGGCCGGCTTTGCTAAGCAGTTGGTTTCGAAAAAACAAAGAGATCGAAGACTGCTTTTTTCAAAAAATAGCAGTTCCACAAGATTTTCTCTGTGACGAGGGTAGAAACAAATCAAGAGAGGATGATCTAGGGGAAGCATTCCCCCATACATGGGCCTCTTCAATGATAATATTTTGAAATAAATCGCTACCTGATTGGCCAAGTTGTGTATAGGTCTTCCGTATTATATCATCTAAAAAATGGCGTCCTGGCATCGGAGCCTAAGGCCGTGGCAAACGAGGAAACATTGTTGCGGGCGCAAATGTTTCGGCGAGCAAACGGGAAAACATTTGTTGCGGACGCAAAATGTTTCTGAAAAAATTCAGAAACAAAAGCAAACGGGGAAACATTTGCATCCGCAACAATGTTTCCTCGTTTGCCACAGCCTTTATATGATTCTTTGTACTTGGAAGCACTGACTGACAGTAGCTGTCCCTCGTCGGATATTCGCACGATTTCGCAGTGGATGTCAAGTTGGAAGCTAGTGATTGTGGTTTTCAAGTTCTCTAAAGTACAAATGTCGTTCAGTGATGTTGCTGCGCTGAGCTTCTCAACTAAACAATTTTGCAGTCTCTGAAGTACAGGTCCACGTTGAGGAGCATTGTTTGAATCCGTAACATGAGTGTTAGAAAATGAAGCGTGAAAAATTGTTTTTCTGTCTGGAAAAAGAGAGGAATTTCTAAAAGGAAATGCATGGTCGCGTATCGAATTATTAAACTATCACCCGCGTTACCTGGGCTTCGCAAATTTCATCGTGAGAACTTGACTGAATTTTCATTGTCTGTCGACGGGGAACCAATGGACTCTATAAAAATATAAACAAGTATCTAATATTGTGAATATACGTATCTTTTTTTTTATAGACGTCTCAACTTGAAAAATTACCTATAAAATTAACTATAATGGTCTACTCCCGTACCTTCATTCTGCTAAAACTTTCTGTCTTATCCACTCGTCGTACTGTGTTTTAGTACGTTTTGCTTTAACTACTAAATCTTTCTTAGCTGCCTTAGTTTTCTCTGAAGCAAATCCCGAAGTCAGTTCCTCGAAAGCTCATTGCATACCTTGCATGGTTTCTTCAACAGAGTGTTCCTCGTACAAATGTAACAAACAAAATTGTAACAACACGAAAAATCTCTCTGCCTCTACAACTCGTATCTCGACTGGCCGCCCGCGCCGCTCGACTGCAAAGCGCGGGAAAGTTTGCGGGGTCATGGAAGCGAGGTCGGAGCCTCGCTTGGAAAGATATCAAAATAACTTCGAATCAATTTTATCACGGGGCACGGGGCACGGGGAATGCTTCTCTTAGAGCATCCTCTCTTGGTAGAAATAGTGATAGACTGGTAAAGTTGACGTAACTGTCTTTATTTGCAATAGTTTTTGGAAATAAAAGACAAATGATCGAATGCAGCACTTGTTCTATTAGATTTTTATTGGAATCAACCGTTTTCGGCTCGATTGGTTTGTCTGATAGCTTCTGTTGGCTGGTTTTTTTTTTTCGTCAGTGATATAATGCCATTAGAAAAAAATCGGGGAAAAAACCGTTTTCAGCTGTTTTCAGCGGTTGAACGGATAATCATTGAATAACAATTTTAATCGAAAATGGTCAGTAAAGGAGGAACCCATTTATTGGTGGTCAGTTACAAAAACTATTTGCTTGCATGAACAACATCAGAAAATTAACAGCTTATAGAGCAGGAAGAAAGAAACATTGTGTCCAAATTATAGCTTTGTAGCGTTTTTCTTAACCGAGTTATTACGAAAATAATTTTCAGAAAATTACAGTACTTTTAAAGTTGGCCATAAAATTGCACAAATTTCAAAATGCTTTATTTTCAAAACGAAGCACTAAATCGATACCAAACTTTGCATAGAGATTAATGAAGAATAGCTTCGTAGGGTTAACGTACAGTTTAGATTTTAGAATTTTAGAATTCTGATGATATCAGATGAAAACTACCCGGAGCGAGCCGAACTCTCATACTATGGTAATGGGCGCTCCTAGACTGCGAGAAGTCTCTTTCTTTTCCTAATCTTTCTGGTGGGGTGCATAATTATTACATTTCCGCTCGCGCCAAGGTTCTGAGGAAAAAAGACCGACTGCTCGCAGTCTAATGGGATCCTGGTTGGATCGATTCTGAGGGGAAATTGATCAGCCAAACCAACCGAAAGTGTTTCTTCTCCCAATCCAAAAAAAGAAACTAAGGCTTTTAAATCCTAAAAATTAACCATAACACTAATCCAGCAATCGTTTTATCTGACTGATTTCAACAAAACATCACAGTTTCATGATCCTACTGGTCCCTACTGAATGCTTTCCTTGAAGCCAATCGTATTTTCAAGATTTTCCACCAAACCACTAGTGCCCAGACCCTTCACGGCATGAGGAACAAAATGGCGTCCCTAGCTTGTTGAGTTTTCATTTGTTTTGAATGCCAGTTTTAGCTGGTAGTCGTCATTAGCTTAGCGTTCTTTGATCAAGAATCCGTGTGGAAATTCCATTAGAGACGAATCCATCTTTTTGAAAGCTTAACGAGACATGAATGACAGTAAAAGGAGAAAACGAAGACACGACAGTGACGCAAGTAATGGAGACGAAGGAAAGTCGCGAAAAACTGCTAGAAAAACCTCAGAAATATCACAGCAAATTGCGAAAGAGAGGAGAAAAAAGAAATCAAGACACAAGAGTAGTTCATCAAGTAGTAACAGTGAAAGCGAACGCTCTGATAGCAGTGATCAGCCAAGAAAGAAAAAGAAGGACGCGCATAAAAAGGACAAAAGAAAGAAAGAAAAGCGAAAGAGGAAACGTGAAAAGAAAGAGAAAAAGAATAAAAGACGCAAGGCGAGAGACGATGAGAAGGCTGCTGTCAAGAGTACTGATATATCGGCGAACTCAAATCGAACACAAGGTTATAAAATTTTGATCATATAACACGCGCTCTGATTGGTTGGAGTGACTATGGTTGTGTTACGTAGCCGTTTTGCATATGAGGCTATGTAGCACCCACTAAGGGCCTGATTACATGAGCCGGGTTGGCCCGGTTAGCCAGGCCGGCTCGATTTGCCGAGATGACTTTTAGCCCATGAGCCGAGCCAGCCTGGGGCGGGCTCAATTTTTCATGTTTACAGAGAGATGGCAGCAGTGTGCATGAGTAGTGTTGCATCCACTGTCCTCTTGCTGGCCCGGTGAACGTAATTACATTGGACAATTTTCAGCCCAGTTAGCCGGGATCACAATACCAGGCTGACCCGGTTGTCATGTAATTGTTGCATTTAACAGACGTGCCGTGATCTGAGCAAAATCGGGGCAGCCTGGCTCATGTAATCAGGCCCTAATATTGCATTTTGTTTTGCCTTACCGTTAAAGCTCTATCAAGCCCCTGGAGAGTTTATTTAATTTCAGGCCCCAAGAAGTGGGGGGGGCTTATTAGAGAGGAGGGCTTATTAGAGAGGGGTGGCTAAATAGAGCTTTTATGGTATTTTATAACAGAAAGAGATGTTTACACATCCTGATGCAAACGCTCGAGAAAGTTTGGGAGAATTCAGAAGTACTTGTCCTTGTGTAAACTTTCAAATTCTCCCAAACTTTCTCTCATGTATGCACCAGGCGATGTAAACATGTGTGCCATTTTCTATTAAAAAAATTTTCTTAAATAATTATAATTGCCTTATAATATATCTTTCGAATTTTCAGTGTTGATCACTGTTGATCATTGTCATCATATTTAGGACATTAAAACCCCTCAATTTTTATGTGTAGAAATATAAAGCTGTCTTAAGCATGGGTCCAGTCAGATGTTATATAGAAATTCAATAATTATTATATTTAATATTGTTGTTTCTGTACAGCAGTTGATATATCAAGGAAGCCAGTTTCAGCTGACCCTGAGGTATTCCCTAAAAAGAGGTATGTGTTGACACAATTTGTGACACAAACCTATTGTACCTTTCTACTTCTTTAGTGATCAATGTCTCCTGACAGACAGATCTCTGTATATTTTTACGAGTTGTGTTGTATTCTGGCAAGCCTGCGGTGGCGTAATAGTTAGCACACTGGACTCCGGATCGAACACTCTAAAGTTTGAACGCTGGCCAGGGTCATTGTCTCATGTTCTTGGGGGGGGTTTGGGTAACCTGGCACTAACATCCCAACCAGGGGGGGAGAAGCAAATACATAGAGGTTATTCAGCGGAAAGTTGTGTAATACGGCTGGGTATTTTTACGAGTCAGTTTTTATTTTTTCGAGCCTTTAGGCGAGAAAAAAATAAATACTGACGAGTAAAAATGCCCAGCCATATTACACAACTTTCCGCTGAATAAATTGTTTATTATACGACATAATATATTTCCAAAAATATAGGCTTTCAACAGAGTTTTCCGTAGCGCGCAGTCAGAGGGACTGAGACCCGTGTAATACGGTCTCATATCTGCTCTCGTCTTTGTGCGTATTCGCACTCTAAAATGCTATGTCGTATAATAATCCTAGTTACTTCATGCTACAGAAACTGCTTTGTATTTGCTTCTCGCGCAACCAACTAATTTAAAGGGGAAAGAGGGACTGCTTGTAGTGTAGCCATCTACATAATTATTCCATTTATTATTGTTTATCTGCTAATGGGAAGCTGCACATACAAAGTCTGGATGTGTTTTGTAATGATTGCATCTCTTATTCTCTTTGAAAGACCCATGGTACCCATGACAAAGGAGGAGTATGAAAAACAGCGAGCCCAGGTCAGGAGGGTGTATGACCCAGAGACAGGTCGACACAGGTAAAGATATTGACTGTACATAGTTGTTATTGAACTAGCACAAGGTCCATAAGTCTCAAGCAGTCCATCTTAGCGGGCTAGATTACAAAATTCAGACCACTCAGTAAATATATCAGAATGATGTTTTTCATCATGGACCAGTTGAAAATCAACAACAAGGAGACTATACTATCAGTGTGTTTATGCAGTGCTACCGTACAATTTCTCAATCTTGCTGACAAATGTTACTTTTTGTTTGTATACATTTTTCAACAGACTTGTCAAAGGGACTGGTGAGATCCTAGAAGAGATTGTGAGCAGGGATAGACATAAAGCTATCAACAAGGTTGGTTAAATGAAAGCTACTTGATTTTTGGTGAAGTGAAATGAATTTATTCCTTATGAAGCAAGGACTAGAAAAAACCTTTACCCCTCCCCAAAATTGCACCCCACTCGGGCTGCCTTTGCAAGGTCCTGCAAAACCAGTTACATATAAACTGAACAAAATCAAGGGCAAGTGTGGTATGTTGGTTTTATAGTGGCTTTAAAATTATGGTACGTAACTGTTTTTGTTTTATCATTTCAGACTGCTACTCAAGGTGATGGAGCATTTTTTCAAGCTAATCTTGGTCTCAAGGATAAATGAAGCTTGGAGGATCAACTCTCACATAAAAGAATGACCAAATAACTCTTTATCTACTGTACATGTAAATTAAAGTCATCTCTTCTTGCATGTAGTTATCTAGAGTGTCTGCGCCCATTGCGGACCTATGATGCTTTATCTGGCATCTTTGTACGTATTGCGGACCTATAACAACTATCTAGCATCGTTGCACGCATTGCGGGCCTATGATGCTTTATCTGGCATCTTTGCACGCATTGGGGACCTATAACAACTATCTACCATCTTCACACGCATTGGGGATCTATGACGCTTTATCTGGCATCTTCGCACGCATTGGGGACCTATAACAACTATCTACCATCTTCACACGCATTGGGGATCTATGACGCTTTATCTGGCATCTTCGCACGCATTGGGGACCTATGACGCTTTATCTGGCATCTTCGCACGCATTGGAGACTTATAACAACTATCTAGCATCTTTGCACACATTGCGGACCTATGACGCTTTATCTGGCATCTTCGCATGCAGTGCGGACCTGTGACTTTATTATTTTATTATTAATTTATCACTCAAATGGACACCCTTGGGGCCTGAAAAAGTGTCCACTTAGAGAGGTGTCTGCTTATGGTAGGTTACAAATGTAGTGTTTGTATGTAGCTGGGTACATGACTAAGTGTCCACTTACGAGACGGAGAGGTGTCCGCCTACGGGAGGTGTCGGTTAGCGAAGGTTCGACTGTACTGTTAAATGACGATAAACCAAACACACTGCCAGGAAGCCAGACTACTTAACAATTATTCGCCGAAGGCGAAGTGAATATTCGCCTATATTCACGAGCCTGAGGCGAATAATTGTTTTATAATATACAAATCCCAGGAAAAGGTCGAATTTCTCCGAGGAAAATAGAAAAAAAACGCAAATATTCGCCATTTTTTGCCCAAGACAAAAAAAATTATAACTTTGCGGAATTTCCAAATAAGGTAGAGAGGGTATATTGCCTCTGAGACCATGAGCAGGGAACCAATCAAATTGCTTGAAAATGCATTATCCTATGGTTAGTATATTATAATGTACATTTATGCAGATCTACAAGTATCAAATAATTATTAATCAAGAGAATATAATATTCACAAGCATTTTGGCATTAGTCTTTATTTTCACCCTGTTAAAACTGGGGAAAACCACTTAGATTACAGTGTATTTGTAAAGTACTGTACTCAGCAGTTTGTTTGGTTTGTGGATTTTGGTATATTTTTTTGTTTAATCCCTTCCTTTTACTACATGTATCATGTCAATGGCCCCAGGCCACTCTGAAGCAGAACATCAACCTTAGACTTGCCTACAAGTCGAGCTCCGAGATCGAGCGCGGAGCGCAGCGCCGGGGCCTGCTCCCAACCGGAACCGGAAACGAGAAGCGAATGACTTTGAGAAAGTCCACATCAACCTATAAAGGAAAAGATGGCGAGTTACTACAATCCTTTTGATAAGACATTAAAATAATTGCCACAATTTTTCTCACCAACAGATCATTGAACACACTGTTCATAGCTTCTTCATAGTGGTCTTTTTCAGCCATGTATCTGCTCCCTGTCACGCCCAGTTTACGTTCTTGTCTAGTAAGGGTCTGTAGTACCACATCAGATATTAACTTCCCTGTGTTTGTCTGGATTGTTCTCTTATATCGTTCTGGTTTACCAAGGGATAAAAGTTCTTCATTGAGCTATGGAACAGAAAAACAATAAAAAGTGTTACTTTTGAACCTTGTATGTGAGTTCACTTTGTGTTTTCTTCGAATATATTGCAGGTTTTCTGCAAGGACAATATTTGAAGCTCAGGGCCTGGTTGTTCAAAGGGATGGATAACGCTATCCAAAGGATAAATCACTATCCGCTGGATAGCGTAGTTTGTTTTGGCAACACTTATCCACTGGATAGCATTACCCACCCTTTGAAAAACTGTGGCCGGAAGACAATCAGAATATTTGGAAAGTACTTACAACATACCTTGGTTTAGACTAACTACAACTGAGTATAGTACTTACAGGTAATGGCATGCAGTCATCTGGTGAGTAGTGTGCGTCCCAAAGACGAACGGCCACACAGGAGGTGCCCTATAAACAAAATAATAATATTTCAGGGGCGGATCCAGGATTTTTCGATAGAGGTGGTCCAAACTTGTAAACAGTAGATACTACAGTGGAACCCCGCTTTACGGACACTCGTTAATACGGACACCCGCTTATTACGGACAGTTTTGTTTGTCCCGACGACGCATATTTTCTCTTATATCAGCCCGCTTAATACGGACACCCGGATAATACGGACACTTTTTCATGTCCCTCTGGTGTCTGTATTAACCGGGTTCCACTGTACATGTGACATCCGTGTAGGTAAATAGAGACATCTAGCTGAGTGGCGAAGCCGTGACAACAAGTTAGTTTGAAACAACCAGATAATAGTCCTATTGCATTCCTTCAGTTGTAAGCCAGAGCTCAGTTGTTTTGATGTTTTTGTTTTTGTTGTTTTTGTTTTAGGGGGGGGGGGGGGGGGGAATCCAGAACCCCTGGATCCGCAACCCCCGGATCCGCGACTATTTAATTAATTATGAGTACTCACTAGATATAAGTACTAGAATTTTCATTTTTTTTTTTAACTCCCATCTTCATTTAGTGGCCCCTCGATTTACTGCCTATGGGCAAGACTATTACTGTATGTTCGTTTCACAATGCGGCATTAGAGATTAAAAAAAGTTTTATTACCACCAAAGTGTGTATTTGTTGATTGATTGCTTCTCTCAAGCTAGTGTCTGCTGAATGACTGGATAAAAATTCCAAGAAGGTCTGAAGAAGAAAAAGAAGAGCCATAATTATAATTTGTATGACATCAAACTCTACAAACTTAAAGAGACAAATTTTGATAAATGTGAAGAGCTTGCAGGCTATATTGTTCATTCATAATCAGTAACTTCGCTGGGTTCAGACCCTATATAGGGCGGGGTAAAGAGAGAGTTCAGGGACTGGACTAGTGCCTGTAATGACGTTGTTGCCCTGTACGGGTCAATTGTCTTTTTTAACCCACTTCAAGATGGTGGATATTAACGCCAGTACTTTTGAAACAACTGAATATTGTTTTGGGTTAATGGGGTTAAAACGGTGGGGTGTCTCGAAAACTAAGAGACACCCTTAAACGGTGGTTAGAATTATGTTGTTATAAGCAACAAATTTATGATTTATGCTTTATACAGGTGGGAGACCGTGGGGAAAGTGGATAATTCGTGCACAACGAACACCTAAAAGGACGGAAAAAAAACTTATCTAAAGCAAAATAAAAATTGTGGGGAAAGCGTTTGCATGTCCTTTTAGTATATTTTAAGGCTGAAGGCCCCCCCCCCCCCCACCCCCCCCCCCCCCCCCCCCCCCCTGAAGGTTTCTGAGTTCCGTACATTCTGGCGTGACACACAGCCATTTCGCGTGACACACAGCCAACCACGGATTTTACCAGGGCAAAAACCGCTTATTTTTTATTTTTTTTTTTTTTTTAGATAATCGTAGTTTTATAGCTTTTAGCTTGTTTTCAGTGTTCCATATTAGCAGTAATACCAGCAGGGGTCTAAATCACCTTAGACTTACAAAGCTAAATGCTTATAAAATTCAAGATCTACAGGCGCTGTGAGTTCGAACGAGGAAGACTGGGCATCACAAAAGGCCGCGCAAAGGACGGCATTGCTTCCGCGGTATCCACTATCCACGATCTTTATATTTTTGGGCCATTTATCTTTGGGAATTTGGCATTGAGTAATGCAAGATGCAAGGTAAATGTTCGTATAAAAATTGCAACGGGGCTTAATTGGCGTAATACTCCTTGCTCGAAGAGGATGTCAGTGCCCGGGTGTCAGTGCAGCAAAAAAAGCCAGTGTAAACACAGGAGAAAGGTTGGTAAGCTATTGCAATGCAACAGAAGCTTATCACCTAGGTGATAAGCTTCTGAATGCAATGATAGTGGATGGAAAACCACTACAATGCAGATGCAGGGAAACCCTGTAAAAGACATCTTTGAACCCGGGCTTTGAATTGTTTTCTCTATTGTTTTCTTGGCCCGGGCCAAACGAGGATGAGAGTTGTTGAGAGTTCGAAACTCTCATGCGCTCGAGGGGTGCGCTCTCTTCAACTCTCGCGAGAGCTAACTCTCTCGTTTGGCTCGGGCTTAACAATTTCTACCTGCTTAGAATAGAATGGAACATTATTTGAAAATCTACCAACTCTTCCTCGTCATTCCTAATTGATGAGATAAAGAAACAGCTATTATTAGTTGGGAGTTTAAATCCGAGGAGAAGTACATGTATTTACTTATATATATGGGTTAATTGGCCAAGCACTAGGTCAAGATGGTGGGATATTGGCCAAGTTCTTTTGTTGTGTGTTTATGGACAGAGAAGAAGTCGAGGTCCATAAACATGCAAAAAGAACGAGGCCAATATCCCGCCATCTTCAGTGGCAGATCCAGACCTGTTTAAGGTGGCAATCTTGTTCCCAGAGTCCTCGTTACCCTTATCCAGCGACAGGAACGGGCAACAAGGACCTCTGGGATAAAGTATTCTGCCACGACAGGATAATTATTTCTTGGACTTGGAACATGTGTTCGACATGTTTTAAAGGGACACACACAAGATTCTTGTACTTCTGGTTTTACTGCGATAAGCTAAGGGTAACGAGGAATTTGGGAACGAGATTGATAAGGTGGGGGCCCAAAATTTTTTCACTCATACAAGGAGAGAGGGGTGGGGTGGTGGGCCCCCTGGGCTCCTCCCCTAGATCCACTGCTGATCTTGACCGAACAATAATATTAGAACTTGGTCAATAAAGGATTTATTATACATATATGACTAGAAGGACGCAGGAAAATAGTTTTCTTGCGGGAGCACAGTGGGCAATCCCGAGCGGTCAAGAAGGCTCCATTTTGACCGCAATGGCAGCCAATCACAGCACAGGATTTGCTTCATCTTGCCCGCTTATAGAGCCAGCCGTATAATAAGGCATCTTAATGAAAAGTTCATCAAAAGTAAAAGTGTGAATCAAAGAAAATCAGACATAAAAAAAGCTACTGGTCTTTGTATTAGGGATTGCATTCAATATAGAGATGGAAAACTAACAAGAAAATTGATTGAAATGTCTCCTTCAAAAAACATTGATTCCTTTGAAAATACAGTCAACACTTTCATTGTCAGCCACCCTGATTTTGCCGAGCCTTTTCAGTCGGGGAAACAAGAGCCATTTTTGGCAATCCAATCAAAAACTAAGAGTGAGCACTAGAATAGCGCAATAAGGATACGTCGTTTTGCTTTTAGCAACTTCGGGGATGAAAACCGTGGGCTCAGTCCCATCTTGGAGGAGGGATTTTGCCATCAACTGGTACTTATTCCCCAGACTGATTTAGTTGTGATTGCTTTGGGAGGTCATGTATGACAAGTTTCACTTATAGCAGGGGGGCAGGCAGCGCCCTTTGATCTTGCCGCTTTTCCGCTATACATGATCGCACAAGTAAAGAAATCTGTCAATCATTCGAGAAACGTACCTCTACGGGAGTTTGCTGTGGAAATTATTTTCATCCATGGTGTCCCACAATGACCAAAGTTCAGTTAAACAGCGACCGAATCGTTCCCATAGATGTTTGAACGTGGAATCGCAAAAATATTTCTGAACGAACACAAACACACGTCATGTCCGCCATGTTTATTTTAAACAAACCAGTACTTAGTCTCGCTCGGCCAAATTTCTTAAATGTGCAATCATGTATACTAGGTCCCAGGCCTCGCTGCTAGCCCCCCCTGACTTATAGTATTTAATTTGGCTGCATGCAGAAATTTGGGATCTTAATCACATCATAAGAGAGTTGGTCACTTGCTAGAGGTGACTCAAGAAGGTTTGACTGTAAGTATAGTTATAAATTCCAGCACGCAAGACATAAAAGGCAAACAACAGACTACATTTTGGAAATCTGCCAACATCCTATCTTTAATTCTCTATAGTTATGTACTTTTAACTGGAAAATCTACTACATCCAGAAAATGTTTCAAGTCATATACCCCGTTCATACCAGCTAAATGTTTGGTGCACCATGTTTTTTTAATAATCATGCAGAGACTTATTATTATATGGTATATAAACCACCACTAAAAATATTTGTGGTTTCATTGTGAGATCTATCCTGTTTAAAACGGTGTTCAATAGTCTCTAGTTTCAAGTTAACCAAGACCGCTGAATGAAAATACTAAAGATGCATCTATACAGGGTTAGTCCCAATATGAACTTCAAGTCAAATTTTCAAATACCAGCAGGAAAGTGCTCAAGCATAAAATGAAACAATACACTGTGTTGATTGATTGTTCATGTTCTTTAGTACTGAGACTAACCCTGTACAGATGCATCTTAAGTCTTTATTCAGTGGTGTTGGTTAGCTTGAAACTGGACTATTGACATTTGTTTTAACATGCTTTTAAAGCAGTGCATGGTCTGAATGGGGTATAAGCTCCAAACCCTAAATGCAATGTTAAGTTACATACATGTACAGTGAACTCTCTCTAAGGCAGACACCCTCGGGACCAACTCCAGCTGTCCACCTTAAAAAGGTGTCCGCCTTATAGAGAGTTTTGTTACAGAAAATAAGAGAAACTTGATTCAGTCGGGACCAGCCAACCATGTCCATCTTAGAGAGGTGTCCGCCTTACCGAGTGGTGTCCGCTTTGAGAGAGTTGACTGTAGTGATATTTTAACTCATTTGTTGAAGCTTTTGTGAAAATGATTAATATTATTTCTTTTATTTAGTGAAAGGTAATTGACAAGCAGTCTTGTGAGTAGATAGACAGCAGTCCCTTTTTCTGTAGTCTGTTGAGCAAGTGAAATAAAGCAAGAGATAAAAATAGCCACGTGAGATCTGGGAGACACTCATCCTCGTTCCCAGAGCTTGTTTCCAGAGCTCCTCAGAGGATCTGGGAACGAGAATGGGAGACACTCGTCTCACCCTAAGGGAAAGAGGGACTGCTTATTGTAGAATTGTATTATTATAAACTATTATATTATTATAGAATTGTATTATTATAAACCTTCTTAATTTTTTTTGGCAAAATGATTATCATTTTAATTTTCAGTTATTTTGTCATCTTGTACCATAGCATTTGAGTGATTGATTTCAATTTTGTTTTTGTTAACTTAACATCTTTGCTGCCAAATAGAAAGAGGTCAATTTCTGCATCCTATAAAAATTAAAAATTAAAATAATTCAGACTTGGAACTTCCAGAACTCTTCATGCATTAGTAGATTAATTAAGCTTTGTTAGGTTATATGTTAGATCAAAGAAGCAAATTAAGAAGAATTGAGATGTTCCAAGTCTTTCCATAATCACTTGTTAAAATTGAATTGAACTCAAATTTCAAAACAATCCTGAAACTCAAATTAATGATTTTGTGGTGGTACACTAAAAAATATAATCTCAAACATTGTGTATGTTGCTTACTTGTCTTGGAAATGTTAAATTTGTTGTCTTTTGGAGGAACTAATATTTGCATGGTAAACAAGATGCTTCAATAACTGTTTCTGATTTATTTTGATATATTCCACCAAATTTTATGAAAATAAGAAACTAACTTTAACAGTACACAACTGTACTAACACAAAGTTTACAAAATAATATTGCTCACCTGAAACAAAAACATTATGAAGAAATAATTTTACATATAGATTCATCACAAGAAACATTGTCAATATCAGCCTTCTAAAGCCTGGTTTTCACTAGCGACGCAAGCACAAGCAACATACGCAGATGCGTGTTGATTTGTCCTAAACAAAAGGCACTGATGATCAACGCGTTACTGCGTCTGTTGCTTGCGCTTGCGTCACTAGTGAAAACCAGGCTTAAGCTGTCACATTTAAAAGAGATACTGTAGACACTTTCCTAAGCTTCTCGTGACCAATAGTTCACTTTCAATACATTAAATTTCAGCTTGATAGTGAGGCTGAGAGGATAACAACGAATTAAAAAAATATAAGCTTGCATGTTAAATTTATTTTGATTGTGTCCTCTAGGCCTTGCTACCAAACTGAATTTTTATCTATCGAAAGTAGCCTATTGCCATACATTTCTTATAACATGAGTTCTGAGAATGTGGTGGTACATCAAATACTGGTAATGATTTCCTGTCAGCTTGAAGATTGATATTGTGAGGTGTGAAGATAATTTTGATGTTGATTACTCTCAGAAATTAAAACTGTGTTACAGCAAGGAGCCCAAATGTGTTACCACTTTTAATAATCCACACTTCTCTAAGATCTTAAAATAGGGCGATCTTTGCTGCCATCATTGTTTCCATCTCGCTACATTTAGAAATTCACCTGATAAAAACATATTAACTAGAAAAGACCATACAAAATTTAGTTATTAAGTGCCATGTTAGAAAGGAAGCAGGTTAAAATCTGCTTGAAACAATGCGTTTTAAAAGTTGCCACATTTACAGACATGCATTTGTGATGGCTGTGTAGCAACTCTTGCCATACAGCCATATAAAAACTCCTGTAAATTTGACATTTTTCTCGTTCTATATTCAATGTACCTCTGATATTTGATGCAGTTACTTAGCAGCACAATCGCTATCAAAATAATGTTCAATAAGATTCCCAAAATAGATTTAATTTTTGACATTAACAAAGATCACCCTATTATAGGCCAGTGCTCCAAACAGCTTCACGACACAGTTAGATAAGGCAGTAGAGCGTTTTGCACCAGTATCACAAAATTTAAAAGGAGGTCACTCCAGAAAGCGCATTTTTCTCTCACTACCATTAAAAAGTAAATATGAAGATTAATTACTGACCGTAGTTTGAAGTTCCAAAGAGTCTCATAACCTCACAAAATTGACCTTCAAAGTGTCAAAAAATTGGACTACGGCCGCCACCATTTTGAAGACTACTTAGCGGCCTGGCCGCATAATTGTGACATCATTCCGTGCAACCTGAATGGGCAGGAATCGCTGTGAGAGTTTAAACTAGCCATAATTTTCTTGGCAAGATATTTTCAATTAATGGAAAACGATGAAATGTAATTCCTCTTCCATCCCTTCGTGACCTGTTACAACAGTTTGGAGCTGCTCGCAGCGCTTCCCGCCAATTAAGTTTGCACGGAATGACGTCACGATTATGCGGCCAGGTTGCTGAGCAGTCTTCAAAATGGCGGCGGTCGTAGTCAAATATTTCGACACTTTGAAGGGAAATTTCATGCGGTTATGTATTTACTTTTTAATGGTAGTGAGAAAAAAATTGTGCTTTCTGGAGTGACCTTCTCCTTTAATGTCACAGGTTTGAATCTCATTGAAGCCACAGGGATTTTTGGGGGGCTTACCTTGCCACTGCTTAATAAGTTACTTCACAACTGCAAATATTACTTTCATCTGCAGTCTTTAAATTAGAAAATATAGAATCTGTGAAACCTCTGTCAGTCACATTTTTGTGTTTTCTGTACAACCAGACTTAAAATTAATGATAGACAAAATTGGTGATGATATGGGTAGTCCTAGACCATAGCAAGAAGCCGTATGGATTTTAAAGTAATTATTATAAATGACTTTCCCAAGTGTATCAGATGTTTTGCATGCATAAGCAGCCCGAATAATGAATTTGATAAGCTCTTGAAATAAAGTTATCCAAATGTTTGCTGAATACATGCATTCACTGACTTCCAAAAATATATTTTGTAAGAACCAGCTCAAGGAAATGCCAGGACCGATGGGGATGTTTAATTTGAATGGTGTTTGGGATAAATAAACTGTCATGAGAGGTCAGAGGGATGATGCTGTAGCTCTTTCAAGTCAGTGTTCTGAGGTCTTGATTCAGTTTAATTTAGCAGAATGATATAAAAAGGTTGGGACCTTTTTGTACTGATCATGCAGCATGAGCTCTTTAATTGAAGGGCTTGGTCAAGAACTTGCTAATTAAGTGGAATTATTATAGTAACTTTGCCCCAAAATAAAATTTGCTGAATAATTATCATTGCAGAGTTTTTGCATATAAGCTGCCTTTCATGTGTTTGTATAATGCTGCTGCTTATTTTATTTTCTCATATTTATTTATTTTCTTTCTTTACTTTATTTTGAAGGGATCCTTTTTCCCTTTAGCATAGTTTTTGAACGAACCCTTCAATTATTGTGATCCACAGGACACCAAACAAGAAACTGTAGCAAGACTTCAGAACTTTGATTGTTCAAACATTTATATATTATTTTTGGCCCAAACATAGTTAATAAAAGGAATGGTTATGAAGCCCGACAAAAGTCTTTGTTATATGTTTTTGTTCGCTTTTTTTGGCCTTGACCCTGCACAAACCTGACAAAATACAATAGGTGTTTACGTGTGTTCAAGCAACTAACCAATAGAAACGTTTCGATTACGTAATTCATGCATAGTGTATGAGCGCAAAACAAAAGATTGTGCAGGGTCGTGGACCTTCCAACATAAATCTTGGCGTCTTTGTTTGCTCCTTTGAAGTTTGCCGGGCTTCATAACCATTTCCCTCTATTAACTATGGCCCAAACAAGTGAATTAGTGGCAAAAATACCAATTAAAACATATTAATTTCCATGCCTTTCAGTTTGTTTGAAGCTGAACTACATCATCCCTTTGCCTTAGTTTGGGTAGCTGGTCATGAATGTGGTAATTTTAAGGGGTTTTATGACTTCACGAGTGTGGGGGGGGGGGGGGGGGGATACGGGGCTACTCATGTGCATGACTTGTATACTGTACATGTATTCATGATTTAAAAACATCTCCCTGAGCTGGACCCTAGGCAAATACTTTTTTGGATGAATGTGAATAAATTTGGAGAATAGCTAATTGAACTGACCTTATTTCAATGTTGTTGTTTTTTTTTTGGGGGGGGGGGGGGGGGCTGATTATTCATGCAGAACTGTTCTGGACTTTTTGATATTTTAATTTCTTCTTCTAATGCAGTGGTTTAGGACTCCCATAGATGAAGTTTTAGATCAGAGCAATTTATTATTCAGAGTAAAATTTTAAGGATTGCATCAAGACAGAAAAATGTATTAGTAATTAATGTCCGCAATAGTTCAACACAATCTAAGTGGTGCATAACTCACAGAGGTTCCTGTTTATTAAAAGTGTTTGGTTATTGATTGTTTCAATAATGACACTTTCTTGGAACTTACAAACTTTTAAACCTGTCAGAACAATTAAATTATGAAACAGTAAATTAGAAATAAAATTATTATCATTTAAAATGTATAGAGAGAGTTTGGTCAATGATCAAGACTCAAATGATCATCAAAGTTTATCAGTTCTTTTCCTGTGACCTACATAAGCAAGACTTCAATGTTATTTCAATGTTTTTCTCTTGATGCTTGAATAAGCCGTATGATTCCAATAGTGTCTTTGTAATGTCCTTGTTATGGTTCATCCAAACTAGCAGAAAGCACAGCCCAGCACGATGGTAACCATGATTTACTGTTGATCCATGTCACTTTCCACCTCTGTCTTTAAGGCTTTTATTTGATGTTATTTCTGTAACTAACCTTCCTCCACACAGGTAACTAATGTCCGCTGGCTTTGGTTGCCTGCGGTGAGAATCACCACTCATTTGGGTTTATGAAAGTCAATGTGAATCTGTCCAAACCTGAGTCTTGATGTAACAAACAATGGATGTTGTTAAATGTTGCATGTTCTCAGGGATTCACTGGCTGGAAGAAATGATCCAGATGTTACTAAAGCACAAACAAAATAATAACACGTCTTAGTTGACAGTTTAAAGCCCCCTCTATTTATATAGATAATAAAATAAATATAATAATATAAATAAACCCCATCCCCCAAATCTCAGACACAAAGATCATCTGCCCATGTGCCTTGTGGCACATAGGGCAGCTCAAAGATCATCTATGTTTATGTATATAAGAAAGGAAGCGCGTACATAGCATGAAAGTCTCAATACCTTATTGTTCACTTAGGTCGAGCCTCTTGTCAATCAAGTCTCTGCTGTAACTTCACTGTGAGCCATTGAAAGTCGGATACTTACAGGAACATCAAGGATGAGGAGTATTTTGACCAGAGAGACCCAAGAGACATCACCAAGCACTGAAAAGAACAATAACAATGTAAGTCAGAACAAAGTACCTGTGGAATCCTCCCGGGGGGGGGGGGGGGGGGGGGGGGGGGGGGGGTACTCCCAAAAAATTGGGTGGGGGTGTCACTGGGCTATAAAAACCCTTACCCTGTACCAGACCACAAAATGCTAATTTTGCAACCCTGTTCCAGACTAAATGTTAAAAAAAGATACCCTGTTCCAGACAATTTTTTCCTAACCCCAAAGGTTAACTAGTAAGCAGCAATGCGAACTTGTAGTTGTAAAGCTTCTTTCCTAACATAATCCTAATTACAGAGCTTCATGCCAACTTCTGGGAAACTGATACTCTCTTCGAGACCAAAAATGTTGTTTGTTATACCCTGCTTATACTCCAGTGGCACGTACCTATGTAGCGTATATAAGGGAGTGCCGCCCCCCGGCTGGGGGGAATCCTGTTCTGGGTATGCCTGGAAGTAGATTAAATACCAATAGTTTGAGGTTACGTATTAAAATCAAACTGATTTATATTTTAATAACTTGTCCCAGTTTAAAGTTTAAACAAGTGGGTGTTCTTAGAAATCAACACTATAAGTCTTACTTGGTCATGGTGATGGGTATCAGCACCATTCTCCAGGTGCATGAATGATCTGAGGAACTTCAAATGCTGTGCAGTTTTAGTTCATCTATGTGATCCTGAAACCAAGCATTTATCAGTAAACTACCGTAAAAGCACTATTTAGCCCCCCCCCCCCTCTCTAATAAGCCCCCCTTTGGAAGTCAGATTTTGTAATAAGCCCCCCCCCCCCCATCAGGCTGATGTAAATGACTTTTCAGCAATATTTTCTGGCGTTTCAGTCACTTTGTATTGAAACATGGTCTTTAATTTCCAGAACTATCGTCGAGTTAGGGTATAAATGACGTTTCATTTGTAAGACGGTCATACATAACCCATTTCTTGTTCTGTTTTAGTTAGTGGTGTGATAGTAAAGTTTGAAAAATTAATGTGAATTTTCTTGAAAACAGTTTGATTTGAAATAAGCCCCCTCTCTAATAAGCCCCCCCCCCCCCCCCCTTCTCGAGGCCTAAAATTAAATAAGCCCCCGGGGGCTTAATAGAGCTTTTACGGTAATTATATTAGTGCAGTGGTGACTACATCCACTTGTATAATTGTTCTTTTATAATTGTTATTTTTATTGCTGTTTCTGGACCAACATAAGAACAAACTAAGTGATTTTTATTCTTAATTCTTTCAAATTTTGACAAGACTATGGTCTTCAAATTTAAGTCCCTCAAAGGTATGGACTATTGTCGCTGTCACTTAAGCCTGGTTCACACTTACGACACAAGCATAAGCTCAAGCAGATGCAAAAAGGCACCGATGATCAACACGGTACTGCGTATGCGTATGTTGCAGGGGCGGTGGATAGGGTGGATATCCACCCCCCATTTTTCAGTAAAAAAAAATTCGAAATGTCACTTTATTTGAAATAGAAAATAAATAAAGAAAGAAAAATTAGCTCTCGCTCATGTCCTGGTTTGTTGTTACGCCACGTTTCGTCGTCTGCCGCCACTTTTCGCGCAAAGTTCGCAAGGAAGCCATTTGACAACTAGTGAGGCGAAGTAAGATTCTGATTGGCTCATTATTGCGAAATTTGCAGGAAAACGTTCGCGCTTACCAACCATGTGCTCAGTCGATGCTCAGGTTTGATGGCAACCTCGTTCCCAGGGTCTTGTGGGTAATTTCCAAGATGGCGGGTCGACCCGCCATCTTGGATATGGTCTTGCCATCCACCCCCCCTTTTGAAATCCTGGATCCGCCCCTGTGTTGCTTGCACTTATGCTTGCATTGTAAGTGTGACCCAGGCTATAGTGGCTCCTCATACTTGTGTCCTTTGACTATGATATAATAATTTGCATTGCTTACCTTTTGGTGAAGATATCAATGGTAAAGGTAGCTTCTTCTTCTTCTTTTTCTTCTTCTTTGTCATCTTCGTCGTCATCATCTTCTTCAACCAGCCATGCCACAGGGTGCAAAACCCAAGTGGAAATCATGTTAAGAATTTTACAAGATCCTTATTAAGATTCTCATAAGATTCTTAAAAGTTCTTACAAGGTCTTGTAAGATCTTACAAGATTCTTGCAAAATATTACAAGTTCTTATAGGATTCTTGCAAGGTCTTTCAAAGATCTCCTTTTGTCATATAAAGACTCTTACAAGTTCTTATAAGATATGTACAAGATTTTGGAAGATTCTTACAACTGGTTTTTGTAAGATCTTACAAAATTCTTCCACGTTCTTATAGGACTATGTAAAGATTCTTTAATATGAGGTCTTGCATTAATTCTTATAAGATCTTGTAAGATTCTTTTAGGTTTTTGAAAGATTCTTACAGATCTTATAAAATTAATTATTGAGATAATATAACACTATTCAAGATTCTTACAAGATCTTGTAAGATTTCTAGAATATTCTTATATTAACTTAGAGATTCTTTGAAGTTCTTATAAGATTCTTATAAGATCTCATAGGATATCTTAAAAGAGTTGTAAATCTTGATACGATTTTCACCTGGGAATGACTGAGTCCAAACTGACATGCCAACAGCTAAATCCTGAAACAATTTTAGATGAAAATCATTATTCCAATAACATGTCACCAAAAACATGTAAACACTTGTATACGCTGTTGCTTGTCCCTTTGTTTCCTATAAGCCTTTGCGCCACATTATGCTATAATCCACACAATAATAATTTATTCTTCCATAAATATATATTTTGACATGTCCAGTGTAGTTTGAGTTTAAAAAAAAGTCATAGCCGTCATTGTACCTCCTCAAAATATTTGCTCAAACAATATACTCTTTGAAGATGATCTATCCATGTATGGTATATTTAAAATTAAAATATAGACTGAAAGATGCGCGCGCTCTGATTGGTTAAAAAAACCATGTTTTATCAGAGTATAAAACATAGAAAAGCGTGTTTTATCGTTTCGCGCGCGGTTAAATCTATATTTTAAAGCACATAAAGAAGCCAAAACCATGTATTATACTGTCATAAAACACTCCGGGAATTTGAGGACTGGAGAAATTTAGAAAACACTCGCCTGCGGCTCGTGTTTTCTAAATTTCTCTTGTGTTCTCGAATTCCCGTCGTGTTTTATGACAGTATAATACATGGTTTTGGCTTCTTTATTTGTTAACTAATAGATGATATTATTCACAATAATAATATTGCTGTTCCACATAATTTTCCAGTTCATATAACGCTTGAAACAGAGCAGCTTTTAAAATCCATAACGTGCAGACAGTAATAACAGACTGTAAATTTCTGACACAGTATACAGAGATCAAAATCAATGCATCGACACAATCCCCTACCTCTTGTAGAAAGACACCTCTTATAAAGGGTTCATGGTTAGGAACACTGCTATGGAGCACTTGTCGAGGTCATCATCTTCCTCTCTGGCGTATGCCGTTATCTGTTATGATCACAAATCCTGGCTCTCAGGTGGATGCTGCCATCTGTTATGATAACCAATCCTCATCTCCTGAGGTACATTGGGAGCAATGACGTTCAGTTGAACACCACAAGGAAAGTTGACATCATGGAGTCTTCTCAGCTGTTACTGAAGTAGAAATGTGGCTGCAACATCCTGTCAATTCATCTAAACAGAAAGCTTCTCACGATGGACACAATTATTTATAACTTTTAAAAAGAATAAAAGCCTGTTATTAATTCCAATGAGAGAAATTGGTTTCTTATTCTCTGTAATGATTGCCATGTACTGTTACATATAAAC
>MU827374.1:0-52202 GCA_029204205.1 Desmophyllum pertusum
AGTAGAACGGAAAGGGGGATTCTGGGACAAAAATGAGACATTTTAATTATAAATTAGTGAAATTGTCTCGCTCGCTCGCTCACTCGACAATTTCACTAATTTATAATTAAAATGTCTTATTTTGTCCAGAAACTCCCCTTTCCGTTCTACTATCCATTCTAATCTATTCTGACAAATAACAAAAATAAATAAAAAATCTCATCTATTAAAATGGATTATACTACTTTGAAATGTAAGAATTTAACTAAAATTTGCAAAGAAACGTAAAAATCAAATATGCAACAAAGATGAGAAAACAAGAAATGATTGAAGTTTTGAAATGGAATGATGAGAATAACACAGTAAAAATTCATTTTTTAGCAAGAAAAAGAATTTTAGATTATATGAATAAATATAGAAATAATGAAAGTGCGAGAGAAAAAGCGAGAGAATGTTCAAAACGTTGGAGAATAATAATCCTGATAAAGCAAGAGAAAATTGGGTAAAATTGATGACAGAGTATGAAACATTTTTACCTGATGGGTAAAAATGTTAAACTGGAGGCAGCACTGTTCCATTTGGAACTATCATTAATTCTTCACGAACGAATCCGCGTTTAGGGCCATATTTTAAATAATAGAGAACAGGTTCTCCTTTATTTATTATTGACCTATCGATATTAAAAACTTTAATGGACCAATTCGGGTCAGTTGCTCTCTTTCCTCCACCTTCAAGTTCACCAGCAGTATATAGATGTCTCACATTCACTGAAGAATCAAGTTTTTTTTCTTTCAAACCAACAGGTCTTTTATATAAAGTTGAACTCTTTGCATCAACTATTTTTTCTTTAATAGCATCAACTGGTTTCTTTCCGTCAATCGAGTAACCTCATTATTTAATGCTTCTACAACTTCTGGAAGCCTTTTTAACCCATTCTTTACTTCTTTCATCAGATTTCATATTCATTTCTTGGCTATATTGAAACTGAATAATCTTTCACCCAAAGTTCGATTAAATCTCTCAACTATTCCTTGATCACGGTGAACGTTCACATTTCCTCTTCTCTATTCTTACATTATGATTTGCCATCTCTTTGTGACTGAACCCATGAATTCACGACCAGGATCAACTTGAAGAACATTTGGCCATTTCAATGATGTTTTTTTATAAATTTTCTGAAAAGCTTTTGAAACTTCCAAAAGAATCTTTTGAAGTCAAAGGTTCAGCAGCTTTGTATCTGCTTTGCAATATCAACAACCGTTAATGCGTATTTGAAAATCTTTCTTCCTTTCTTATCATGAGGAAGGAAAAGAAGATCAGCTTGATGAACAGAATTTGGTGATTGAACATCAAAAGTTGGTCTTGGGATATTCTTCGGAGCTGGTAAATAAATCTGCCAGATTGCCTGTTTCATCAGCCAGAGTTTTGAAACATCTTCTGATACTCCCGATTCTTGAGCTAACTTTTTCACAGCTGCCAATCCCTTCCAAAATCCTTTTGGAGAATAATAAACATTTGAAAGTTTTTTATTTAACATTTTATTATAAGAAATGACTTGTTGCCAAACCTATTGCTAAAGCTGATGCTCCAACATAAATCATTTCTCCCTTCTTCTGCTGTTGACTTGGTTTATAAAAATTACTAAACTCTGGTTCTTTCAAATCAAGTGTTTCGTGATGCATCTTGTTATATAACTTCAAGGCATAATCAGTGTTTTCGAAATTTTGTTTTGCTTGATGTTTTATTCTGTCATTTGTCGCAATCCAATCCAACAATTTTGTACGATTTTCTTCATACTTCTCATATGCAGCTTGATATTTTTCAACAGCAAGATCGTGTCTCTTTTTTTCTTCTTCAGGATCAGATCCATCACTAAAATATTTTGCTAAATAACTTCCGCCAACAAAAGCGGTTGCATTGATAATCGCTCCTCCAATCATTATTGCTATGCTTGCCATTTTGTTTAATATCTAAAAGATATTAAACATTTTCAGTTTTTTTACATTGTTCATGAATTTCTTCTATGATTTCATCAATCATCATCGAAACTGTTTCCATTAATAAGCAAAAAGCAGCAAAAGTAAGAGCTCCTTTTGTAATCAAATTTAACATTTTAACTCGGTAATATTTTTTGATCTTCAAGATATTTTTTTGTTGCTATACTTGCTGCAATTATTACCGTGAATTTTAAATAATTCATAAAACTTGAACTCGGATCATTTGTCATTGGTTCTTTGATTACTTTTTTTGCAATCCACCCCATTCCAGCAGCAATACCTGTTACTGTTGCAGCATCAGTTAATGTTTTTACAAGTTTATTATCAGACATTTTATTGACAAAAATTAATTTAATCCATTTTTTTCACAAAGTTTTTGGGTCTCGCTGGTGCTCGAGCTTCGCTTCTTTAACTTCGTTTACTTCTCGCTGACGCTCAAGCTTCGCTTCTCTCTCAGTCTCGCTGGCGCTCTTTTTTGGTTTAACAAAGCTCATTAACTCTCCTCTCTTATAATATAATCCCACAAGAGAAACAGTAATACCAGCTATTGAAATCATTTGATTTATTGATAATGATGAGGTTTTTTCTTCATTTTCAGTTTTTTCAATTTTATTCTCTTCTTTTGCATCTGTTTTTTTACGTTTTGCTTCCCTTACTTTTTTATTATGTTCTACAAGTTTTTTACCTGCTGCAACTCTTCCTGGATCTTTTAGTTTTGTTTTCTTAATAGTTGATGTAACTTGTTGTGCTTCTTCATTCTCTTCAGTTTTTGTTGAGTTTTTAACTTTGCTCTCGTCTGTGTTAACTTTGTTCTCTTCCATTTTAATTAAATAAATTATTTTTTTCAAGTTCTTATTCAAGTTCTTTCTTAAGTTCTTATCAAGTTCTTATTCAAGTTCTTTCTTAAGTTCTTTTTCAGGTTCTTCATCTCGTTTTTCCAGATTTAAATTCTTAGCAGTCAAAAGAGCAGCGCTTATAGCTGCCATATATTTTCCATAATTCAAACTCAATCTGCCGGCAATCATAGAGAGTTCTCTCTTAACCAGAAATTTTCATTCAAATCATTTAATAATCGTTCTTTATCAAGAGGAAGAAAATGAGACAATGCTTTACATGAAAGCTGAATAATTGTATCAACCATTGCATCACAAGTTTTTGAGGATAATGAAGCTTCATATCTTTTAAAGTATTTTTTCAACATCTTTTTCTGATAATCTCTTAACTTGATCTTGAGTTAAATAAACTCCAATCATCTCTTTACTTTTCCCACTTGCAACTAAAACTGCGAGCTGTTCTCGATTGCTTGATTCATTTTCAGGTTCAGCTTCAAGTAAATTCATTATGTCAGTTATATCTTCTTCTCGCTGATGCTCGAGCTTCACATTTTCACTTATTTCCATTTTAAAATGAAAAATTATTTAATTTAATACCATAAGGATGTCTCAGGGAGAAAACAAGATTTGAATATTTAACTTTTTTAAGATCTTTCATCATTTTATTTTTTTCATCATTGGCTAACTCTCCTGCATAATTATCAAATATTTTTTCATATCAGCAGCTGATGGAGTATAAAATAAGACCAATGCTGCAATATTTTCACGAAAAGGTTTTGTGATACTCGTCATTTGCTGAGTTAGAACCCATACGCTGATTCCTTTATGTCTTGCACTAAATGCTAAGTTTACTAATTCATTCGTTCTCTTTTTTACATCTTCTGAAGCTGCACAATCATCAAGAATTATCAATGAATTTGTTCCCTCGAATATGTAAACTAATAAATTTCAGATAATCATTGATTTCATTTTGCTTTGGAATTATTGTATAAAAGTCTTTATCATTTTCAGCAAAACTGGAATATGTCTTATTATGAATATATGTAGGGCAAAGAAGTATAATATAATCAAACTTAAATCTGAATTCATTACTTAAAAGATTTACCAAATATCTCGTTTTTCCAGAATTTGTTGGTCCGACTATTAATGCATTGAATGGAATATTATCAGGATTCATTTTTTTAATTATTTGAAATTTAATTAATAAGTAACACTTTCAAGCTCTCTGTTCACAATGTTAAACTGGGCATCAGATAATATGAAAATGTGGCATTTTACATTTCCTGATCCTGATGTTTTCCTGTTAATTGTAAGTTGAACTCCTTCTTTCGTGTTAACTAATCTTAATCCTGAACCGTGAAGATCGTTTTCTTTCTGACTTCTGAGATCAACAAATAATCCAAATCCGTCTCCAGCATAAAAGTTTTCTGCACTAATCAAACTGTTCTCCCTTCCGAATCTTCTGAAAATTTCTTCCCAAAGATCTCTCGTTTTCATTCCTTGGCTGTAAACCTTATTTGGAATTCCATTTACAACCACTTTTACTTCAGTGATATCAGGATTGAATGTTTTTTCACTGTTTCTTGCTCCTGCATTATATGGTTCATAAAATAATAACAAAAGTCCTTTCATTGATCTTCTCGGAACATTAATGCTTTCATTGATGATTGAATCTGTTCCTTTCGCGACTGAGATTGTCTTGTGATGAGTAATATGTTCATACATGAATCTCTTCCCATTCTGATAATTTGAAATTGCTTTATCTGCGAGTTCTTTACTATGAATTATTTCATATTCAAGCTGGATGTTATTTAATTCATACCCAAGACTTGTTGGATCAGATCCCTTCACAACACTGGCAGCAGGTGCAAGCCTAAGTTCAAAAACCAATTCATCGCTTAAAGCTCTTGGGAAGAAGACTCCATGATCTTTTAAAATTCCATGATCTATTGGTATTCTATATTTATTTCCATAAACTTCATTTAACTTTTTCTCTTTATCAACTCCTGAAGTTTTCTTGTCTCCAGAATTGCATCTAATCTTTGAGAGAACTTCAGACTGAATTCCTTCTCTCAACATGTTTATTCTTTCATTCTCAGTTAAAAAAGGTCTTCATATAACTTCAACAAATCATAACCATCTGTATCTTGCAAGATTTCTCCAGCAAATTTCACAGTCAATCTGTCAACCAATGCTCTTGATACATTGTTTACAAGGTAATTATTTGCATGACCACTCACTACTACATCAAAAACCAACGCAAGAGATCCTGGAACCAATACCAAATTATCATTTAGTTTTGGAACGGGAATATTTAATGTTTCACCTGGAGATGCTTTGTTTGGATTAAAAGTAACCCTGTGGACTGTTCGATCTGCTTTAAGAGAGTTTGATAATTTTTGTTCAAAATTTGGATTGTTTTTTTCACTGACTTCCATTTTATATAATTTTATTTAAAATGGCAGAATTTGAAGATAAAGATCTTTTATTAGAACACGAAGAAAAAGATGATGACGATGATGATGAAGAAACAACAAATCCTTTTCCACCTGATCATTCAACACCTGGGCCTTCAGGTGAAGAAATTGAATGAACAACGATGAATAGAGACAAATATAAAGACACTGAAACTCCTGAATCTTATTCCATTGAGTGGGATAAATATTCAAGTATACTCGCTGCAAATAAAAAAGCATGGAAAACTCTTACTGATATTTTTCCTGAAGCAAAAGCTACAGATATTAATGCAACCTATAGTAAAAATGGGAGGTTACAAGTTAAAATGTTTGGCCAAAGGTAAGAGATATTATAATCTATATACAATTGAGAAGAGTACCGGGAAAGAAAGGTTGAATCCAGCACTTTCAAAACAAATAAAAACTGCTCTTGGCCCAGAGAGAGAAATTCTTGTTGCTCAAAAAGATAAAGATATCGAAGAACTTCAAGAATCTATTCGAGAAGATGAAATTATTTTAAAATGATGAAAATGAAGAACCAGCAGTAAGAGAAAGAGCCAGAGAAAAAATAATTGAGAAAAGAGAACAAATTGATAATCTCGAGAATGAGAGAGAAGAACTTGAGGAAGGTATTTCTCTCAAAGAAAAGGTGAAAAATATCTTCAAGAAATATGGATTTACAGTCGCTGCTGTCTTCATTGCAGTTGGCACAACCATTGGAGTGATTGTGAATTCATTTACAAAAGGTTTATCATCTGTTGCTAAAGGAGTTGGAAATGGATTAAAAGAACTTGGAAAAAAACTCGCTAATATTCTTCCTGGTCTTATCGGCACAATAGCAAGTTTTATCTTTAAGACAGCTGGAGAAGTTATTTCTTTTCTCGGGAAAAATGCTTGGCTTCTTATCTTAGGGGTTGTTGTTTTTATGGTTGAAGGGATAAAAAGAAAATGAAATAATAATTATTTTTCTTTTGAGAAAAATAATTACAACATTCTATAAAAAACAAACGCTGAGGCTGCCGTTGAAATAAATAAACCAGCTTTTAAAATTTCATGATTATTTGTTGAAGTTTTTTCATTTGTTGAAGTTTGTTTATTTGTTGAAGTTTTTTCATTGGGTAAAGTTTCTTGCATAACTTTTTTATTTTCAGAAGAAATCTCTTTTTTATTTTCAGAAGGTTGAGAAGTTGGTCTCTTAATTTTTGATTCACCCCCATTCATCAGCTTAACTCCGACTTTTTTAATTTCTTTATTAACAGAATTATTTACTCCAAGTTTCATATCTCCATTTGCTTTTTTCAGATTGTTATTATACCCAACAGTACTTTGAGTATTTATCACTAAATTTGAAGGCATAAGCCAAGTTCCAGGAGAAATCGCAAGATCGAGTCTGACTTTTGCTTCATAAATCGCTAACTCATATCTTTGAACTGATTTTGATATATCTGGCTGTCTGATTGAATCTTCCATTAAAATTAAAAATTCTCGTTGAGCTTCTTTTGCACTTCCTGAATTTCCAAGGATTGATGATCTAACATTGACTTGTGAACCAAGAATGCAATAAACAAATGCTTCAATCGATTGATTTATTCTTGCCATTCCCGATTGTGTGAGACCTTCAGATTTATTCAGCATGAAATAATCAAATTGGTTTTCTGTATTTGGATTATCATTTCTGATGAAATAGACAAGATTTCCTTTTTCAGCTGTTCCACCTTCATCACTGAACTTGGTGCTTCCTGGATAAGGATAATTTACTGCTTCAGGTCCAGAATATGAAATATAAATGAAAACACTTCCCAATCCATGATTTCGTCCTTTCTTGAATCTAAAATCTGTATTCGAAGAAAATACCGAATTCTGCACAAATTCTTTTGAAAGATGGAATATCATAATTATTTTTTTATCTGACTGAAAGTAGGATCTCCGGGAAGGGCAGCTTCACTCTGAATTCCACCCATTTCAAAAAGAATTCTTCTCGTTGTGAAATAAATGTGAAACAAAAAGAATGATTTTATTTGCTCAGGTAATTTATTTATCAAATCTCTTGAAATACCACATCCTGTTGTTGCACACCAAAATGCAAAGTTAAGTTGTTGAGGCCAATATGACATATTTGGGCCTGATAACCATTTCTTCGATTCTCCTCCTGACTCATGTTGAATCTTTGTTCCCATGAAAATTTCTCTGAAATTTGTAATGAAGTATTCAGTTGGTGTAACAAATATTTTTATTTTTTCATTTAATTTTATTTCTTTTGGATTTTCTTCAAAATTAACAGCAGGTACAGGTTTATCAGAATTATTATTGAAAATAAGTTCAATTGGAAAGTGAGCGACCCCAAGTGCATTCTTCATTTCATCACTCCAATATTTTCGTTCTGATCCTGACACACTTTTCAGATAACCTGGACCCGCTTTGAAAAGAATATCAGCATTTGCTGATTTTTTATCAATAAACTCTGTTTCTGCTTCAAACTTGCTGATATTTGCGTATGGATATTTATTTTAAAATCTTTCCAGGCTTTTGCTTTAGCATCTCTTGAAATTCTCTTTGCATCATCAGATGTTTGCATCCATTTCAACATTTCCATTTTTATATCTTCCGAAGAAAATTATTTCCATTTGAAATAATTTTTTTTGTTTTCTCTTAAAATGGTTGTTTTAACTATCATAGCAAATTCAAATGATCACACAGTTCACTTCAAAGAATCTCTCGGGAAATATGAATATATCAAGTTAATAAGTTGTTCTCTTTACAACTCCTGGTATAATTTGAAACGAAGTGGAGAAATCTCTATATTAATTGAGGAGAACACTTTAGATGTATATAAAATTTATGTTGGAAATTATAATCTTTCTTCCATTGCATCTATCATAAATAACGTATTGAAAAGTGGAGGAGTGAAAGTAGAAACAAATACTCCGAGAGGAGGTTTAGAAATATTAAATCCACTTAATAAGAAGATTCAACTTGACAATGATCTTTCCTCTCTTCTCGGAATTAAAAAACGTTTGCAACCTGAGAATTTCATCAATCGGTTTACCACATTCAACAACTATTTTATCCATTGTGATCTTTTAGATAATATGAAAATTTATTCAATGGTTCGCCTTCCGACATGTTAAGTTGTTTTAACATCGTTGGAAAACCTTTTGAAAGAGTGACTTACGAGCGAAGCTCGAGCGTGATGAGAAAAATAACAAGCAGGAATCAAATATCTTCAATGAGAATATTCGTGACAGATGAGAATGGTGAGATGATTGATTTTAATGGTTTGCCTTTGAAGTTTGAAATTGAATTTATATAATTTCATTTAAAATGTCGGATCAAAATATAATTCCAAGCGCTCCACAACTTTATCCATCACTTCCGGATAATGTGAGTGACTTCAGATTGAAAAAGATTTGTGATTGTCAGAAAGAACTTGAGAATGAAATTTCTCATTATAAGAAAGTTTGTAAAAAATATAAAAGAGCAAAATCTATTGCTTATACTTCATCCTCTGTCACAGGATTATTAGCAGTTATGTTGACATCGTCAGGACTGGCGGCTTCTCTGAGCGGAATCGGCATCATTGCCGGCGCTCCTCTCGCTGCTGTTGCTGTTCTGATGGGTACGGTATCATCTGGGTTTATCCTCAGCAGTGAAAGGCTTGATAAAAAAATAACAAAACATGAAAAGACCGTCTCTCTCGCTGAAGCGAAGCATCTTTCTATCAGCAAGTTGATTTCAAAGGCATTGAATGACGGTTCGATAAGTGATTCAGAATTCAACTCGATTTTACGTGAGGTTGAACAATATCATTCATTGAAAGACCGGCTGCGATCCCATGTGATAAGCGAAACAAGAAACGGCGAGAAAGTCGACGTTGAAGCTTTGAAAGAAGAAATAAAACGGGAGTATCAAAAAAACTCGGATCACTCGTAAACATAAAGAGCTAAGAGTTGAATTCAACCGTAGACAGAATGGATTTTCTTTGTTTATCTCTCGATGCGAGCAAAGCTCGCCGCGGCAAAGCCGCTCTGTGAATATTTAATTACGCAACTTGTTTTGACATTTCATGATTTTCTTCACTAATATATTCATTCTGAGAATGAATATATTTTTATTTTTCACAATGCACCTTTGCGCATGCGTTCGCTCCTTTTCACACTTGGCGCACCACAATGATAAGAATTTTAAGCAAAAGAGATGCCCGTTAAATAATTAAACCTAAAATGGTAGCTGGTTGTTGAGTAGAGCTTGACCGTGTTCGATGACTACCTTGAAAAAGGGCTGACATGTTGGCGAGGAGTTCGCGGTGGAAGTGCTGGTTCAACCTCAAACTATAGAGGTGTGAAACATTGAAGCGCTCAAGGAGCGGTGTGGAGGTGGGCAAAAAATAAAAAAATGAAAAAAATAAAAAAAATAAAAAAATAAAAACCTCTCTCGGAAGAAGTGGTGAGAAAGAAGGAGAAAAAAAATCCCGAGAGAGGTTCTGTTGGCCAACAGTTTTTTTATTTTTTTCACTCACTCAAATAAATTTTTTCTTTTTACTTTCAATATTTTCAACATCTTTTTTACAAAATAATTTTAATTTAAATGCTAAAAAATAGCATTAATTTCTTTCACATAAAATTTTTTTTAATCTATTCTTCTCGTTATAAAAATGTCTGTCATGATCTAATGCATATTTAATTGCAGAAGGATCTGATATTCCACAAATTTTAGCAGCTTCTTTAGTTGTTTCAAAAACCTGGCAAAACCCAGTTTCATCAGAAATTTCTACTTTTCTTCCTCTTTTAATAGGGCAATAACCAAACATTGCTTTTAATTCTTTACTTGGAATTTTGTTTCTATATTTAACTCCACAGCCTTTAACTATTTCTCGGAATTCTTTTGAAGATATTGGGATGAGAGTTTGTGTTTCCATTTTTAATATATATAAAAAAATAAAAAATTTCTGTTTTCAAAAATTCTTTTTTTTTTTACATGTATTAAAAATGGAAAACAAAAAAGTTTCTGAGTTAAAAGCTGAAGCTAAACGGCTTGGACTTAAAAGATATTCAAAATTAAGAAAACAAGAGTTAATTGATTTGATTCGACAAAATTCTAATATTCTTGATCAACCAATTCCAGAACTCAGACATGCCCCAGTTTTAAAACCGATTAAATATGTAAAACCTGATAATTCACTTCTCGAACAAGAAGAAGATAAAAGAAGAAAAGAAATCCGAGAAATAGAAGAGATGCTTGGGTTAAGAAAAACGATTCCAGAAATAAAAATAACGAGCGTCAGCGAGAAGCGAAGCACGAGTCCTGAAGAAGAAGAAGCGAAGCTTGAGCGTCAGCGAGAAGAAATAAATAAATCAAGACATTTTCAAATTCAAGAATCAGCCAGCGCATTAAGAGGTTTTGCGAGACAATTCAGAATTAAAGGAGTTGAAAAATATGGTCTAACTGAGTTTATGCAACAAGCTGAAGGAGAAGTAGTTAGAATAATGAGAGAAAATCGTCAGACAATAATCAAAGTAATTTTAAATTGTGAGATGGTTAGACAAGAATTAACAAGTGGAGCCGCACCTGGCGGCAAAACCGCTATTGAAATTCTAAATGTTTATTTCCATTCAGATACAGTCCGTAATCTTGAAGCTACAAATGAATCTGAAGTATATAATAATTTTATTGAAAACATTAAAGAAAAAATTCAGAATTTTAATAAAAGAGGAAGTAATTGGAGATTTCAACAAGTGATATATCTTGATATTCAAATTGCAGAATTTAAACCATTAAGAGGCTGTCTCTGTTAAAACCGACCAGTCGATTTTTCTTCGAAATTTGGATTTTTCTCATATGCTGGGATTTTGAAGCCTTTACCAAAGTAATCACTAAAATGAGTTTTATTTGATCAAAAATTCTAACTGGAGTTATTTATGATCGATCAAAGTTTGGGCCGGTTGGCACTAATTTCGGGGCCCCCGGAACTGCAAAAATGACGCATATTGCCGTCGCCGTGAAAAAATAAATATTCGTCCTAAAGATCCAATTCTTTTTTAATCTATAGATATATCATAGAAGTTTATTCAGACTGTTGCAATTAGAATTCAATTGTGTTACTTCGGCGGTAAAAATTAGATTTTCTACCACACCTAAACGAGTTTTGAACGAAACACGAAAATAGCTCAACTTTGAGGGCAAATTTTAAAAATGTGGCACCTGTTTCAGACTGCTTAACTACATAAACAAAAACTAGAAATGACCGTTAATTCGAAACTAAAATAAAATTTGTCAGCACACTACATTTGCAACTCTAACAACTGTTTGAATTTTGGGAAATTCTGAAAATGTAACAGAAACGAACACATTCGCTCTCACAGTGTGTTCGGAGAAATTCACTTACTATAATCTCTTATCTGGCTTTCTGATGTAATTTTTGGTCTCTTCAGTAATCCTTGATTCCTATTAAGTAACGTCAGAACTCTAAACGTGTCCCTCCAGCTATATCGTTACCAACTAAAAGATATTACATGTAAGATACGTTCATCATTGAGATCTGTATCGAGCGTGACGGTCACATCACAACGTAGCAAGAACGGTCTTCTTTGCATTACTGACCATAATATTGTTCGAAGCCGCTTTGATGATGTAGATTAGTCTTGAATAGTTTGTAGAGGCATCTTGACGACTACTATTACACCACATGAACAGTAAATAGAGCCGCGCATCGAAGGATGGAAGGAAGAAAGGAATGCTGCGATGTTTACATGTGTAATCGTTCCCAGTCCCCTTGCGGTTTCGATGCTGTTACATTTTCAGAATTTACCAAAATTCAAACAATTGTTTGTGTTGCAAACGTGGAGTGCTGACAAATTTTATTTTAGTTTCGAATTAACAGTCATTTCTAGTTTCTGTTTATGTAGTTAAGCAGTCTGAAACAGGTGCCACATTTTTAAAATTTGCCCTCAAAGTTGAGCTATTTTCGTGTTTCGTTCAAAACTCGTTTAGGTGTGGTAGAAAATCTAATTTTTACCGCCGAAGTAACACAATTGAATTCTAATTGCAACAGTCTGAACAAACTTCTATGATATATCTATAGATTAAAAAAAGAATTGGATCTTTAGGACGAATATTTATTTTTTCACGGCGACGGCAATATGCGTCATTTTTGCAGTTCCGGGGGCCCGAAATTAGTGCCAACCGGCCCAAACTTTGATCGATCATAAATAACTCCAGTTAAAATTTTTGATCAAATAAAACTCATTTTAGTAATTACTTTGGTAAAGGCTTCAAAATCCCAGCATATGAGAAAAATCCAAATTTCGAAGAAAAATCGACTGGTCGGTTTTAACAGAGACAGCCTCTTAAATGGTTCATCTTATATTCCACTTCCAACATTTATTGTAAATAAAAAAGCTGTTATTAATATGAAAAATGAAGATAATCTTTGTTTTAAATGGTGTATAACAAGAGCACTTAATCCTGTTGAAAGTCATCCTGAAAGAATTGATAAGAAACTTAAAATTCAATCTGAAGAATTGAATTGGATAGGAATTAAATTCCCTGTTGATTTGGCTGAAATAAGAAAGTTTGAAAAGCAAAATAAAGAAATAGCAGTAAGTGTGCTTGGTTATGAAAGTGAAATATATCCATTGAGAATTAGTGAGAAAAAAGCGAAGCTTGAAATCTGCTTATTACTAATAGAAAAAGATGGAAAGAAGCACTATTGCCTGATTAAGGATATGAATAGATTATTGTCAATGCAAGTTTCTAAACATCATGAAGCAAAATTATTTTGCTTTAGATGTTTAAATCATTTTTCAAGAAAAGATATTCTTGAAACTCATAAAGAATATTGTTCAAATAATAAAGCTGTAAAGATTGAAATGCCAGAAGAAGGTAGTTTATTGAGTTTCAAAAATCACAATCGTTCTATAAGAGTTCCATTCATTGTATATGCTGATTTCGAATGTTTGCTTGAACCAATAAGTGGATGTTGTAAGTCAGATGAAAAAAGTTTTTGTCAACAATATCAAAAGCATACATCTTGTGGATTTTGTTATCATATTAAATGTTTTGATGATAATCTTTTTTCTAAAAAACCAGTGGTTTATAGGAAAAAAGCGAATGAAGATGTATCTCAAATATTTGTTGATATGCTTGAAAAAGATATAAAAGAAATTCATAAAAAATTTAATTTTTCAAAAAGATAATTATGACAGAAGAAGATTGGAAAGATTTTAAAGAATCTGAAAAATGTTGGATATGTGAGAATTTACTTGATTCAGAAAAGTCGAAGACTGAACGAAGTGAGAATAAAGTTAGAGATCACTGTCATTTCACTGGAAAATATCGTGGAGCAGCTCATAAAGAATGTAACCTTAAATTCAGAAAACCAAAATTTACTCCAATTGTGCTTCATAATTTATCTGGATATGATTCTCATTTAATTATTAAAAATCTTGCAAAAAGTGAAGAAGATGATAGTAAAGCCACTATAAAATGTATTCCAAATAATGAAGAAAAATATATTAGTTTCAGTAAAAATATAGAAGTGGGAACATATTTAGATAAAGATAAAAATGAAAAAAAGATTTTTCATGAACTCCGGTTTATTGATAGTTTAAAATTTATGGCTTCTTCTCTCGATAACTTGGTTGTGAATTTAACAAAATCTGGAAATGAAAAACTGAAAGAAACAAAAAAAGTTTTTCTCGAAAATATTGAATTAGTTTCAAGAAAAGGTATTTATCCTTATGAATATATGAGTTGCATTGAAAAATTTGAAGAAATTGAATTACCTTCAAAAGAAGAATTTTATTCAAAACTAAATGAAAGTGATATAAGTGATGAAGATTATTCACACGCAAAAAAAGTTTGGAAAGAATTTAAAATAAAAAATATGGGTGAATATCACGATCTTTATTTGAAATCTGATGTTCTTTTACTCGCTGATGTTTTTGAAGAATTCAGAAATGTTTGTCTTGAAAACTATAGTCTTGATCCCGCTTGGTATTACACTTCTCCTGGACTTTCTTGGGATGCTGTTTTGAAAGAATCGAAAATTAAACTTGAATTATTAACCGATATTGATATGTTGCTGATGTTTGAAAAAGGAACTCGTGGAGGAATTTCAATGATTTCAAATAGATATAGTCAAGCAAATAATAAATATATGAAAGAAGAATATAATCAAAATTTAAAATCAAAATTCATTACCTATTTAGATGCAAACAGCCTTTATGCCTGGGCAATGAGTGAAAATCTTCCTGTTAGTGATTTCAAGTGGATGAGCTTAGATGATTTAGAAAATTGGAAAAATATTCCTTGCATTCTTGAAGTTGATTTAGAATATCCAGTTGAACTTCATGATTTACATAATGATTATCCACTTGCCCCTGAAAGACTTATTTGTAATAAAGTAGAAAAATTAGTACCTAATCTTTGGAATAAAAATAAATATGTTATTCATCATAAAAATTTGAAACAATATGAAAAACTTGGAATGAAAATTTTGAAAATTCATCGTGGAATATCTTTTTCTGAAAAACCATGGATGAAAAGTTATATTGATAAAAACATAAAATTAAGAACCAATGCAAAAAATGATTTTGAAAAAGATTTTTTCAAATTAATGAATAATTCAGTATTTGGAAAAACAATGGAAAATATAAGAAAAAGAATAGATATAAAATTAATAAGTGATAGAGAAATAGCAAAGAAATTATCTGCAAAACCGAATTTCGATCATTTAACAATTTTTGATGAAAATCTTATAGCAATCCATATGAAAAGAACAAAATTAGTTTTTAATAAACCTGTATATTGTGGAATGAGTATTCTTGAAATTTCAAAAACTTTAATGTTTGACTTTCATTATGAATATATCAAAAAGAAATATAGAAAAAGAGCAAAACTATTATTTACCGATACTGATTCTTTAATGTATGAAATTGAAACAGATGACTTTAATAAAGATATAGAAGGTGATGTAGAAACAAAATTTGATACTTCAGGTTTTCCAAAAGATCATCCTTCTGGAATTCAGGGGAAAAATAAAAAAGTGATAGGGATGATGAAAGATGAAGCTTGTGGAAAAATCATTGAAAAGTTTGCTGGACTTAGACCAAAACTTTATTCTTATAAATTATTTGAAGGAAAAGAAAATAAAAATCAAAAGGAATAAAAAAATCAGTTGTAGATAAATATCTTTGCTTTAAAGATTTTGAAGATTGTCTTTTCAGTGGAATAAAACAAATGAGAAAAATGAATGTTATTAGATCTCATAAACATGAATTATTTACTGAAGAAATTAATAAAATAGCTTTAAGTGCAAATGATGATAAAAGATATATTCTTGAAGATGGTATATCAACTCTTGCCTGGGGTCATTATGCAATTCCAAAGTAAGTCGAAGACTGAACGAAGTGAGAAACTTTTTTTCTTTCAAAATTGAAAGAAAAAAATTAAAATTATTTTTTCAAATATTAATAGTTTCTGAATCATTCTCAGCAGGGTTCTCACTTCGTTCAGTCTTCGACTTATATTCTGTTGTAAACTTTATCCAATTTTCTCTCGCTTTTTCAGGATTATTTATTCTCCAACGTCTTGAACATTCTCTCGCTTTTTCTCTCGCACTTTCATTATTTCTATATTTATTCATATAATCTAAAATTCTTTTTCTTGCTAAAAAATGAATTTTTACTGTGTTATTCTCATCATTCCATTTCAAAACTTCAATCATTTCTTGTTTTCTCATCTTTGTTGCATATTTGATTTTACGTTCTTTGCAAATTTTAGTTAAATTCTTACATTTCAAAGTAGTATAATCCATTTTAATAGATGAGATTTTTTATTTATTTTTGTTATTTGTCAGAATAGATTAGAATGGATAGTAGAACGGAAAGGGGAGTTTCTGGGACAAAATAAGACATTTTAATTATAAATTAGTGAAATTGTCGAGTGAGCGAGCGAGCGAGACAATTTCACTAATTTATAATTAAAATGTCTCATTTTTGTCCCAGAATCCCCCTTTCCGTTCTACTCCATTACCATTACCATTTTCATTACCATTACCATTACCATTACCATTACCATTACCATTACCATTACCATTACCCCATTACCATTACCATTACCATTACCATTACCATTACCATTACCATTACCATTACCATTACCATTACCATTACCATTACCATTACCATTAACTCATTACCATTACCATTACCATTACCATTACCATTACCATTACCATTACAATTACCATTACCATTACCATTACCATTACCATTACCATTACCATTAACTCATTCCATTACCATTACCATTACCATTACCATTACCTTTACCATTACCATTACCATTACCATTACCATTACCATTACCATTAACTCATTACCATTACCATTACCATTACCATTACAATTACCATTACCATTACCATTACCATTACCATTACCATTACCATTACCATTACCATTACCATTACCATTACCATTACCATTAACTCATTCCATTACCATTACCATTACCTTTACCATTACCATTACCATTACCATTACCATTACCATTACCATTACCATTAACTCATTACCATTACCATTACCATTACCATTACAATTACCATTACCATTACCATTACCATTACCATTACCATTACCATTACCATTACCATTACCATTACCATTACCATTACCATTACCATTACCATTACCATTACCATTAACTCATTCCATTACCATTACCATTACCATTACCATTACCTTTACCATTACCATTACCATTACTATTACCATTAACATTACCATTACCATTACCATTACCATTTTCATTACCATTACCATTACCATTACCATTACCATTACCATTACCATTACCATTACCATTACCGGTACCATTACCATTTTCATTACCATTACCATTACCCCATTACCATTACCATTACCATTACCATTACCACTACCATTACCCCATTACCATTACCATTACCATTAACTCATTACCATTACCATAGAGTCCTAAAGTGTGACGTCACGTTGCCATGACGCTAAAAAACTCGGTTCTAAACAAACCAAACAATCAAGTGCGCGCTGGTCACGTAATCGTTGTTCAAGAGGTCGAGACCTCGTATTATCCGGATTATCGCACAAAAGAAGAACAAAGCATCAAGAACAATTCATTATTCTGTGGAGAGACGTCGAGCATTTAAAAAGAGGAGATCGAAACGGCCGAAATGGTTCATTGCTTCGCTCCATCGTGCGACCATCACTCGGAGAGCCATACCTGCAAATTCTTCGGATTTCCTAACAAAGATAAGAAGAAAGATGAGTACAGGCAATGGATTCGATTACTAAGGTTAGAATTCATATTCATAGATATCTTACTGTTGAGAATCTGATAAAAAATTCGATTGTTTTAAGCGAGCGAGCGAGCTAGCTTTTGTGACTCGATTCACCTCAAGTGGCTTCGTATGATTCACTGCTTACTATATAACCCATATGAAGGCTGATTTGACGGGTAGAATACCTGAATCTTTCTACTTTACATATATCTTTTTTCATTAAACTGAGACCGAGCATGCGACCTAAATTTTATATCGAAGCGTATGTGCGTTCGATTTAGTTGTTTTCGTGAGTTTGCAACATGTTGTCTGTTGGACTGAGTGGTGAACGTAAACATTATTTTTTTTCCCTCACAAATCAGAGCTCGTGTTATATAGCTTACGCTTTTATTGCTTAAATAATACATTTGAAAGTTTGTCTGAGTTTGATGAGAATTTAGTGTTAAAATTTCACGATTTTCTTCACAAATCATGACAGGAACAATTATATTTTCTTTCAATAGGAGAAAAGATAGAGAACCTGGCAAACACTCGAGAGTGTGTAGCTGTCATTTTAGGGATGGAAATAAAGCCTATGGTCCAGAAGTTTATACCAGAAATCAGGGCAAAATATTTCCAGGAGAAGGAGTACCAAAGAAGAAAAAGAAGAAAACTGAACCCAAGAGGGAGACCTTACAAGAAATGATTGAAAATGCTAAAAGAAATATGGTGCCATCCCAGGAAGGAACCCAACAAGAAAATAGAACAGCAGAGGAGATTATCCTGGAAGCAGAGCTACAGCAAGCCAGAAGAGAGCTTAAGGATCTGGAAGAGAAATCTCAATACATGACAAAGCACTACACTGTGTCAGGACTTAGTGCAGATATTATACGAATGGAAACAGGGCTCCCAACAAAAGAAGTCTTTGACATTGTTCATCTTCATGCATTAAGGTTCAAAGATTCAATTAACTATTTTTCTGGCTGGAAAGTGGAATCAATCAGTTTTGAGGACCAGATTTTTATTACTTTAATGAAAGTGAGGCAGAACTATACCAACCTGCACCTTGCACAGTTGTTTCATTGTAGTGTGTCAACAATAGCAAATATTGTTACAACTTTTATACATGTATTACATAGTATTTTGTTTGATGACCTTATGACATCAATTCCATCTAGAGATAAAAATAAGTTATCCGCACCATCCTCCTTCAGTCAATTTGGTTCCTGCAGGATTGTCATAGACTGCACGGATATAGAGGTTGCTGCACCGGGCTTGATGAGCCAACAGAATGCTACATACTCTAGCTATAGAGGGATGAATTCTTTTAAGGTTATTGTTGGGGTCGCGCCCAATGCTGTAATAACGTATGTAAGTAACCTTTACCCTGGGTCAATTTCTGACAAGGCGATTGTGCAGCAATCAGGTTTATTAAAACACTTTAGTGCTGGAGATATGATTATGGCAGACAAAGGGTTCCTTATACAAGATATTCTACCACATGGTGTTTCTGTCAACATTCCACCTTTTTTGAACAATGGTACATTTACTGAAAGTGAGGCAAAGGCAACAAAAACCATAGCCAAATGTAGGATCCACGTTGAAAGAGCAAATGCTCGGCTAAAAGACTTTAGGATTTTAAATTTTATTCCATCATATTTACGCTGTTATGCAGACATCCTGTTTCAACTGTGCGCTGCACTGGTTAATTTACAGTTTCCGCTTATCAAAGAAGGATGTGAAGATATGGAATTTGAGTAATTTGACTTCAAAGGGCATTTACAGATGATAAATTCAGTGATGTACTTTGAAAATAGTTACTGGTTATCATTATATTGATGCTTCCCTCTTCATCCCACTCAAGGGTAAAATCCCGGGGGGGGGGGGTGAGGGGGTGGGGGGGGACACACTACTGTTTTGTTGATCCAATTCCGACGTAAATGTTAAGTAACATAAACAGAGTTTGGTGTCTACACTGTTTGAGTGGGACTCCTTTAGTTTAACATAATGTTAATGAAAACATGTTGAGTTAATTTGGATATCAATCCAGAAAATACATGTATATTACAATTCACCTTCCACAATCTTTGGAAAAATGTTTTTAAAATAAAATTCAGTCAAGATTGCAATGTTTCCAGCCCAGGTTTCATCTCGCTCTATTTTAACAACTGCTACATCCTTTGATGTCCAAACAACAAAATAGCAAAATTTTCTTTGTGAGAAAAACATTTCCCCTTGAACTTGGTCCCAATAAACATGGTCCTTTTTCAAAACAAATCCATGTCCATTCTGTGACTTCTCCAGACAAAATGATTTAGAAGTATTAACAGCCTCTTCAATTGTTAAGTTGCGTTCGGTGTAAGGGCACTTAGCCTCCAGGACAGTTTCATCGTCTACAATTCCATCAGGGGAGGCACCAAGGATTCCCATGGAATCCAGCCAAATGCCAGTTTCCTGGACTGTTTTCCCTGTCACCTTTGTGAATGCCTTGAGCGCTTCCTCCTCATTGTTCACACCCCATTGTACAGCCTTTACTCTTGACAGGTCGTACTCCCCAAGGAGACGCTTTAAAAGAGATGGAGTTATTCTTTTTGCTTTAAGAACACAACCAAAGTTACTTGCAGTTAATCTCCCTCTTCTTGCTAGATGCCAGGTAGGGTTGTTTCGCTGCCCAACAGTGATCTCACTAATCCTGGAAATACATTCCTCTGGAATCTTGGCCTGTCGAACCAAGCAGTCAAGCTGTTGTTGATGGCCTTGTGTTGTCAGGAACTCCTCTGAGTATATTATCTCCTCAATTGTTGGGATGGGCAGCTTACTGACAGTAGTTGGTTCAGGGCTCATTAGCCAGCAAAGGCCAGTAAACCTCCCATATTCTTGTAGGTCTTTGTACAGAGCTGAACGGTCAGCTTGTGTTGGTTTTCTTGACAAGGAGCAATACGCCTTTGGTGGAGGAAACATTTCTTCAACAGATTTCCAACACAGTCGCGTGTTTGATTTTCGTTTCCTCCACTGACACTCGATGTCAGTTCGGCTGAGGTTATGGATGCCATGAATGAACAGTGCAGCCGCATGACTGCACTTGAACTTTCCCCTTGGACATTCACACTCGCTCGATTTAATCTCATTCTCCTCATCCAAGTAAATCTAACAGGCCAGAGAGAAAAAAGAAAGCGTAAAGACGTGCAAGGATAATTTGTAACGTCTACTCTGAGGTTAAAGCTGGAGTGTTTTTATTGTGTTGTTACCTGTGCATGTTCGAACAAAGATATTCCAATAAACTGTCGAAGAACGGCGAAATCTGCACGAACAGTTTTGTTTTACTGAATTATATCCAGGAAAATAATGGGTAATCTAAATATATCTCTAAATCTTACATTTGGGAGTAAATACTTATCGAATATTTACGCGTAACACGACCGTAATTTCACGTAAAACCTCCACTCACCGTGACTTTGTACACCTTGTTTTTCATGCTTGCGTGGATATCTCCCCGTAAAATACCCCGATTGTAAGTAAATGATTCCACATGGTCCGATTTGTAGTGGTTTTCTCCTTTTTTTATAGACTTCTTATCTTCTGAAAAGTAAGAAAGCAGCGAAACGATCGAAAGCATAGCCATTTTGATTATAGCTTCCGCCACGTGCGCTTTGTTTAGAACAAGATTTTTTGCTGTCATGACAACGTGACGTCAGTGCTTTAGGACTCTATTACCATTACTATTACCATTAACATTAACATTACCATTACCATTACCATTACCATTAACTCATTCCATTACCATTACCATTACCATTACCATTACCATTACCATTTTCATTACCATTACCATTACCATTACCATTACCATTACCATTACCATTACCATTACCATTAGCATTAGCATTACCATTACCATTACCATTACCATTAACTCATTACCATTACCATTACCATTACCATTACCAATTTACCATTACCATTACCATTACCATTACCATTACCATTACCATTACCATTAACTCATTACAATTACCATTAGCATTACCATTACCGTTACCATTACCATTTTCATTACCATTACCATTACCATTACCATTACCATTACCATTACCCCATTACCATTACCATTACCATTACCATTACCATTACCATTACCATTACCACTACCATTACCCCATTACCATTACCATTACCATTAACTCATTACCATTACCATTACCATTACCATTACTATTACCATTAACATTAACATTACCATTACCATTACCATTACCATTACCATTACCATTACCATTACCATTACCATTACTCCATTACCATTACCATTACCATTACCCCATTACCATTACCATTACCATTACCATTACCACATTACCATTACCATTACCATTAACTCATTATCATTACCATTACCATTACCATTACAATTACCATTAACATTACCATTACCATTACCATTACCATTACCATTAACTCATTCCATTACCATTACCATTACCATTACCATTACCATTACCATTACCATTACCATTACCTTTACCATTACCATTACCATTACTATTACCATTAACATTACCATTACCATTACCATTACCATTTTCATTACCATTACCATTACCATTACCATTACCATTACCACTACCATTACCCCATTACCATTACCATTACCATTAACTCATTACCATTACCATTACCATTACTATTACCATTAACATTAACATTACCATTACCATTACCATTAACTCATTCCATTACCATTACCATTACCATTACCATTACCATTTTCATTACCATTACCATTACCATTACCATTACCATTACCATTACCATTACCATTACCATTACCATTAGCATTAGCATTACCATTACCATTACCATTACCATTACCATTACCATTACCATTACCATTACCATTACCATTAGCATTACCATTACCATTACTATTACCATTAACATTAACATTACCATTACCATTACCATTACCATTACCATTACCATTACCATTACCATTACTCCATTACCATTACCATTACCATTACCCCATTACCATTACCATTACCATTACCATTACCACATTACCATTACCATTACCATTACCATTACCATTAACTCATTACAATTACCATTAGCATTACCATTACCGTTACCATTACCATTTTCATTACCATTACCATTACCATTACCATTACCATTACCATTACCCCATTACCATTACCATTACCATTACCATTACCATTACCATTACCATTACCACTACCATTACCCCATTACCATTACCATTACCATTAACTCATTACCATTACCATTACCATTACCATTACTATTACCATTAACATTAACATTACCATTACCATTACCATTACCATTACCATTACCATTACCATTACCATTACCATTACTCCATTACCATTACCATTACCATTACCCCATTACCATTACCATTACCATTACCATTACCACATTACCATTACCATTACCATTAACTCATTATCATTACCATTACCATTACCATTACAATTACCATTAACATTACCATTACCATTACCATTACCATTACCATTAACTCATTCCATTACCATTACCATTACCATTACCATTACCATTACCATTACCATTACCTTTACCATTACCATTACCATTACTATTACCATTAACATTACCATTACCATTACCATTACCATTTTCATTACCATTACCATTACCATTACCATTACCATTACCACTACCATTACCCCATTACCATTACCATTACCATTAACTCATTACCATTACCATTACCATTACTATTACCATTAACATTAACATTACCATTACCATTACCATTACCATTAACTCATTCCATTACCATTACCATTACCATTACCATTACCATTTTCATTACCATTACCATTACCATTACCATTACCATTACCATTACCATTACCATTACCATTAGCATTAGCATTAGCATTACCATTACCATTACCATTACCATTACCATTACCATTACCATTACCATTACCATTACCATTAGCATTACCATTACCATTACCATTACCATTACCATTACCATTAACTCATTACCATTACCATTACCATTACCATTACCAATTTACCATTACCATTACCATTACCATTACCATTACCATTACCATTACCATTACCATTACCATTACCATTACCATTACCATTACCATTAACTCATTACAATTACCATTAGCATTACCATTACCGTTACCATTACCATTTTCATTACCATTACCATTACCATTACCATTACCATTACCCCATTACCATTACCATTACCATTACCATTACCATTACCATTACCACTACCATTACCCCATTACCATTACCATTACCATTAACTCATTACCATTACCATTACCATTACCATTACTATTACCATTAACATTAACATTACCATTACCATTACCATTACCATTACCATTACCATTACCATTACAATTACCATTAACATTACCATTACCATTACCATTACCATTAACTCATTCCATTACCATTACCATTACCATTACCATTACCATTACCATTACCATTACCTTTACCATTACCATTACCATTACTATTACCATTAACATTACCATTACCATTACCATTACCATTTTCATTACCATTACCATTACCATTACCATTACCATTACCATTACCGGTACCATTACCATTTTCATTACCATTACCATTACCATTACCATTACCATTACCCCATTACCATTACCATTACCATTACCATTACCATTACCATTACCACTACCATTACCCCATTACCATTACCATTACCATTAACTCATTACCATTACCATTACCATTACCATTACCATTACTATTACCATTAACATTAACATTACCATTACCATTACCATTACCATTACCATTACCATTACCATTACCATTACCATTACCATTACCATTACCATTACCATTACCATTAACTCATTCCATTACCATTACCATTACCATTACCATTACCATTTTCATTACCATTACCATTACCATTACCATTACCATTACCATTACCATTACCATTACCATTACCATTTTCATTACCATTACCATTACCATTACCATTACCATTACCATTACCATTAACTTATTCCATTACCATTACCATTACCATTACCATTACCCCATTACCATTACCATTAACTCATTACCATTACCATTACCATTACCATTACCATTACCATTACCATTAACTCATTACCATTACCATTACCATTACCAATTTACCATTACCATTACCATTACCATTACCATTACCTTTACCATTAACTCATTACAATTACCATTAGCATTACCATTACTCGTTACCATTACCATTACCATTACCCCATTACCATATTACCATTACCATTACAATTAACTCATTACCATTACCATTACCATTACCATTACTCCATTACCATTAACTCATTACAATTACCATTACCATTACCATTACCATTACCATTACCATTACCATTACCCCATTACCATTACCATAAACTAATTACCATTACCATTACCATTACCATTACCATTACCATTACCATTACCCCATTACCATTACCATTAACTCATTACCATTACCATTACTCCATTACCATTAACTTATTATACAATTACCATTACCATTACCATTACCCCATTACCATTACCATTACCATTAACTCATCACCATTACCATTACCATTTTCATTACCACTACCATTACCATTACCATTACCATTACCATTACCATTACCATTACCATTACCATTACCATTACCGGTAACATTACCATTTTCATTACCATTACCATTACCATTACCATTACCATTACCATTACCATTACTATTACCATTAACATTACCATTACCATTACCATTACCATTACCATTAACTCATTCCATTACCATTACCATTACCATTACCATTACCATTACCATTACCATTACCATTACCATTAACTCATTCCATTATCATTACCATTACCATTACCATTACCACTACCATTACCATTACCATAACCATTACCATTACTATTACCATTAACATTACCATTACCATTACCATTACCATTTTCATTACCATTACCATTACCATTACCATTACCATTACCATTACCATTACCGGTACCATTACCATTTTCATTACCATTACCATTACCATTACCATTACCATTACCATTAACTCATTACCATTACCACATACCATTACCATTACTATTACCATTAACATTACCATTACCATTACCATTAACTCATTCCATTACCATTACCATTACCATTACCATTACCATTACCATTACCATTACCATTAACTCATTCCATTACCATTACCATTACCATTACCATTACCATTACCATTACCATTACCCCATTACCATTACCATTACCATTAACTCATTACCATTACCATTACCATTACCATTACCCCATTACCATTACCATTACCATTAACTCATTACCATTACCATTACCATTACCATTACCATTTTCATTACCATTACCATTACCATTACCATTACCATTACCATTACCATTAACTCATTACCATTACCATTACCATTACTCCATTACCATTACCATTACCATTACCATTTCCCCATTACTATTATTACCATTACCATTACCATTACCATTACTATTACCATTACCAACCATTGCCATTAACATTACCATTACCCCATTACCATTAACTCATGCCATTACCATTACCATTACCATTACCATTACCATTACCATTACCATTACCATTACCATTACCATTACCATTACCATTACCATTACCATTAACATTAACATTACCATTACCATTACCATTTTCATTACCATTACCATTACCATTACCATTACCATTACCATTACCATTTTCATTACCATTACCATTACCATTACCATTTTCATTACCATTACCATTACCATTACCATTAACTCATTACCATTACCATTACCATTACCATTACTATTACCATTAACATTACCATTACCATTACCATTACCATTACCATTACCATTACCATTAACTCATCCCATTACCATTACCATTACCATTACCATTAACTCATTCCATTACCATTACCATTACCATTACCATTACCATTACCATTACCATTACCATTACCATTACCATTACCCCATTACCATTACCATTACCATTAACTCATTACCATTACCATTACCATTACCATTTTCATTACCATTACCATTACCATTACCATTACCATTACCATTAACTCATTACCATTACCATTACCATTACTCCATTACCATTACCATTACCATTTCCCCATTACTATTATTACCATTACCATTACCATTACCATTACTATTACCATTACCAACCATTGCCATTAACATTACCATTACCCCATTAGCATTAACTCATTCCATTACCATTACCATTACCATTACCATTACCATTACCATTACCATTACCATTACCATTACCATTACCATTAACATTAACATTACCATTACCATTACCATTTTCATTACCATTACCATTACCATTACGTACCATTACCATTACCATTACAATTACCATTACCATTAACTCATTACCATTACCATTACCATTACCATTACCATTACTATTACCATTAACATTACCATTAACATTACCATTACCATTTTCATTACCATTACCATTACCATTACCATTACCATTACCATTACCATTACCATTACCATTACCATTACCATTACCATTACCGGTACCATTACCATTTTCATTACCATTACCATTACCATTACCATTACTATTACCATTAACATTAACATTACCATTACCATTACCATTACCATTAACTCATTCCATTACCATTACCATTACCATTACCATTACCATTACCATTACCATTACCATTATCATTAACTCATTCCATTACCATTACCATTACCATTACCATTACCATTACCACTACCATTACCATTACCATTACCATTACCATTACCATTACCATAACCATTACCATTACTATTACCATTACCATTACCATTACCATTACTATTACCATTAACTCATTCCATTACCATTACCATTACCATTACCATTACCATTACCATTACCATTAACTCATTCCATTACCATTACCATTACCATTACCATTACCATTACCACTACCATTACCATTACCATTACCATTACCATAACCATTACCATTACTATTACCATTAACATTACCATTACCATTACCATTACCATTTTCATTACCATTACCATTACCATTACCATTACTATTACCATTACTATTATCATTACCATTACCATTACCATTACCATTACCATTACCATTACCATTACCATTACCATTTTCATTACCATTACCATTACCCCATTACCATTACCATTACCATTACCATTAACTCATTACCATTACCATTACCATTACCATTACCATTACCATTTTCATTACCATTACCATTACCATTACCATTACCATTACCATTACCATTAACTCATTACCATTACCATTACCATTACCATTACCATTACTCCATTACCATTACCATTACCATTTCCCCATTACTATTATTACCATTACCATTACCATTACTATTACCATTAACATTACCATTACCATTACCATTACCATTACCATTACCAACCATTACCATTACCATTACCATTATCATACCTTTACCATTACCATTACCATTACCATTACCATTACCATTACCATTACCATTACCATTACCATTACCATTACCATTACCATTACCATTACCATTACCATTACCATTAATGTTCGATAGAGACGATAATAAACTTAAAACTTTCCATTTTAATCCGAGCGGGATAACCACAACTAAAAAACACGCGCTCCGTAAAATTCCATCAGAACTTGTCAAACCGGTTTTGGAACGAGTTTAAAGAATGTAACACAACAATAAAGTCACGCGGTCACGCTCTCCTGAACATTCCCCCTCCCCGCACTGAGGGAACCGCAGTGTGTCCAGTAACGTTAACATAGCAAACAGTTCTGAATGTTCGCATCCTAAGTTCTCTGTTACATCTCTGACTGTTTATTTACAAAAGTGGGACCAATTTGTGTATTGGTCGGACCATAGTCTTCTCCCCGCACTGAACCTTCGCGACTCGAGTATGTCCGTCTCTTCCGGGGAATGTTTCCACAATGCGCCCTAATGGCCATTGCCCCCGTGGCAGATTTGGGTCCAGGACCAACACGACATCTCCCTCCTTAAGATCCTTTACAACTTCAGTCCACTTTGGACGAGTATTTAGCATGGGCAAGTATTCCTTCAGCCACCTGGACCACACTTGAGAGATCAAGTCTTGAACCTTGCGCCATCTCTTTCGAGGATTGAATCTGGTAGTATCGACACTCTCTGGTGCAAACTGCCACTCATTTGCCCGTACAGAAAGTGGTTGGGTGTTAGCGGCACGTTATCCCTAGGATTTGACGACTGGTAGGTAAGCGGCCTAGAATTTAGCAAGCTCTCAGCACCGGCAACGACGGTGATCAACTCTTCGTCTGTGACATCACTGTTACTTAGCACCGCGTATATCGCCTTCTTTGCTGCCTTCACCATGACTTCATGGGCCCCACCGAAATGTGGGGCTCCTGGGGGGTTGAAATTCCACTGGATTCTCTTCTGCGCAGTTGTTCGCTGAATCTTATTCTTGTCTAGATGGCCCACGAGTTCCTTGAGTTCATTGAACGCTCCAACAAAGTTGGTGCCATTATCACTAACCATCTCTTAGGCACTCCTCTTCGACTAGTGAATCTGGTGAATGCATTTAAGAAACTGTCCGTATTAAGACCCCACGCTACCTCCAGATGCACAGCACGAGTCGATAAACATGTAAATACACACAACCATCTCTTCAGACGGCTGCGACCACGCCCCTGGACAGTAGTGATTAGACCGGCATAATCCACAGCTGTCTGGTCAAAAGCCCGGAATGTGAAGCGAAGTCTAACTTGTGGTAGCGGTCCCATTATCTGTGTGGCGGTTTTGTTTTTGCGTTTCTTACACTCATTGCACTCGTTCTCCCATTCTCTGATTCCTCACGTGCTGCGACAATCCAGAATCTCCCGCTGATCTGGGATAAGACAAAGTTTGTCCCCGCACCATGGTTTAGCCAACTCGTGGTAATGCTTGACTATCAACTTCGTCACCCAATGACCCCTCGGCAATATGATGGGAAACCTGACATCATAAGGCAAACATTCAGCGAAACGCAGACGACCATCACAGCGCATGATAGCCTCGTGATCTATCCGAGGACACAGCTTGCTCAGCGAACTCTTCTGTGGAAACTCCCTTCCCGCCATTAACGCCATGTACTCTTCGGGGAACGCTTCCCACTGCGCTCGACGAATTATGTCCTCCTCTGCATCTCTGATTTCTTCTGGCAGTAGTTCCTGTCCGCTCACCCTGTCCTTTGGGTTACGCATATTGTAGAGTACTCGCCATACTCTAGCCTGTAAACACACCAGGCGTGTCCAGCTCGAAAAACGTGTGGGTTCAAGCCGCCATTCCTCACGCACTGGTTCCCTTTCTTTCTTCTTCTCTTGAAGCGCTGGTCTCTGGAAACAACATGTCAGCGCATTCGCAACATCTTCTGCCTCTTCCTTGCGGTTCGACGTCTTTTTTTTCCAGTAATTCAGTAGGACGGTTCCCGACATCCATCTTTGGCCACTTGGCCTTATCCTCTGACAGTAGCCATGTTGGTCCATGCCACCATAAGGAGTTCCCTGATAGCTCCTCTGGCGTTGCTCCTCTGGTGCACAGATCTGCTGGGTTTCTCCTGTCACCACATGTTGCCACTGCGACGGATCTGTCGCCATCTGTATCTCTCCGATACGATTGGCAACAAAGGGGCGAAAGCTGCGTCCATGGCCACGAACCCACCACAACACATCAGTACTATCGGAGTAGAACGTCACGGTCTGCATGGGTACCTCAAGGATGTGTGTTAGATGTTGTGTCAGTCGCAGGCCCAGCACGGCTCCCATAAGTTCCAGTCGAGGCACTGTCATTGGCTTCAATGGTGCTACCTTACTCTTTGATGCGATCAACCGACTTGAAACAGTACCATCATTGTATACACACTGCAAGTATACAACTGTCCCATATGCCTGCAATGAAGCATCCACAAATGCGATAATTCTCTTGGTGGCCACCTCTTTGGCCTCACGCAAACACCTGGGCACCCGTACATTACTCAGGGTCACTATCTGCTGATGCCACTCCTCGATTCTTCCCGCAATTTCATCTTGAATAACGTCATCCCAATCATAGCCTCTAGACCACAGTTCTTGAAGAAGAATCTTGGCTTTCACGATGAAGGGACCCACAAACCCGAGTGGGTCAAACACTGTCGCAATCTTTCTCAGGACATTCCGTTTTGTCAGCTGGAGTTCTGCAGATAGCTTTCCAGTTGATATAGTGAATGTGTCTTCCACACTGTTCCAAGAAATTCCAAGAGTCTTAACAACAGGGTCCTGACCTTCACTGATCTGCAGCTCAGTAGCTCGTTCAGCCTCTGGTGTGGCTGCGACGACTTCCGGTGAATTCGATATCCACTTTCTCGCTTGCATGCCTGCTTTCCCCCACAGATTGTCCAGCTGTTTGTACAACTGAATTCCATCCTCCACGGTTTCCACACTGTCAATCGAATCATCCATATAGGTTGATTTTAGCACTGTTTCAGCTGCTAACGGATACACATCTTGGTGTTTCCTGGCGTTTTCTTGAGCGACAAACTGCGATTCCATGGGTGCCGAGTTTTTCCCAAATACAACTCGGCTGAACTCGTAAACATCTGGTTCACGACTAGTGTCAAGGTCCCGCCACAACATCCGAAAATATGGACGGTCACTCTCCTCAATTTCCACTTGTAGATACATTTCCTTAATGTCACATGCCAGAGCCACAGGGTTTCTCCTGAACCGAATAAGCACGTCGAACAGGTCCGTCTGTAATTTAGGTCCCGCATAAATGACATCATTCAACGACACTCCATCCGTTTTCGCAGAACAATCGAACACAATACGTACTTTGGTTGTAGTTTTGTCCATGCGAACTACTGGAAAGTGTGGCAAATACCAAACTTCCGGTGGTGATGCCTCATCCTGTTGGACCTTTCGCAAGTAGCCCTTTTCAACATACGCCATAATAGTTTGTGCGTATTCTTTCCCCACAACAGCGTCCTTCTTCAATTTGTTCTCCGTATTACACAAACGAGACATTGCTGTATGGCGGTTATCTGGAAGCTCAGGTTTATTGTCTTTCCATGGTACACCCACTTTGTACCTCTCACCAGTGTAGCTGATTGAATCTTCAAGTTTCCGTAAAGCCTCATTCTCTTCCTCGGTAAATATCTTCGTGTCATGACTCTCTGTGCCACAGTTTTCGACCTCCCAGAACCTCTTCAAAGTGTGATCAATATCGCAGCAGGTCCCGTTGATGCTAGCAAGAGGTTCCCTTGTAAACAGAGTCCGACTTATGTGTGTCCTTGTCCCCGTCGATTGTCCTCCCTCTGGTGAACCAATACATGTCCAGCCCAGAGGCCCTAGACGAGCGATTGGGCCCCCTTCCTTACCACGCACATCAGCCCTGGAGTAATGCAGTTCGGCGTTGTCCACACCAATTAACAAGTCCACTAGTCCGTCCTGGGCTGGCTTAGGAAAATCACATTGCTTAAGGTGAGCCCATTTGTCCTGACTTTGTTTCCAATTCTCAACCTTGTAGTTCCCGGTTACCCGTTGAGGGCAAGTCTTCACTTTTATGTCCTTACTAAGTCTCCATCAAGGCTCTCAATTGTCACATCCAGCGGCATCGATTGGAAGGTTTCCACCTCATTGTTCAGAACATTCACCGTAACCGTCTGGTATCTCTCCTTAAGACCAAGAATTCCTGCAACTTCTTCATTCAAGAATGTTTCATTGGAACCATCATCCAATATGGCGTTAACTTTAACCTTACGGTCGTTTGATTTCAACCACACAGGCACGGTGCGAAGGGAATAAGCCTCTGTCGCTGTTTCCTGCTTGGATGTTGATGTGTGCGCACGGGTTGGTGCCCCCTCCCGTGGAGAAACCGCCTTATCATCCTTAGTATTGACTCGAAAAGTGCCATGCAACAAGTTGTGATGATTTCTCCTGCAGCCATTGATGTCACAAGCACGAGCCCTGGTACAATCTCTGCCTTGATGATCGCTGCCCAGACAGCGAAAACATAGCCGCTTGTCCTTTGCGATGTCCCAACGCTTGTCCACTTCCAGACTCTGGAAACGTCTGCAGCTCCAAACCCCATGGTTGTCCCCACAGTACACACAAGGTGGTTTAGTTGTCGGTCCCGGTGTCTCTCTACTCTGGTCATTGCCTTCACTGAAACAAAGCTCTGGATCCACCACCCCTTTCAACACGTTTCCAATTAGTCCTAACTTCCTCCGCCGGCTCAGCCTCAATCCCATGTGCCATTTCAACCGCCTCAACTCTGATCCGTACTTCTTCCTTCAACCAATCTCTCAAATTCAACACTGACCGCTCTCGCTTATGTTCCCTCAACCAGCGACTATAACTTTCGACCTGACTATCAGCAAACTTCTTCACCAACAAACTATGCAACGCACCCTCACCCAACTCTCCAGTCCGCCCTTCTGCCTGCAGCTTAACCACTGCTATGCGAACAAGATCAGCGAATCTCTCAAAGGACTGCACATCATTCCTTCTTAAGGGAGGCATCTTTTCAATCTGGTCCATGTATGCTTGTAGCTTTCTGCGCTCACCACCAAACTTAGTCTCGAGAATTTCCTTGGCTTCCTCGTATTCCGGCTCTGTAACTCCAAGACCCCTTATTGCCTCAAGAGCGCTTCCTGTAAGGCTCTGTCTCAGCCGTGCCATCTTGATATTTGGAGGCTCTGTCCCTTGGTCCACAAGACTCGAAAACAGCCCCAGTAATCCTCAAACTTGCTTTTCTCACCATTAAATATAGAAACTTTCAGAGGCTTCAGTCGCTGGCTATAATTGCCTGAGTGCTGTGAACTCGGCGAGTAGCTGATGGCAGGTGGAGGTGCAGGTGGTCGACTGACTCGTCATCTGCAGAGGTGTATACGGAAACGATTGGTTGTTTCTAGCCATTTGTTGTTTCTTTATTACACTTCAGCTGTTTCAATTACATTATTTATTTCGTTTTCCAGACCCTCTGCTTCCACTGTGATTGCATTCTTGTTCTCTTGATCCCCTAAGCGTACATATGCGTCTTGTAATTCATCCATGACAGCGAGGCATGCTTCCAACACCGCCCACAAATTTGCGATCTCGTCTTCGATCTTCTCAGTGTCCTCGCTCGCGCACAGCCTTTCCAAATTATGGCGTGTTTTCGTAACTGCGGTCTTCCTGGCTCTCTTTACTCGTTTAAGTTCTAGAATTGTTTCCTCGAATCTCTTCCCCTGATCAACGTCTACAACAAAAACTCAGACTGGCCAGGCGTCGTCATAATTAAACACGAAGAACTTGAAACTCCTCACAAAGCGTCAAACAGTGTCCGATGGATTTTAATCCAGTATGATGTCTATAATTCTCTCGAGCGACTCCAACAACTCGAAATGTACGATAACAAAGCCCCCAAAACGATGCGAAACGATGAAATTGCGATCAGGCGATGTCCCGCAACTCAGTACTTAAGCTAAAATCCTTTCAACGTCGGAATTCCTCAACAGCAAATCTCCTCATAAAACACTCGAACAAAACCCCCCTGACAACTCCACACAACTCCTGACGCTCCTCGATGATTAAATCGGTATAAGTCCCTTGAACGGCTCCAAAAGCTCGAAAACCACGGTTACAAAACTCCAAAATACGATGCGAAACGGTGATAAATAAAATGCTGGCGTCCCGATCTTGCAGCACGATAAATCTCCACTATAACGGCCGATAAACACGTCTAATTGTCGATAAAACCTTCAGCTCCCGATGAGTTCGCTATACTCCTCCCGTCGTGGTCGCCAAATGTTCGATAGAGACGATAATAAACTTAAAACTTTCCATTTTAATCCGAGCGGGATAACCACAACTAAAAAACACGCGCCTCCGTAAAATTCCATCAGAACTTGTCAAACCGGTTTTGGAACGAGTTTAAAGAATGTAACACAACAATAAAGTCACGCGGTCACGCTCTCCTGAACAATTACCATTACCATTTCATTACCATTACCATTACCATTACCATTACCATTACCATTACCATTATCATTACCATTACCATTACCATTACCATTACCATTACCATTACCATTACCATTACCATCAACATTAACATTAACATTACCATTACCATTACCATTACCATTACCATTTTCATTACCATTACCATTACCATTACCATTACCATTACCATTACCATTACCATTACCATTACCATTTCCATTACCATTACCATTACCATAACCATTACCATTACTATTACCATTAACATTACCATTACCATTACCATTACCATTACCATTACCATTACCATTACCATTACCATTACCATTACCATTACCATTACCATTACCATTACCGGTACCATTACCATTTCATTACCATTACCATTACATTACCATTACCATTACCATTACCATTACCATTACCATTACCATTACCATTACCATTTCATTACCATTACCATTACCATTAAGTCATTACCATTACCATTACCATTAACTCATTCCATTACCATTACCATTACCATTGGCCATTACCATTACCATTACCATTACCATTAATATTACCATTACCATTAACATTACCATTACCATTACCATTACCATTACTATTACCATTAACATTACCATTATCATTACCATTACCATTACCATTACCATTACCATTACCATCACCATTACCATTGCCATAACCATTACCATTACTATTACCATTAACATTACCATTACCATTACCATTACCATTTTCATTACCATTACCATTACCATTACCATTACCATTACCATTACCATTACCATTACCATTACCATTACCATTACCATTACCATTACCATTACCATTACCATTACCATTACCATTACCATTACCATTACCATTACCGGTACCATTACCATTTTCCATTACCATTACCATTACCATTACCATTACCATTACCATTACCATTACCATCAACATTAACATTAACATTACCATTACCATTACCATTACCATTACCATTTTCATTACCATTATCATTACCATTACCATTACCATTACCATTACCATTACCATTACCATTACCATCAACATTAACATTAACATTACCATTACCATTACCATTACCATTACCATTTTCATTACCATTACCATTACCATTACCATTTACCATTACCATTACCATTACCATTTCCATTACCATTACCATTACCATTACCATTACCATTACCATTAACATTACCATTACCATTACCATTACCATTACCATTACCATTACCATTACCATTACCATTACCATTACCATTACCATTACCATTACCATTACCATTACCATTACCATTTTCATTACCATTACCATTACCATTACCATTACCATTACCATTACCATTACCATTACCATTACCATTTTCATTACCATTACCATTACCATTAAGTCATTACCATTACCATTACCATTAACTCATTCCATTACCATTACCATTACCATTACCATTACCATTACCATTACCATTACCATTTCCATTACCATTACCATTACCATAACCATTACCATTACTATTACCATTAACATTACCATTACCATTACCATTACCATTACCATTACCATTACCATTACCATTACCAATTACCATTACCATTACCATTAACATTACCATTACCATTACCATTACCATTACCATTTTCATTACCATTACCATTACCATTACCATTACCATTACCATTACCATTACCATTACCATTACCATTTCCATTACCATTACCATTACCATAAACCATTACCATTACTATTACCATTAACATTACCATTACCATTACCATTACCATTACCATTACCATTACCATTACCATTACCATTACCATTACCATTACCATTACCATTACCATTACCATTACCATTACCATTACCATTTTCATTACCATTACCATTACCATTACCATTACCATTACCATTACCATTACCATTACCATTACCATTCATTACCATTACCATTACCATTAAGTCATTACCATTACCATTACCATTAACTCATTCCATTACCATTACCATTACCATTGCCATTACCATTACCATTACCATTACCATTAATATTACCATTACCATTAACATTACCATTACCATTACCATTACCATTACTATTACCATTAACATTACCATTATCATTACCATTACCATTACCATTACCATTACCATTACCATCACCATTACCATTGCCATAACCATTACCATTACTATTACCATTAACATTACCATTACCATTACCATTACCATTTTCATTACCATTACCATTACCATTACCATTACCATTACCATTACCATTACCATTACCATTACCATTACCATTACCATTACCATTACCATTACCATTACCATTACCATTACCATTACCATTACCATTACCATTACCATTACCATTACCATTACCATTACCATTACCGGTACCATTACCATTTTCATTACCATTACCATTACCATTACCATTACCATTACCATTACCATTACCATCAACATTAACATTAACATTACCATTACCATTACCATTACCATTACCATTTTCATTACCATTATCATTACCATTACCATTACCATTACCATTACCATTACCATTACCATCAACATTAACATTAACATTACCATTACCATTACCATTACCATTACCATTTTCATTACCATTACCATTACCATTACCATTACCATTACCATTACCATTACCATTACCATTACCATTTCCATTACCATTACCATTACCATAACCATTACCATTACTATTACCATTAACATTACCATTACCATTACCATTACCATTACCATTACCATTACCATTACCATTACCATTACCATTACCAATTACCATTACCATTACCGTACCATTACCATTTTCATTACCATTACCATTACCATTACCATTACCATTACCATTACCATTACCATTACCATTACCATTACCATTACCATTTTCATTACCATTACCATTACCATTAAGTCATTACCATTACCATTACCATTAACTCATTCCATTACCATTACCATTACCATTGCCATTACCATTACCATTACCATTACCATTAATATTACCATTACCATTAACATTACCATTACCATTACCATTACCATTACTATTACCATTAACATTACCATTATCATTACCAATTACCATTACCATTACCATTACCATTACCATCACCATTACCATTACCATTACCATTACCATTTTCATTACCGTTACCATTACCATTACCATTAACTCATTACCATTACCATTACTCCATTACCATTACCATTACCATTACCATTACCATTACCATTTCCCCATTACTATTATTACCATTACCATTACCATTACCATTACTATTACCATTAACATTACCATTACCATTACCATTACCAACCATTACCATTACCATTATCATACCATTACCATTACCATTATCATTACCATTACCATTTTCATTACCATTACCATTACCATTACCATTACAATTACCATTACCATTACCATTACCATTAACATTAACATTACCATTACCATTACCATTACCATTACCATTACCATTACCATTTTCATTACCATTACCATTACTATTACCATTAACATTACCATTACCATTACCATTACCATTACCATTACCATTACCATTACCATTACCATTACCATTAACTCATTCCATTACCATTACCATTACCATTACCATTACCATTACCATTACTATTACCATTAACATTACCGTTTACCATTACCATTACCATTAACTCATTCCATTACCATTACCATTACCATTACCATTACCATTACCATTTTCATTACCATTACCATTACCATTACCATTACCATTAACTCATTCCATTACCATTACCATTACCATTACCATTACCATTACTATTACCATTAACATTACCATTACCATTACCATTACCATTAACTCATTCCATTACCATTACCATTAACCATTACCATTACCATTACCATTTTCATTACCATTACCATTACCATTACCATTACCATTTAACTCATTCCATTACCATTACCATTACCATTACCATTACCATTACCATTACCATTACCATTTTAACCATTACCAATTACCATTACCATTACCATTACCATTACCATTACCATTACCCATTACCATTACGATTGCCATTACCATTACCATTACCATTACCATTAACTCATTCCATTACCATTACCATTATCATTACCATTAACTCATACCATTACCATTAACTCATTACCATTACCATTACCATTACCAATTACCATTCATACCATTACCATTAACTCATTACCATTACCATTACCATTACCATTACCATTAACTCATACCATTACCATTAACTCATTACCATTACCATTACCATTACCATTACCATTACCATTACCATTACCATTATCATACCATTACCATTACCATTACCATTACTATTACCAATTAACATTACCATTACCATTACCATTACCATTTCCCCATTACCATTATTACCATTTACCATTACCATTACTATTAACTTATTACCATTAACATTACCATTACCATTACCATTTACCATTACCATTACCATTATCATACCATTACCATTACCATTATCATTACCATTACCATTTTCATTACCATTACCATTACCATTACCATTACAATTACCATTACCATTACCATTACCATAACCATTAACATTACCATTACCATTACCATTACCATTACCATTACCATTACCATTACCATTACCATTACCATTACTATACCATTAACATTACCATTACCATTACCATTACCATTACCATTACCATTACCATTACCATTACCATTACCATTACCATTACCATTACCATTACCATTACCATTACCATTACCATTACCATTACCATTACCATTACCATTACCATTACCATTACCATTACCATTAAACTCATTACCATTACCATTACCCATTACCATTACCATTACCATTACATTACCATTACCATTACCATTACCATTAACCCATTACATCATTCCATTACCATTACCATTACCATTACCATTTACCATTACATTACCATTACCATTACCATTACCATACATACCATTACCATTACCATTACCATTAAACTCCATTACCATTACCATTACCATTACCATTACCATTACCATTACCATTACCATTACCATTACCATTACCATTACCATTACCATTACCATTACCATTACCATTACCATTACCATTACCATTACCATTACCATTTACCATTACCATTACCATTACCCATTACCCATTTACCATTACCCCATTACCATTACCATTACCATTAACCATTACCATTACCATTACCATTAACTCATTCCATTACCATTACCATTACCATTACCCATTAACTCATTACCATTACCATTAACTCATTACCATTACCATTACCAATTACCATTACCATTAAACATTACCATTACCATTACCATTACCATTACCATTACCATTAACTCATTACCATTACCATTAAACTCATTCCATTACCATTACCATTACCATTACCATTAACTCATACCATTACCATTACTCATTACCATTACCATTACCATTACCATTACCATTAACTCATACCATTACCATTACTCATTACCATTACCATTACCATTACCATTATCATACCATTACCATTACCATTACCATTACCATTACCATTACCATTACCATTACCATTACCATTACCATTACCATTACCATTATCATCCATTACCATTACCATTACCATTACCATTACCATTACCATTACCATTACCATTAACCATTTAACTCATACCATTACCATTACCATTCCATTACCATTACCATTACCATTACCATTAACTCATTACCATTACCATTAACTCATTACCATTACCATTACCATTACCATTACCATTACCATTATCATTACCATTACCATTACCATTACCATTAACTCATACCATTACCATTAACTCATTACCATTAACCATTACCATTACCATTACCATTACCATTACCATTACTCATACCATTACCATTAACTCATTACCATTAACCATTAACCATTACCATTACCATTACCATTATCATACCATTACCATTACCATTACCATTACCATTACCATTACCCATTACCATTAACCATTACCATTACCATTACCATTACCATTACCATTACCATTACCATTACCATTACCATTACCATTACCATTACCATTACCATTAACCATTACCCATTACCATTACCATTACCATTACCATTACCATTACCCATTACCATTACCATTACCATTACCATTACCATTACCATTACCATTAACTCATTCCATTACCATTACCATTACCCATTACCATTAACTCATACCATTACCATTAACTCATTACCATTACCATTACCATTAACATTACCATTACCATTACCATTACCATTACCATTACCATTAACTCATACCATTACCATTAACTCATTACCATTACCATTACCATTACCATTACCATTAACTCATACCATTACCATTACCATTACCATTACCATTACCATTACCATTAACTCATACCATTACCATTAACTCATTACCATTACCATTACCATTACCATTACCATTATCATACCATTACCATTACCATTACCATTACCATTACCATTACCATTACCCCATTACCATTAACTCATTACCATTACCATTACCATTACCATTACCATTACCATTACCATTACCATTACCATTAACATTACCATTAACTCATACCATTACCATTAACTCATTACCATTACCATTACCATTACCATTACCATTAACTCATTACCATTACCATTAAACTCATTACCATTACCATTACCATTACCATTACCATTACCATTATCATTACCATTACCATTACCATTACCATTAACTCATTACCATTACCATTAACTCATTACCATTACCATTACCATTACCATTACCATTACCATTACCATTACCATTAACTCATTACCATTACCATTACTCATTACCATTACCATTACCATTACCATTACCATTACCATTACCATTACCATTACCATTACCATTACCATTACCATTACCATTACCCATTACCATTAACTCATTCCATTACCATTACCATTACCATTACCATTACCATTACCATTACCATTACCATACCATTAACATTACCATTACCATTATCATTACCATTACCATTACCGGTACCATTACCATTTTCTTTACCATTACCATTACCATTACCATTACCATTAACTCATTACCATTACCATTACCATTACCATTACCATTACCATTACCATTTACCATTACCATTACCATTACCATTACCATTAACTCATTACCATTACCATTACCATTACCATTACTATTACCATTACCATTACCATTACCATTACCATTACCATTACCATTACCATTAACTCATTCCATTACCATTACCATTACCATTGCCATTACCATTACCATTACCATTACCATTACCATTACCATTACCATTACCATTACCATTACCATTACCATTACCCATTACCATTACCATTACCATTACCATTACCATTACCATTACCATTACCATTACCATTACCATTACCGTACCATTACCATTTTCATTACCATTACCATTACCATTACCATTACCATTACCATTACCATTACCATTACCATTACCATTACCATTACCATTACCATTACCATTACCATTACCATTACCATTACCATTACCATTCCATTACCATTACCATTACCATTACCATTACCATTACCATTACCATTACCATTACCATTAACATTACCATTACCATTACCATTACCATTACCATTAACTCATTCCATTACCATTACCATTACCATTACCATTACCATTACCATTACCATTACCATTACCATTACCATTACCATTACCATTACCATTACCATTAACTCATTCCATTACCATTACCATTACCATTACCATTACCATTACCATTACCATTTTCATTACCATTACCATTACCATTACCATTACCATTACCATTACCATTACCATTACCATTACCATTACCATTACCATTACCATTACCATTTACCATTACCATTACCATTACCATTACCATTACCATTACCATTACCATTACCATTACCATTACCATTACCATTACCATTACCATTAACCATTACCATTACCATTACCATTACCATTACCATTAACTCATTCCATTACCATTACCATTACCATTACCATTTCACTACCATTACCATTACCATTACCATTACCATTAACTCATTACCATTACCATTACCATTACCATTTTCATTACCATTACAATTACCATTACCATTACCATTACCATTACCATTACCATTACCATTACCATTACCATTACCATTACCATTACCATTACCATTACCATTACCATTACCATTACCATTACCATTACCATTACCATTACCATTATCATTACCATTACCATTACCATTACCATTAACTCATTCCATTACCATTACCATTACCATTACCATTACCATTACCATTAAACACATTCCATTACCATTACCATTACGATTACCATTAACATTACCATTACCATTACCATTACCATTAAACACCATTCCCATTACCATTACCATTAACATTACCATTACCATTACCCCATTACCATTACCATTACCATTACCATTACCATTACCATTACCATTACCCATTACCATTACCATTACCATTACCATTACCATTACCATTACCATTACCATTACCATTACCATTACCATTACCATTACCATTACCATTACCATTACCATTACCATTACCATTACCATACCATTACCATTACCATTACTCCATTACCATTACCATTACCATTACCATTACCATTACTATTACCATTACCATTACCATTACCATTACCATTAACATTACCATTACCATTACCATTACCATTACCATTACCATTACCATTACCATTACCATTACCATTACCATTACCATTACCATTACCATTACCATTACCATTACCATTACCATTACCATTACCATTACCATTACCATTACCATTACCATTACCATTACCATTACCATTACCATTACATTGACCATTACCATTACCATTACCATTACCATTACCATTACCATTTTCATTACCATTACCATTACCATTACGTACCATTACCATTACCATTACCATCACCATTACCATTACCATTACCATTACTATTACCATTAACATTACCATTACCATTACCATTAACATTACCATTACCATTACCATTACCATTACCATTACCATTACCATTACCATTACCATTACCATTACCATTACCATTACCATTACCATTACCATTACCATTACCATTACCATTACCATTACCATTACCATTACCATTACCATTACCATTACCATTACCATTACCATTACCATTACCATTACCATTACCATTACCATTACCATTCATTACCATTACCATTACCATTACCTTACCATTACCATTACCATTACCATTACCATTACCATTACCATTACCATTACCATTACCATTACCATTACCATTACCATTACCATTACTCATTACCATTACGATTACCATTACCATTACCATTTCACTACCATTACCATTACCATTACCATTACCATTAACCATTACCATTACCATTACCATTACCATTACCATTACCATTACCATTACCATTACCATTACCATTACCATTACCATTACCATTACCATTACCATTACCATTACCATTACCATTACCATTACCATTAACTCATTTCCATTACCATTACCATTACCATTACCATTACCATTACCATTACCATTACCATTACCATTACCATTACCATTTCATTACCATTACCATTACCATTACCATTAACTCATTCCATTACCATTACCATTACCATTACCATTACCATTACCATTACCATTACCATTACCATTACCATTACCATTACCATTACCATTATCATTATCATTACCATTACCATTACCATTACCATTAACTCATTCCATTACCATTACCATTACCATTACCATTACCATTACCATTCCATTACCATTACCATTACCATTACCATTACCATTACCATTACCATTACCATTACCATTACCATTACCATTACCATTACCATTCCATTACCATTACTATTACCATTACCATTACATTACCATTACCATTACCATTACCATTACCATTACCATTACCATTTTCATTACCATTACCATTACCATTACCATTACCATTACCATTTCATTACCATTACCATTACCATTACCATTACCGGTACCATTACCATTACCATTACCATTACCATTACCATTACCATTACCATTACCATTACCATTACCATTACCATTACCATTACCATTACCATTACCATTACCATTTTCATTACCATTACCATTACCATTACCATTACCATTAACTCATTCCATTACCATTACCATTACCATTACCATTTTCACTACCATTACCATTACCATTACCATTACCATTACTCATTACCATTACCATTACCATTACCATTACCATTACCATTACCATTACCATTACCATTACCATTACCATTACCATTACCATTACCATTACCATTACCATTACCATTACCATTACCATTACCATTACCATTACCATTACCATTACCATTACCATTACCATTACCATTACCATTACCATTATCATTACCATTACCATTATCATTACCATTACCATTACCATTACCATTAACTCATTCCATTACCATTACCATTACCATTACCATTACCATTAACTCATTACCATTACCATTACCATTACCATTACCATTACCATTACCATTACCATTAACTCATTCCATTACCATTACCATTACCATTACCATTACCATTACCATTACCATTACCATTACCATTACCATTAACTCATTCCATTACCATTACCATTACCATTACCATTTTTCATTACCATTACCATTACCATTACCATTATCATTTACCATTACCTGTACCATTACCATTACCATTACCATTAACTCATTCCATTACCATTACCATTACCATTTTCATTACCATTGCTATTACCATTACCATTACCATTACCATTACCATTACCATTACCATTACCATTACCATTATCATCCATTACCATTACCATTACCATTACCATTAACTCATTCCCATTACCATTACCATTACCATTACCATTACCATTACCATTAAACTCATTCCATTACCATTACCATTACCATTACCATTACCATTACCATTACCATTACCATTACCATAACCATTACCATTATCATTACCATTACCATTACCATTAACTCATTCCATTACCATTACCATTAACTCATTCCATTACCATTACCATTACCATTTTCATTACCATTGCTATTACCATTACCATTACTATTACCATTAATCATTACCATTACCATTACCATTAACTCATTCCATTACCATTACCATTACCATTACCATCACCATTACCATTACCATTACCATTACCATTACCATTACCATTAACTCATTCCATTACCATTACCATTACCATTACCATTTTCATTACATTACCATTACCATTACCATTACCATTACCATTACCATTACCATTAACTAATTCGAATTTATAGATGCTCCTTTCAGAGCCTCTTTTTGTTCTTTAAATGTTAGAGGTTTAAAACAAGCGAGAAAAAGGCGGCGGGTTTTCAGATGGCTCCATAAAACAATTTGACGTTATTTTTCTGCAAGAAACGTACTCTTCGAAAAGCATTGAAGAAATTTGGAAAGCGGAATGGGGTGGAAAAATTTACTATAGCCACGGATCTAAACACTCAAAAGGGGTGATGATATTATTTAAGCCGAGTCTTGACTTTGAAGTAGAAAACACCACTTCTGACAAAAACGGACGATATTTACTTCTGAAAAACCAACCATTTCTGAGTCCACGTTTCTACTCGGTAATATTTACGCTCCAAATGACAATACCTCTCAGAAAAACGTTTTTCTCTTAATTTAAATAAAATATTTGCCTGCAAAATAGGATTTTTATGTCTTTTCTCTGCAGTAATTTTGTTCATTTAATATGATACTCCTGGGGAGGAGTTATGGGTATTAGGGGAAACCCCCCTCTCATGCTCGTGCGTGGGTCACGTGACAATCCAAGCCATGTGCTGGTCATTCGTCTCGCGTCAGCCGCGGATCAAGACGTGTTTTTTGATTTATTGCGGTAAGCTGAATTAATTTGAGCTATTTTTGCCATTTCAGAGGGGTTTTATCTTAATTAATCGGTTATCTATAAGTTACTTGTATTCCCACTTGAAGGTTGTAATCCCTTGGGGTTTATTACGGCCTTTTTCATTTCATTGTTTATAACTGAAGTCGAAGCCATTGTTGGGCATTGTTTTTCGCTTCATTCTTAGCTTTATCATGTGCTTATAGTTTATTGTTTATTTCAATTAACTTTTCCCCCTCCCACAGTACTTGTTTCTTTTGTTAGGAGGTTGAGATACGACCTCAAGTCAAGTCGAATTTCCATCCGCGAACGGACGAGACGTTTTAATAACGATGTCATGTCATATGCATGGCGTCGGCTGACGTATTTTTGCTTCCTGTTATGACATTTGCTCCAACATGTTAGTCAGGCGTTGTGACTGTAAATTACACCGGCCATAGAGCAGACAGAAAGAAAGCATTTTGTCTAAATTATAGCTTTGTAGCTTTTTTCATAACCGAGTTATCGCGAAAATAATTTTCAGACAATTACAGCTCAGTATGCTGTCGCCATGTTGATGTCCTTCTTTGTGACACAAATACGATGGCCATAAAATTGCACAAGGAGTAGAGTAGATTCTACCATCAATTATCATTAGCTTTACCACGTCAAAAAATTTAAAATCCGTTTTTGTAGCAGTTCATACACACGCTCATTTGGGACATCACAATTTTCAAAATGCTGTATTTTCGAAACGAAGCACTGAATCAATATCAAAATTTGCGTAGAGATTAATGGTCGCTACATCTAGAATATGTGAAAATAATAGCGTTGTAGAATTAACCGTGTAGATTTTCGAATTATGAAGACATCAGATGAAAACCACCTAAATACTGTATTTCGTAGCTGCATTTGCCAATTCTGTTGATAACTTGAGTTTTATTGAGGCTTATTTTGTCAGTATTCGCAAATTATTTTCCCGTGGGTATCACTATGGTTAGTATAGGCAAGGGCGACTTCCTACTGGGTTAATTTTCATTTATTAATGTTTGTTATACATATACTCCCCTGTCGCTCATATTTATTTCTTAATTTACATGTATATTTTATTAGTGAGCTCATGTTATTTTGTATTATTATGCTATTTATTATGTATTTGTTGCTCATATTTACTGAGGCCATTTTCCTCGGTTATTTATTTTGAGGCCAGTATAGGACTTGCTGTCACGGCGACAATTTGTCAGCCATGCTTGTTCCTGCCTCTTTATTTTTATTTTGTTTGTATGTTTATATGAGCTTATGTTGCTCATGTTTGTATTTTATGGAGCCCATGTTGCTCTAATTTTTATTGAGCCAATGTTGCTCATATTTTGATTGGGCCCTTGTTGCTCATATTTTTATCGAGCCCTTGTTGCTCGTAGTTGTTGAGCCCTGTTGCTCATATTTACTGAGGGCCATTTTCCTCGGTTATTTATTTTGAGGCCAGTATAGGACTTGCTATTGCGGCGACAATATATTTGTGAGCCATGCTCGTTCCTGCCTCTTTATTTTTATTTCATATTTATGTTTATATGAGCCATGTTGCTCATGTTTGTATTTTATGGAGCCCATGTTGCTCTAATGTTTATTGAGCCAATGTTGCTCATATTTTGATTGGGCCCTTGTTGCTCATATTTTTATCGAGCCCTTGTTGCTCGTATTTATTGAGCCCTGTTGCTCATATTTACTGAGGCCATTTTCCTCGGTTATTTATTTTGAGGCCAGTATAGGACTTGCTATTGCGGCGACAATATATTTGTGAGCCATGCTTGTTCCTGCCTCTTTATTTTTATTTCATATTTATGTTTATATGAGCCTATGTTGCTCATGTTTGTATTTTATCGAGCCCTTGTTGCTCATAGTTATTGAGCCATGTTGCTCATATTTACTGAGGCAATTTTCCTCGGTTTTTTATTATTGAGGCCAGTATAGGACTTGCTGTTGCGGCGACAATTTGTCAGCCATGCTTGTTCCTGCCTCTATTTTGATTTTATTTTATATTAATGAGCCAATGTTGCTCATGTTTTTATTATTATATTGAGCCCAAGTTGCCCATGTTATTATTATTATTATATTGAGCCATGTTGCTCATGTTACTATTATTATTATATTGAGCCATGTTGCTCATGTTATTATTATATCGAGCCCAGGTTGCTCATGTTATTATTATTACATTTTTATTTGAGGCCCTGTTCCTCATTTTTAGATGCCTGGTTCATCGTGTTTATTTTTATTGAGTTCCTCAGGTTTTTGTTTGAGGTAATTAAACCTTCTGTAGGTTCGGATACTTGCTTTTATTTGTTTTAATTCTTCAGATGCCTCCTAGACAGTCCCAGTGCCAGAAGCATCTTCTTCACAGGCCTGAGTATTTCCACCAGGGCGGCATTAGAGGCAGTGGTCTCATCCAGCAGATTGTTATGCTGCAGGCCCCTTTTATAGAGCAGGACACCCCTAGGAATGGCTTAGGAGTGCCTGGTTTTGATGCAGGAAGTGCAGCTCTTTCCTTACCTTTGGCAATATTGATCACATCGCTGACTTGGTTACTAAGGTGACAGCCGTGGTTTCCAAACAGATACCACCCTTGCTGACCTTCCAACACCTGGCACAGGCTTACATGCAGCCACTTAATTGGCCTAATATGTAGCTTCATTTTTACTGCGGTCAAGTCAGTAACTATAAACGTGTGTGGAAACTGTTTACAGCAAGTAATCTTATGTTATCTTAGCATCTACTCAGTTTTATCATTCTAATCAGTTTTATCATTCTAATTATTTTTTATCATTTATCCAAGTCATGGTCCTGTTCAATCTACATTATGCCCCTTCTAATGTCAATACTTATATTTCCGCCCTTGGCCACAGTGTAGTTATAAGCTCATGTTATGTTTCTCAGATTTCAAGGGCTATAATTAAGTAGGTTTCTTTCTAGATAGCTGTCTACCCATCACACTTCCTATTTTGTACCAGCTGATATTGGGCTCTCCCTACCAGATTGGTCAGTTCCCGGAAATGTGTTACCTGGCATTTCATGCATAAAATGGCTCCCAGGTATGGCTCAACTTGCCAAATGGCTGAACCCAACTGGGGACCTAATGGGTTTTAAGGTGATGCTTGAGAATTTTATGTATAATTATAACCAGCATCGATCCTATAGTGGTCTCGCCAGCTTCGTTCGTTCTGTTGAATTTCAACTGCTTGGCTATGCGAGGAGCCCAACCGGGTCCTCTTTTCATTGTAGCAAATGGGTTGCCCATTTCCTGATCTACTTTTCTCACCATCCTTGACTGGCAATTCAGTTATGTGGCCTTGCCCCCTCCTTACAAGGGTCATATATTTTGGATGGGTGCGGCCCTAGCATGCGACAGATCAGAGATTCTTTTGATACCCAGTTTCGCTTGTTAGGGCGATGGAATTTTAATGCTTTCCAGAACTATATTACCTAACGAGATAGTCAGGCTGCCATAGCTAGGTAAACTGGCATAATTCTACATTAGTTGGCCTGGTGGGTCAGTTTGAAGTGGCGACTGCTCCGTCAGGTCATGTATCTACTGAGCCTTACATTAACTCATCATAATAAGGTAGTCAGGTTGGCCTAGGAGTGCAGCTAGCAAGGGCAGCTGTTCTGGTAGGCTCTCCTGTCATAGTTAGGTAACATGGCACAATTTTACACTGGTTGCAGTGTTACCACTTATTTTAGTTCCAGTAATTGGGGGTAATTTCTAATTTTTAAGGGTCTCCTAAGGAGAAAGGCATTTTGAAGTGATATACACATCATGTAATATTACAATGAAAGTATTGACCGCTGCACCATCTGTTCGCGTGATTATTGCGCGCGATTCTTGCTTCGCATTTCAAATTTACAGGCCAAATTTACAGCCAAATTTTCAGTTTTCAGCCTGGAAAATGGTAATGAAAAGGTAAAGGAAACTAGTAAATACTTTCACATTGTTTCTTATGTGTATTGTTTGATATCCTTGAAATAATCCCCCTCTTTTCCCCCCTCCCTCAAGAGTAAACCCCACAAAAAAAACCTAATGAAAAAACAATTAATTTTTTGCCAATTTTTGGAAAAAGCCTTTTTTATTTTTTTTTTACGTCAACGGGGGCAAACAAACCTGTGGTGCCGTCCTTTTTGTATTTTTTTAAGAGGTTAGTTGCGTCAAAATACAACACAAAGGCGGTTTGGTTGTTAAGTGGGGAAAACCACTGAGTTGGCCCCCCCCTGGTGGGGTTTTTTTAGTTTGTTGCAGGGGCGGGGACCTTCAACCTATCTAAAAAGCCCATACATTAACTCCAATTCATACTGGGGATGTAAAGTTGCCCCCAGTTTTTTTGGCCTGGGAGGTTCCAGCTAGCAAGGGCAGCTGTTCTGATAGGCTCTCCTGTTATAGTTAGGTAAACTGGCATAATTCTAGTCACTAGTTGGCCTGGTGGGTCAGTTTGCAGGGGCGGCTGCTCCATCAGATCACGTATCTAGCCATACATTAACTCATCATAATGAGGTAGTCAGGTTGGCCTGGGAGTACAGCTAGCAAGGGCGACTGTTTTGATAGGCTCTCCTGTCATAGTATAATAATAGGTAAACTGGCATAATTTTACTTTAGTTGGCCTGGTGGATCAGTGTACAGGGGTGGCTGGGGGCTTACTTAAATTCATTAATCATCTAGCCATCCTCATAATGTGGTAGTCAGGTTGGCCTGGGAGTGCAGTTAGCAAGGGCGGCTGTTCTTCTCGGCTCTCCTGTCTTAGTTAGGCAAGTTGGCCTATTTCCACACTAGTTGGCCATGTGAATTACTGTGCATGGGCGGCTGCTCCATCAGGTCATTTATCATACTACTGTGTTGTAGGTTGGGCTATTGTTGACCTTGTTGGCACAGTTAGCAAGGGCGGCTGTTCTATCAGGTTCATTGATTGTAATACTTTAAACATGTTTGGCCATCTTCTGGATAGTTAGCTTGGGTGGATGTTCCAACAGGTTCGCCTTTGGTGCAATCATTGCTTGTTTGCCGTTTAACCCTTCATTACTTTATTTGTGCAGTTAGCAGGGGTGACTATCGTATGTTGTACTCTTGCACCACTCTATAGCATGGTTCACTTTTTCCTTTTAGGTTATTAATTCACACCTTGTGACCCTTCTTGTTAAGTTTTCTACAGCAGTTAGCAAGGGCGGCTGCTTAGTGCTACCCTTGATGCTGCTCTTGCCTGGGGTGGGGCAGCATATGTGCTTGCACCCCATATGCTTTTGGCGTTTTCAGTGCCCTCACCTTTACTGGGCCAGACTATGTATCAATCATTTTTCAACGAAATGTGATATTTTAATAAAAGCGGCTATGGGCCTTTGTCCATAGCCATATTAGTCCAAACAATATTGTTTGATCATTGCCC
>MU827374.1:52702-81921 GCA_029204205.1 Desmophyllum pertusum
TTGTGCTTTCATTGTCGCATAATTGACTCCATCTTTAAACTCTGTGGGATCGGCTAAGTTTGCTGATTTTTTTCTGCTGCATGTCATAATTACCAGCTGAATCTAGTTTGAACCCTATCCCCTGAGGACCCGCAGGTCCCTCAGACCCCACACCTCCAGTATTTGCGCTATCACTGCTTGAGCTGCTATGTTTCATTGAATAATCCCATTATATTAATTTGTTAGATTAAATAGCCCCATAAAAATTTCGTTTGATTAATTTCATTGGTTTATCGGACATATAAAAATGAGTATGGTTTTTTGGTAGCATCAATGTATTTTTCCTTATCGACACTAAGCTCTCCTGATATCAGATTTCTTTCATTAGTAGATGGAAAATCATAAACACAATAATGGGAGCAATTCAATCTAATATCTTTTGGTGTTTTATAAAAACTTTGACTAAGATAGATAACACTGCAGTTTTTATGTCGTCCTTGAATGAAATAATCTACTATGTCCTTTTGATTTTTCTCACATACATAGTCATCAAAAATAACAACTCTTTGCATATCTTGATTTTCTAAATTATTTACAGGAATAATTTGATCATTACTTGAAACTAAAACATCATAACCAACTTGTTTACTAATGTTATTCATTGTATCCACCATGTGTTTATATTTATCTTGTTCAAGATTTTTCCCATATAAATGAATTTGATCATAGTAAACAAGCGGTTTCGTAATCATATGGTATAAACAGATTGGTTTTACCACTACCGCTATTTCCACAAATCAGCATACGAAAGGTGCTCTTTGGCATATATGAATACAACTGTTTGAAATTATCTTGTTGACTATCACTAGAATCGTAATTTGGTATATCCATTATATTAGTTTGTTATATTAAAAATAAGATTGGTATGAATGTTTCTTTGCTGCTTCTCTCTCTTTTACTTATCTTTTGAAATAAGTTGAAATAAGTTGAAATAAGTTGAGATAAGTTTTAATATAATGTAATTATATATGGATATAGAACGATATAAGAGACTTACTATTCCTAAAATTGAAGCAGGAAAACTAACCAAAATTGTTCGCGACGCTGTTAAAGCTAGTGAAATATCTGAGCAGGATGTCTTTGAACAAAAAAAAGAAGAAGTTAAACCGATTACTGAGAAATTAGAAAAAGAAATTGAAGAAATAAGCAAGTTGAGAGAAGAAGCAAAAGAATCACGAATAGTCCCATATCATCAACAAATTCAACAATTAGCATTGACAGAGCCTGGTGAGGAAAAACCAAAAATAGTGGCAGATATGGACAAAGGTTTTTCAGGAGAAGACTTGGAAATTCTACAAAAACATAAACTACCATTACCATCTAAAGTTTTTATTGATACAATCAAAGATGGAGACACAGTTGATAGAGTCTATGCTGAAGCTGCAGATTTGAATAAAAGATTAGGACGTGCAGTGGGTAACTTATCTTCAACAAAAACCGCTCAAAAAAAAAACAAAAATAGAATCAATCAAGTTCATGGAGAAATCGAGACTGTGAAAAGATACAGAAAGCGTCTTAGTGCAATTGAAGAGGGTACTAAAACTTTGAAAGTCGGAAAGGGTATATATACACAAACAAAACGGAATGCATACAAGATCAACCCGAAAAATGGCACATATGGCAATTTAATCATCAATATGCCTGAATTATACGGTCAGCTCAAACTAATTGCACACAAAAATGGTGAAAAAGTATTTGATAAACGAGTTGATTTTGATACACTTGATTTACTCACTAAGAGGTTCAATAGTAAAAAGAAATATAGTACTTTATCAAAAACAGTATTTGACGACTTGAATAGAATCAGTGAAATTCCAATACATCAAACAAGCAAAAAATACAAAAAGATAGGTAGTGGAGTCGTCTACTATAATAACCCACAGGATTTATTTTCACGTCTGGAGCTGTTGGGAGGGTCAATAATGGCAGGAAATAATGGTGTAAGAGATGAATTCACAGAAATTGCACATACATTAAGCAAATTAGGTGTTTTAAATAACAAGCAACTCAATAATCTTTTGAAAGAATATGTGCTAAAATAATATACACAATATGTATAATGAACGAAAGGGCGATTCACATATCATCTATCAACAGAGTCGAGGTAGGACGAAGCAAAACTGAAGATTTTGCAATCAAATTCAACCCGACTTTAAAATTAAACCCAAGCATGCACCATGAACTAGCTGTAGATCGTTTATCAATGACTTATAGTTGGCATAATATTACACCAGTCTATAAAAATGATTCTGTCAAATATTCAATAGATGGAGGTCTGTCATGGGAAACAGTTACTTTTGTCTCGGGGATGTATAGTTATGATGACCTTAATGAGTATTTACATCAACATATGGACACTAAAAAAACATAAAACAGCAGAAGGTGGTTATAACATCAATATCACATTCGTTTTGTCTACATACAAAGTGGTTATTGGAATTGAGAATAATTATCAGCTAGATCTTCGAGGTAATGTATTTGGTGAGTTACTTGGATTCGAACAGAAGATTATTACAGTAACGGAGTATGGATCAAAGCTTCCCAACATCACAAATAGCATTGACTCTTTATACATAAATACTAGTGCTATTACAGACAGTATTGTAGACGGTAAAAACAGCAATTCATTATGTGTGATTCCAACTGACAATCTGACACGCAGTTTCCCATTCACATTTGAGCCGAAGAGGGCTCTCTATAGTCAAGTAGCTTCTAATAATATCAGTCAAATGAGATTTTATATCAGATGCTCTCGATAGGCCTGTGGATTTGAATGGTATTGACTGGTATATCACACTGATTCTAAGATCCACACCTATTTAATCTAACTGAAGAATATAGAATGACGAGACAATGTGAATACAAGAAACATTATGACCCAGAAACGGATCAATATGTGAAAACACACATTTATGGAGAGGGTGTGTCAGATGTGATGAAATCAATTGTCAGTAAATTATTTGGCAAGACAGTCAAAAAAACATTAAAAGCTGGGATTCAAAAAGGTGCTGAAAAAGCATTCGAAAACGCTGCTACTAAAGCAGGTGATTTTGCAACAAAGAAGGCAGGTGATAAGATAGTTCAACTATTGAGCAAAAATAATAAAGAAACACATTGCTACCATCACTACAACACCACCAACACAATCATCACAATTAACTGATTATGAGATAAATGAAAGAGTTAATCAACTACTTTCAGGTGGGAAACTTCGTAAGATGAAAATTATGTAATTTAATTATATATGTATAGAAATCCTAAATTTGTTGAAAGATACGAAGATGTTGTTTTCGACTTGGAAACAGCTTTGAATACGACTGTTGCTAATAATGCTAAGCAGAAAAAGGACGGCTACCGATTTGTTGTTGACAATTCGGGGGAGGTAACCCCATTTGATTGGTATAATGCTCGAATATCGCTTGATTTTAAAGTTAACAAGACAGCTGACAGTGCGAATATCGCTGTTGATGATCATAATGGTATAGTCAACGGGAGTCATAGTTTGATTAAGAATTTTGATATCAAGTTGAACGGTAAGAAGGTATACGACTGCAATGATAGTAACCATGTTGTAAACATCAAAAACTTGCTTGAATATAGTCCATCTTATGCATCAAGTACGGCTTCAAATGAATTTTTCTATCTTGATACTAGCAGAAGTGCTGAGGAAGACAAGACCCAGGGGACTTATAATAAGGCTTTGCAAGCAGAAAAGCTCTTCTTGGTACGTCCACTGTTGTTCATACTGAAGTATCGCTCAACAGATATTCTTTTTTCGAAGGTCTTATGGGTGAACTATTGCCGAACACCAGAGTAGAATTGAATTTAGAAATTGAGAGCGATGGTAACTTGATTTGGCAAGCTGCTGATAATTGTAGAGTAATCATCACACGAATGCAGCTGTTTGTTCCAAGAATAACTTTTAATTCAGAGGGTCAAAGCTTGTATATGAGTGAATTTCTTAAAACGCGAAATTGGACTTATCTCCGTGAGAATGTGGAAAGATCCAACAGTTCACAACAGAGATCTGGTAATTTCAAAATCAGTTCTGGGATAACCAGACCTCGTCATGTTTTTGTGTTCATTTTAAATGACACAAACGTTGACGTACAAACAGCAAATCCGTTCCTGTATAATACATTTTCGGTGAGTACAAATCCTCGAACTCTTTTGAATTGCCATCTTGAGGTTGGTAATGGAAATGAATATCCAGAAGTTAAATACACACCTGCATCAGATCCATCGCGTGTATACAGAGATGTTTTGAAATACGTCCACGCTAACAACGAATATGGAGAAGGGACGCTTCTGAGTCGTACGAACTTCGGTTCTATATTCCCATTCTTGTACTTTGACCTCACAAAGCAGAAAATGGACATCAAAGACGGAACAACGAAATTGACGTTCAAATATGAGCTTTCAGGAATAACTGCTGCAGCCTATTCAATTTATGCGATTACCTTGTATGAACAAGACGTTGAACTTGTGCAGAAGAATGGCAAGCTATTGTTTAGATCTTAAACAATATTCAACTAATACCAGGCATGTTTAAACGAAGACACTGTAAAATTATTAATTAAACATGTTAGATAAAACCTGAATTTTATCTAACATATAACATATACAAGATATGACAACTTATCATCCTCACAGAGTCAGTCTATCAGAAGGACAGAGATTAAAGCTTGCAAAAGCTTATCAAAAATAATTCTGCAATCACAATCAGGTTATCCAGAAACGAATTGCAAGGATCTGATGAATTGATGCTTACAAAAACTCAGATTAATAAAATCGCAAAATCACAAAGAGATGGAACCGGAGTTGACATCAAGATATCAAAGACACAGATCAGAAAAGCGGTTAAACATGGCGGAAGTCTTTGGTCCTCGCTATTCTCACTTGGAACGAAATTATTGCCATATGCCACAAAGGCAGTTCCAGCTCTTGCTACTGGTGCGATGAGTGCTCTTGGTAGTTTGGGGATTGACAAGATTTTTGGAAAGGGACAAACTGGCGGATTTCTCATTCCACAGAATAAGATCAACCAACTCATCCAGTATAAGCATCTTTTAACAGCATCACAGAAAAAGAAGATTTTAGATGCTCTTCAAAATGGTGGTCAGTTAGTTATTAAACCTACTAAAGCACAGAATGGTGGGTTTCTCGGCACTCTTCTTGCATCTATCGGGATCCCTCTGTTGGTAAAAGCTTTAACCGGAAACGGATTGCAGGTTGATAGCAATCGTTCAAAAAGATCATTACCGGTATATGTTCCTCCACCTCCTACCCCAAAATCAGAAGGTGGTTTGATTCTCCCATATGCACGACCTCCACCATTCTTTGGAACATGGGAAAATCCAATTGGTATGGGGATAAAAAAAAGAAAAAAGCCAAGAAAAAGAAGGCAAAGAAAGGAAAGGACTTCTCCTTGGCAAAAACAGCCCATTCAACGGAATCCCATTGCTCGGAGCACTCCTTTAAAATTCATAAACAAAGCATTATCAAACATTGATTTAATGCATTGGTTGAAACAACTCAAGATCAAACATTTCAGGAGTATATTCAGTCGTGATAATTTACCAAACAGCATAAAGAAAGAATGTGGGATTATCAATTTGGATTCACAAATAGGGTCAGGCACTCACTGGGTTTGTTATAGGAATATTGATAATTATTGTGAATACTTTGATCCATTTGGTTTAGCCATGCCACATGAGGTTAAAACGTATTTATCAACAAGCAAAAAACACCTCATATTTTCGGGAGATGAAATACAGGAAAGAGATTCCATTCTATGTGGATATTGGTGTTTGTACTACCTAAATGAACGTCAAAGAGGAGTATCATTATTGGAAACAATACATAATTCAAATTTTGATCCAAAAGATCACAGTGTCAATCATAGATTTATCATCAACTATTTCACAAATATTATGTAACTTATTATTATAATGGTGAAATCATATTGTGTTAAACAAAGGAAACAAACTGAGTGCGTAGAACCATCTGGCTATAAAACAGCCAAGAATGGTCGATTGATGTTTTTCTGCACCTGTGCTGAGTGTGGTATAAAGAAACCAAGTTCGTTAAACAAAAAAACTAGTTGTGCCCTCGCAAGCCGGGGGCGATTTAGCGTCAGAGCTCTTCAAAGGAGCTCTGAAAATGGGATCTTTAGTTGGACGTCAAGCTTTGAGTCGAGCTGTAAAATCTGATTTTGTTAAATCAAAGATCAAAAAGGTTGGGCATAACTATTTGGATCAAGCTCTGGATTCGTTCACGAGTGATATTTCAAAGAAAATATCACCGATTGGAAGAGGAATCACATATGATATGAGTATGTATACCGATACAAGTGATCCAATGAATCCGCTTTATGATAGAAGCCAATATGGTCAAGGGGTTGATATTCATAAATTGATTGGTAAACTTCCACGCCCAAAAGGAGGCTGGACACCAGGTTCATACAAATATATGGGACCATATAACCCCCTAGCTGATCAATTATCATATAACCCAGATACAGGGGAGGTTATTGATTGGAAAGTCCATCCAAAAAACGAATTGGATAAGATATCAGCTTATCATGATATTTGCTACGATCGTGGTCAAGATAAGGGAGATTGTGATAAAAAAATGGTAAAATCAATTGATCAGATACCATGGAAAGATAAACCTTGGGGTTCAACAGCTGTTCGTAATTTAATAAATACTAAACAGAAATTAGGTCTTGGTGTTAAACAAAAGAAGCCAAAAAACGGAAAACGGCGTTGAGTAATAATGATTGGGCTCAACAATTAGCCGATGAACTTCATAAACCAATCAAAAGGCATTTCAAAACAAGAAGAGTTATTGTAAATGGAATAGATGAGATATGGGCTGCAGATCTGGTTGAAATGCAACAATTCAGCAAATGGAATAAAGGGGTTAAATATTTGTTGACTGTAATTGATGTTTTCTCAAAGTATGGATGGATTGAACAATTAAAAAATAAAAAAGGTGAGACAGTTACTGAAGCATTTAAAACGATATTCAAAGAAGGTAGAAAACCAAAGTTTTTATGGACTGATAAAGGTTCTGAGTTTTATAACAAACATATGAAATCGTTACTTGATAAACACAACATTACACTGTATTCAACAGAAAATGAAGAGAAGTCATCAGTTGTTGAAAGATGGAATCGTACAATGAAAAATAAAATGTGGAAACAGTTCACAGCTAAAAATACAACACAATATTTAGATATGCTACCTCAGTTGGTAAAAGAATACAATAGTACAAAGCATTCAAGCATTAAAATGACACCTATTGAAGCGAGCAAAAGGAAAAATGAAGGAGTTGTATATTTCAATCTATATGGTGAAATGGAGTCGTTATCATCAAAACCAAAATTCAAAGTTGGTGATAAGGTAAGAATAAGTAAATATAAACGGAAAGTGTTTGACAAGGGTTATACACCAAACTGGACAGAAGAAGTGTTCACAGTTGATAATATGCAATACACTAATCCAATCACATACAAACTAAAAGATCTCAGAGGTGAAGATATCCATGGGAGTTTCTATGAACCCGAATTATTAAAAGCTAAGCAGAATGTTTTTCGTATTGATAAAGTCATTCGGAGGAACTATAAGAAGAAACAAGCTTTAGTGAAGTGGAAGGGGTATAGTGATGAATTCAACAGTTGGATACCAATGAAGGATTTAAACGCACTATAAAATTTGAAAGATATAAATAAACTATAAAAAGACTTAAATAAATAATATCTATTCATAGTATATAGATGTCAAGTAAAGTTTTGAAAGTAGAAGATTTAAAACTAGGAGTCATCTTAGTTCGTAAAAAGACATCATACAGCCAAATAACCAATTTTTTTCAAATCACTAAAATAAGCCCTGACTACGAAGAATATCGTTCAAGTAATGAATACCCTCAATTATGTCGCTTGACTTATATGGTCTGTAAAATAAAGGTCATCCCGAAAACCAAGCGTGAACGTACAATAGTTTACACAAAACTAACAACAAGAAAGACAGACTCATCAAACCGGGTTGAAGTTGAAAAAATATTGTCAGACTATGAATTTTATAACCCAAATAGAAAATACGCAGACGACGTAGTTGATTCTGATTCTGATTCTGATTCTGATTCTGATTCTGACTTTGACTCCAATCCTTATGATGATTATAACTATGATTCTGATTTGATTCGAAAGAACATGGAAAATGGAAGTATAATTGTAAAAAAGACGTCGATGAAAAACGGAAAGTATAAATTTTATAAAATGTGTGTGGAGTCAGATGATGAAATTTCATTAATACCACAGAATTGTACAAAATCATATCACCACATAACAGGATCAAATAAGTGGATTATAGGATACAAACCAGCACCAACACACGATCGTGATAGTATTAAAGTGGGCAGGCATGATGTTGTATCCAATTATGAAGTATATAATCCAAACAAAAAATACGAAGTTGAACTTGATAATGCAGCTATCTATGATTACGAGATATGTGTTGATAGTGATCATAATCATAATAATAATCCAATGCAGAACTCAGTTAAAATCAACATTCAAATCGGGCAAATAGTAGTTACAAAGCCATCAACTGAATATGGAAAGAGGGATCGATGTTATTGTTTTTATCAAATTGAAGATCTTAATGATACAATAGTTTCGTTAAGTAAATTTGAAGTCGAACGGCATTGCCAAACAACACAAGGTTCGAATAGGATGAGGCTAGTATATAACCCAGTACCAAACACAATAAATTCATATCACTTAGTTACAAAGAAGGTTTTGATTGCAGATTTCGAAGCATATGATATCAATACACAATATTATACGGACATATATAATGTAGTTTTTCGATGATGACCTTTCAAGTTTAAACGCACTATAAATGGTATAAAGAAGTAATTATAAATAGTAAGTATATAGTATGGGAAGACCAAAAAATATTCATACGCCAATCAAGCATTTCAGTGAAGAAGAGAAGAAGCAAGCAATTAAACAAAGCAAGACTAAGTACATGTTGAATAAAGAATGGAGATGTCCTTTATGTGGTAATAGGGATTATTCATTAGCTGGTAAATGGAGCCATCTCAAGACAAGGAAGCATATGATAAATGCTGAAGCCCATGAATAACATATAACAAATTCAATCATAGTTTAAAATGACTCAATTTTTGGGTTATTTTAAACGCACTTAAAAAAGACAAAAATAAAAAATACTATAGTAAAATATAAAAAGACTTAAAGAGAAAAAACTATAGTAAAATATAAAATGGAAAAAAATATCTCAACATATTATATGAACCAAAACAATCTTATGAACAAACACAGTCTAGAGAAATTAAGCAAATCTCAACTAATCAAACTGATGATGCAAATGTATGAATCAATGCAGACTCAGTCTGAAAATACCAAACCACAACAAAGAAAGCCAATCCCAACCCCTCGTAAGAGTGTAAGGCAGAAGATACAAGAATATGAAAACAACATAATCCTTCCACCATTAGAATTCAGAGATGATTACAAACCAGTTCCAGCACTGAGAACAAAGAGACCAGTTCCACTACCAAGAACAAAGATAGAACAAGTCGATAAAGCTCTGAAAGGCTACACAAAGTCTTTTGAGATTGGAATTAAAAATAGTAAAGACCCACTTGCCCAACTACAAAACACAAGAAAGGCCACCGAATATCACATCATTAGTATATTGACATCTATGAAAGGTTTGAAATTCATTGAAACTCTTAAGGTGTCATTCATAAAATTATCAGATAGTGCTGCAATATATAAAACAGCATATTTCAACAGTGTACCTCATACAATAGTGAATAATCTTGAAGTAGCCGAATCACTACAATTATCAAAACAGCAAATCTTAAATAAGATAGCTCAATGGGTATCTGAAGGTTCTGGTTGGACTATTGAATCTGTTGACAGCCATTATCTCAATATAGTGCTATACCAACCAATGAAAGGCTCCTCATATATTCAACTACCACAAGAACTGAGAAACAGTGCAAAGGGATTGATCAATATAAAAAATGAGGATAATGAATGCTTCAGATGGTGTCACATCAGACACTTAAACCCACAAACTAAAGACCCTCAGCGGATCAAAAAATCTGACAAAGCATATATCAATAATTTAGACTACACAGGAGTCACATTCCCAGTAGCCGTCAAACAGTTCAATCAAATTGAGAAAATGAATAACATCAGAATAAATGTATTCGGTTATGAAGTAAAGCAACCATACCCAATATATATATCGAAAGAACAGTATGAAGATCATATGGAACTACTATTGGTAACAAAAGATGAAAACAAGCATTATGTCCTCATAAAGGATTTTAATAAATTCATGTATAACCAAACCAAACATCAGGAAAGGAAGCACTTCTGCATGTATTGTTTGCAATGTTTCAGTTCTGAAAGAGTATTGAACAATCACAAAGATAACTGCCTTCAATTGAATGGAACACAAGCAATCAAAATGCCTGATAAGGATAATAATATTCTTAAATTCAACAACTTCAATAAACAACAACAAGTACCATTTGTCATCTATGCTGATTTTGAAGCTATAACAGAAAAGATTCAAGGATGTCAACCTAATGATAATAAATCATATACTGAAGCATACCAGAAGCATACAGACTGTGGGTATGGCTACAAGATTGTTTGTTGTTATGATGATAAATACAGTAAGCCAGTAGTTAAATATAGAGGTGTTAATGCAGTACATAAATTCATGGAAGCAATGCTTCAGGAAGTCAAATATTGTAAAAATCAAATGAAAAAATCATTCAACAAACCATTGAGAATGACAAAAGAAGATGAAGAAGCATTCCAAAAAGCACAAACATGTCATATTTGTGATAAAAAATACTGTGAGAAAGATATTCGAGTTAGAGATCATTGTCATATCAATGGCCAATTCAGAGGATCAGCACATCAAGAATGTAATCTGAAACTGAGAATAAGCCATGAAGAAATCAAAATACCAGTTATATTTCACAATCTAAGAGGGTATGACAGTCATTTCATAATGCAAGAGATTGGAGCCATTGCCAAGAAGCATACATACAAAAACAAGAAAGGGAAGAGGTTCAGATGAATATCAATGCGATACCAAACAACATGGAAAAATACATGGCTTTCATGCTTGGCAATCATCTTGTGTTTCTTGATAGTTTCCAATTCATGAGCTCTAGTCTTGAAAAGCTGGTAAGCAATCTGCCACAACAATCATTGAAATATACCTCCCAAATATTTGAAGGCAAAAAGCTTGAGTTGATGACAAGAAAAGGAGTTTACCCCTACGACTTCATGGATAGTTTTGATAAGTTCAATGAAGCGCTGCCATCAAAAGAAGAATTTTACAGCATATTAAATGATAACCACATATCAACTGAAGACTATCAACATGCTCAAAGTGTGTGGAATACATTCTCTTTGAAAAACATGGGTGAGTATCATGACTTATATCTTGAATCAGACATCCTGTTGCTTGCTGATGTATTTGAAAACTTCAGGAAAACTTGTCTGGAATATTACAAACTGGACCCATGTCATTATTTCACAAGTCCTGGACTATCGTGGGATGCAATGTTAAAAATGACAAGAATTGAATTAGAGCTTATGGTTGACATTGATATGTTTCAGTTCATTGAAAAGGGCATGCGTGGTGGAATCAGCTATATTGCAAATCGTTATGGAAAAGCAAATAATAAATACATGAAAACATATGATGATAATACACCATCAAAGTATATTATGTATCTAGATGCTAATAATCTATATGGTTGGGCTATGAGCCAGTATCTACCAACAGGTGGGTTTAGATGGATGACACAAAGCCAGATTGATAAAACAAACTTAGCTAAATATACTGAAGAAAGCAAGAAAGGTTTGATACTGGAAGTTGACCTTGAATACCCTGAAGGATTACATAATCTGCATAATGACTACCCATTAGGGCCAGAAAAGATAAAAGTAACAAAAGACATGTTGTCAGATTATTGCAAAAAAATTGCAGATGAATATAACATATCAACAGGCCTTGTACATAAATTGATTCCAACATTGGGCAACAAAGAAAAGTATGTGCTGCATTACAGAAGCCTCCAATTATATATGAATCTCGGTTTAAAAATAACAAAAGTCCATCGAGTCCTTGAATTTAATCAAACCCCTTGGCTCAGACAATATATTGACTTCAATACTGAAAAACGTAAGAATGCCAAAAATGCTTTTGAAAAGGACTTCTTCAAACTTATGAATAACAGCGTATTCGGGAAAACCATGGAAAACATCAGAAAGCGGGTAGATGTCAGATTAGTGACTGATGAAAAGAAACTGTTAAAATTAACAAGCAAACCAACATATGTCAGCAGTAAGATCTTCAACGAAGATTTGGTGGCTGTGCATAAGATCAAAGAAACACTTACTCTTAACAGACCGGCATATGTGGGTATGTGTATCTTAGATTTAAGCAAAACGTTGATGTATGATTTCCATTACAACTACATTAAAATAAAATATGGGGACAAAGCCAAGTTATTATTCACAGACACAGACAGTCTCACATATGAGATTGAAGCTAAAGATGTATATCAAGACTTTTGGAATGACAAAGATAAATTTGATAACAGTGACTACAATGAAAGCTCTCAGTATTTTGACAAGACAAACAAAAAAATAATCGGTAAATTCAAGGATGAAGCAGCAGGAGTTCCCATTTGTGAATTCGTTGGTTTGCGTTCAAAGATGTACAGCTACATTAAAGACAACCAAAAGGGAGGAAAGACTGCTAAAGGAATCAAAAAGAATGTCATCAAAAAGAACATCACACATGGAAACTACAAGGAAACACTATTCAACAACAAGCAGATGCATCACAAGATGAAAACAATCAGAAGTCAAAACCATCAATTAGGAAGTTATGAAATAAATAAAGTGTCACTCAGTTGTTTTGATGATAAGAGATATATTCATGATGATGGAATAACAAGCTATGCATATGGACATTACAATATAAAACAAAAATAAACTTCCTTCATAATTCTAATTATTTATTCCAATTATTTTCCATTTTTGAATCTAGGTGTTGATTTAGGCTGCCGATTTAGGCTGTTGATTTAGGCTGTCGATTTAGGCTGTTGATTTAGGCTGTCGTTACACCTGTTGATTTAGGCTGCCGATTTAGGCTGTTGATTTAGGGTGTCGATTTAGGCTGTCGATTTAGGCTGTCGATTTAGGCTGTCGTTTTTCACCTGTCGTTACACCTGTCGTTTTTCATATTTGATTCTCATATTTGATTTCAACATTTTATTCCCATATTTGATTCCATTTTAGTATTCCATTTTATTCCAATATTTTATTCCAATATTTAATTCCAATATTTAATTCCAATATTTAATTCCAACAGCTGGGAAGTAGGATTGTGTTTGGGTGGTATGAGCGCATTTTTTCAAATGAGCTCGTACCCCCAAACACTATACTACTCAGATCATACGACGAACATTCGCAGGATTATAGTAAGCTTTCAGTGCATGACAAAATTGCACCGTCTAAATGCACAGTAACCTAGAAAAGCTAACTACGTTGACCAGTGACAGATTAACGACCATCATACACAACCTTTTAGCTTATGAACTAAGAAATACTCAGAATTGATAAATAAGCTTGTAAACTTATTCTCGTCGGTTAATTACTAACATGCAAAGTTTAACTGATAAAATATGCTCGTACCCTAGACGAAAAACACACTGACGGGTGAAATTTGGTTCACAAGTTTAGATTTAAGAGTAAACGTGATCTGTATTATTCAATAGAGTTTAAAATATATGTCAATTGAGTCATGTGTGCTGTTATTTTGTCATTCCGGGCTGTTTTAAGACTTTTTTGGGCGAGATGAAAAATTCCGCCTCCTCCCGGCGGGACCACCCTACAAACTCGGGAGGAACTCGAAAGTTAGTACACGCAATACCCTCAATACGAACAACCGCTTATTACGGACAATTTTGTTTGTGCCGACGAAAAGCTAATATATTTGATCTTATACATTAGCCCTAAATACGGACAACGGACACTTTTCCGCTCTCAGTGATACAAAGTTAACCTCGCTTATCTGTGCACTGTATATTTTCATTTGTCATGACATGTTTGACAACTGTCTTCCGGTGTTTGACCCTTGTACTGACCTAAACGTTCTCTGCTCACTGTGCTAAAACAAAAGTAGACTAAGTGACAGGCGTAGAACAAAAGTTTCACTTCCTCGGCCTTTTATTGCGGTCATTAGACGTTGCTTAATACGGAGGAGTTTCAATCACAGTCAAAACAAAGGGATTTGACTTCAAGAAAGTAAGAGACTTGAGAAACAGAAAAAAAAACACTGCAAAACTGTCAAAGTTATTTGCCTTTATCTCTGTAATTGTGTAATAACCCAACCAATTACACGACGCAAAATTATTGACATAGACAACGAATTATTACACAAGAATCAATCAAAGAACAATTCTCATCTTGCTTCCTACTATAATGTGACGAAAAAAGATGCATTGTGGTAAAAGAAAATATAGATTTTCCCCCACTATACACTTATACAGATTAGAACTTGCTCCGTCGTTTCACCCTCACATGGCAGAAATAAGTCACAGAAGCTCACAGAACAGCCATTTGGACTGGTACAACTTATCAATAAAGACGCAACTTAATGACTTACATCCTTTACAAAGAAACCGCAATTCTGTTATCTTATGTCAACACATAGTCTAACGTCACTGTTGTTTTCAACCAAAGATCAACATTCCGTTCTTATCTTTCCTCAACACATGCACAAATGCACACAGCAAAACGCTCGACACTACGTACAAGTGACTCCACCATGTAGTGATTCTGTTTGAATCACTCATAAGAACAGTTGCATCAACAGTCTTTCAACTGAACTGAAGCTATGAACAATCAACCTCAATTCAAAGCGGGCTGGAAAAAGGTAATTACATTTCACAGAAATGCTAACTAAAACTACTACGTAGATCGAACTTTATGTGTAGACTTCGTACACCACTACAATAGGGTGTCTAAGGATATTTTTTCCTTGACGAAAATAAAGTACAGCAAACAAAAGCGATTTTGTTTTACTCCGGTTTTTGCGTCGTGACTTACCGCTTAATTTGAACAGAGGGGAAAAAAAAGGAAACCAACTTCGTTACAAAAGTTCAATAATTTGCCTCAAACGTGACCATGCTCGTATAATCATAAAAGATACAAGTAATCAACCTAAAAATAGAACAATGCAATAGTTTGGACACAACAATCAATGAAGCGAAAATCCCTTTCTTTAACAATTGAAAAGTCATCAACCTAAAAATAGAACAATACAATACATTTCAGAAATTCAAAGAATTTTTACAAAAAAGTCTTACGAACAAAAAAGTCTTACGAAGGAATGTTACAAAGAATGCTTCGACGACGACAATAATGGCCACTTGCGCAAGCGCAGTAGCCATAAAAACTGCAGACAAACAGGTGTCACATCAGAATTTCCGGGAGGGATGAATGAACAGCTTGACTGAAAGTTTTAGCATCCCAGAGTAAATTAGGCTCGATTACCAGCCGCTGTTCGGGAAAATGAGCCCGCGCTCCTCCCCCAGGGAGGAACGAAGACCGGACTGACAGAGCGCAAAAACCGCTGAGCATGCGCAGTATCTTAAGCTTTTCTTCCCGCCATTCCAATTTCAAAATGGAGGACGACGAATCACAAAACAGCACGTCAATGTAACGGTCCCTGGATGGCGCGGTAATCGCTGAAGGACTTCAAAACAAGCTGTGCCATTGAATGCGATCGTTCACCGACAACTTCGTATTCAAGGGAAGAAATCGTAGCTGTAATTGTAGCTTTAATACTGGGATGAATGCTGTGCTTTCGAAGGAGAACTTTCGCCACTTCGTATTTGCTACAAGAGCAGTTTTTTCCACTTTTTAAGGTCAGCGTAAACTCGTTAAGCTTGGGAACGATATATAAGATAGCTTATTAATTTCTCAAGAACATATCAAAAATGACTTTTTTTTCGTTTCAATGAATTTTTTTAAATGGTGCTTTTACATGGACTTAGTAGTGGTGGTATCGAGACGTTGAACTAGAGCTTTTTTCCCGTCGTTTCACGAATGATTACCGAGTACTTTCGAGTGATCTTGGGCTAAATGAGGCTAACCTTACAAGGTTTGTTGTTGTTCTTTTATAGATTTACAATAAAACAGCATTTGTTTTGTTTGATTTGTTATTATTGTTCGGTAGTTATCGATTTATTTTCGATCTCAATGGTTTCAAACGGTTATGGAAGGTTAAGCTTAGTGTGTTTAGCTTAAATTTATTAGGTTTTCTTTTATTTCGACCAACTGCAAATTCGATGACAAAACTTGGTTTTGTCCCTAACATTCTAAAACAATGCAACAGTTGTATTTGCAGGCCTTCTAAAGCTGGTTAATTTGATTAAGCTTTAATCTTACAGACGTGTTTACAGACTTAATATTTCTGAGAATTTTAGACAACATTTTTAACGTAAGCTGTGACCCTATGTCTATTATAAATATTTATTTACATTTTTTTGAAAAAATAAAGATGTAAGAAACCCAGTTGAAACCTGACCAGCAGAAGAGCCAACCAGATCATATAACTTATGTTAGAAGATGAAAATAAAAAACTCCAAGATCAACCAAGAATAGAAGACAAGTTGCTTTTGAACAAACATGAATGTTCCATGATCTTTAGATACAAAATATTAAATTATAGCATAAACAGCATGAACTACAGCTGTATGAATATACATTGTACTTATAAAAATGCTCAGTGTACATTTTAAAATAATATTGATATAAAAGCCTGACTTTATGTTTGAAAACAATTGGGGGTTGGAATCAATTTATATGACAAGTGCAAGATGACCTCAATCGTAAACAAATATTCACTTCCAACAGGCTAACCACTAGGTTGCTTCATTTGATAACATAAGCTCTCAAGGTTGAGACAAGTTAGAAATAACACTTTGGTTTCCTTTAACAACCATAGTGCAACAAACATAATGAAAAGAAAAAGGTTTCAACTTAAAAATAAAAAGTTTCCTTTCGCACAGTGCTATATTCATTCAAATTAGTCCAGTTATAAGTTAATTCCCTGTGATAAGTTATACGTCTGGTGCCCCTCAGTAAAATATATATTTATATACATTTGTACCCCCTCCCCCCCCCCTTCACAACAACTACAACATTAAAAGACAGGATTAAAACTTTAAATGTAACTCTGAACAGTTACATTGTTGCGTTCTATAATTTGTAGTTATGTACAAATGTAAATTATAAATTGACTGAAATGACTTACCCAAAAATGTTATGCTTGATGACCATGCAATTTTATGTGCTGATTGAGAATAGGGTTTTGATTTTGAAACATTTTTTTATACCAGTTACATGTATAAGCCAACTCAAAAACCCTTGCTAAAAACACAAAGTATAACTTGGCCCAGGGCTTATGGAATAGCTAAGATTTCATGGTATCTTATTGTGTATAAAAAAACAACTATGGCAACAGCCCTCAAATCCTGCACACCCCTCCCCCCCCCCAAAAAAAAAAAAAAAAAATAATAATAATAAATACATTTGTATTAATAATGAAATAAATAAATAATTGACCTCTTAGGATCCTACTCATTTTCATTAATAGTTTGTTGGCATAGTGTGGCATAGGTTTGAAAGGCTCTTGCTTTTGAAAAACTATTAATTATTAACTTTTCTGCCTTGCTCAGCATTGCTATTTTCTTATTTATCTTATCTGGAATTTAGCTTTCCTCTGAAGCAGCCTAATAGGCTGGTAAAACATAAAAAGCTGTGAATACTGAACTTAGAAAGGAAAATGTGGTGACCTCAGGTTGTTACCTTTGGCAGACTTGCCAGCATTAAGTTAAGCATTTTGCTGAGCAATTTCAGATAGATTAATTGAGTGTCTAGCTTCTAAAGTTCAGGCAAAGGGAAGGAGGAATCTTAAAATCCAGAATCTTCAGAAGGGGAATCCAAAAAAAGTCAGAATTTGTAAAGCTATAATCTAATCAATCAGACACATTCATTGACATTCAGATCGACATCCCTGTTGCAGATTTCAATATTATTTTTAAAGATTGTGCCCTTTTGAAAATGCCAGAATGAAACAAAATTATATATATTTTTTTACATATTCCCCTTATTTTAAATTTCAGCTTGTTCCAGATTCCTGCTTTCAGATATAGCCTGAAAAAAGCTATATCTATTGACTAGACTACATAATAATTATTATATCAACTTTGTTGTGCATGTTTGCCAAGGAATGTATTAATTTTATTTTAATGGTGAGGTTGTAAAAGCATCATTATTATAGTTAATAATATTATTGTACAGTCAAACCTCTATTAAGTGGTCCTCTGTTGCGGCCACCTTCGATTAAGCGGTCACTTATCAAATTCCCGGAAATCGCTCCCCATATTTACTGTAAGCGTGACCTCTATTAAGCGGTCACCTCTGTTAAGTGGACGCAGCCATCGCTTAACTTCTCAATTTGCAAATTATAGTTAGATTAGCATGCGATATTTGACATGACGATAAGTGAAGCATGTCCAGTTTCTTTTAAGAGCTCATCAAACACAACATAATATTATGTTATCAACGTAAGAATGCTATTGTTTGGGCTAATTGGCTTGTGTGGGTACACTTTAAACTTTCAAATTTTCAAATTAAGCTTTCAACCTGTATTTTAAAAGCAGTCAGTTGGCTATTTCCCGAGGGTGACTGCTTTTAAAATAGAGGTTTCACTGTAGCTTGTTTGGTCCATATTGGGGAATGTTCAAAATATTGGTCTCAAACTCAATTCACAGTTCAGGTAAGTGCTTAGTGGGTATCAAATAATCATGTAACATGGTTGCCACAGACATAAGTTTTCAAAATTACCTGACTTTTCCCTGACCTTTCCCTGATAAAAGTAAAATTTCCCTGACCAAATAAATGCAAAATGTCAGATATAGTAGCGGCCTCCAGCCTCCCCTTGCAGCCATCCTTTCCACCCGACTGATAAGTTTTCAATGAATTACAATAGGGCATTTGCATGATGGCATTAACTGGTTAACAAAATAATGAAGACAAGAAAGGGAAATGGATATTATAAGTTCCTTCACACTGGAACTTCAGCATTTATGCCATGGTTAACAACAGTTCAACCTATCAGTGGTGTCATAATTTCAATTTTACCTGGCTTTTCTTCAAAATGTCAATTTTCCCTGACTCAAAATAAAATTTCCTGACTTTTCCCCTGGGCCGGGCTTTTCCCTGACCTTGAATTTTTTTTCTCTTGACCATTTCCTGACCTGTGGCAACCATGTGTAATACATGAAATTACTGAAAAGGATATCCACATCCCCACTTTAAAATTACATGTACTTTATTTTATAAAACACCTACAGCTGTACATGTACATTCATCATTCACAGTATTAAACTAGGTCAATTGATGAACACAGATGTAAATAGTTTTCATTTGTCCATGACCAGACACTAATCACTCTTTACATTTAATAAAGATGAAGACGCACGTAATATAAAATTATACAAATTTAATATACCGAATTAACACAAACAAAAACACTGTCTATACTTACTGAAAGCAGATGACATAAGCTCAATTAATTCCTGATAAAAAGTCGTAATTTTAATTTCCATCTCACTGAAATTACATGTAGTATCGCAACACATGGTTGACAGAAACAGTGACAAGAATCATGGATGGCGAGGATCCCGGCGAGTGATGAAGAATCCACTAGCGACGAAGACTCGCGCGAACTTCAAATATTAACTTCAAAGGAACAAAGGCCACAAATATCGTCCCAAATTGTGTTACAAAGACCGTTGATTGAGCCATAAATGTCCACACATTTCCAGAGAGCAGAGAAACGTGTTTCCATAAGCCAGTGATAGTTCCAGGAAAGCATCACATCATAACATAGCCACTCAAAACAACAAAAAATCAATGACAAACCCTACACGCAACGTTCAAACCACTGCTTTAATGCACGTTAACTGCAATCGATCAATTACTCCAGTAGCTGTAAAAAATATTTGCGCCTCAACTGTTCGGATCTTTACCTGAAGTATCCGTGAAATTGATCGTGCCCTCATTAAAACTCCGAAACAACTCAGAAATCAACCACAACACTCTTTGGCCGCCATGATTAAAATATCGAAGCTCTACTAATGAGCATGCGCACTTGCTGCGAACTCGGTGAAATTACGTCATATCAAGCAACCAATCAGCGGTTTTTGCGCTCTGTCGACCGGACTCGAGTGAGCGGCGGAAATCGAGCCTAAGAGTAAATCCTCTTTTTTAAAACTGCGAAAGAACCCGAGAAGAGAAGACTGGATACTACGTAGTCTACGCAAATAGATGTTGGAGGGGAGAGAAATAGAGAGCTATGTTTTGCCTCGCGCGTCTCCTCGATCATTCGCACGCGAACTTCCTCGCGCGTCTCCTCCCTCGCACGCGAACCTCCAACGCGCGCTCTATTATATTTATTAGTTATTTTAAAATGTCTATACGCGTTGCTGTTAGGATTTCAACCAAAGAAAGAAGATTTGACATGGTACGGCTACAACTGTCAAATCTGTACCATTTCGCGGAATATTTTTCGCAAGGTCCACAAGTTTTACAAAACAACACACGATATCGATTGTCGGTCTCAAGCAAAATTAATTTACTATGTAGAAATAATTCCTTTTTTTGTTTTTTGTTCCTGGGTATCCAACTAATCTCGTACCCAGATCTTCTCAACCATCGGGAGAGAACATCTGGGTACGAGATTAGTATCCAACTTGTTTATACATAACAGCAAAAATAACCAACACGGCAGCCACGTTCAGTCTCTTCGTGACTGCATGGCTTACACGTGTTCCACTACCTTCTAGTGTCACGTGAAACTTTCATGCGATTACGTAGCAGGCCAAAATTCGGGTTAATTGGGTCAAATTGGAAAAGAGGTGTGGGGTCTGTTGAAAGCACGCGCGCGTGCAGAAAAAAACATTTCCCCTAATGTTTCAGGATGTATCAAACATCGGGAACTTTCTGCGCACTGATTTTTAAATTGGTTGATTTCTCTGTTTCGTTCAAAGGAAATCAAAGTTAAAGTAAATATATATCAAGGCTTCGATCGTGTTAATTTTGTCCCGCGTGGAGAAGGAGTGGCGCGCGCGGTGGAAGGGTTCACAAACAGGGCAGAAAATAGACTGATTACAGTTACGATGTTTATTTAAATAACAAAAATTAACCTGGAGTTATCAGGGGCTTATTTCATATTATTTACTAGTATACCTGATAGGTAGAAAATGCTGCCGGGGGAAAGGAAAATGTAACAGTATGCGCATAAGTAGAAGTTTGAATGGAAATAGAATTTATTTCTTCGGATGAACTATAACCACTGAACGCAACAAAACTTACCAAACAGCAAGATCAGCGAGCAGATTCAATATTACTCCTTCGGAAGCTTCTTCATTCACTGAGTGCACAGCACATGACGCTGGTTTACACATGACGCTGGTTTATTACTATATGTTAATTGTGTAACCTAAGTCTCAAAAATGTCGTTATCAGTTAAGTGAAGGTATACGCTCACTTTAATGATACTCCTTAGAAATCTGTTTCTTAGAGTTTTACAAAGAGCAATCAGCCCCATGTAAACTAGGCTCGATTTCCGCCGATCTCTCGAGTCCGGTCTTCGTTCCTCCCCGAGAAGGGGGATGAGGGGATGAGCGTGGGCTCATTTTCCCGAACAGCGGCTGGTAATCGAGCCTACATGTAAACAAGCTCTTCATAAAACATCTGCAACTGCTTATGGAGCACCCAACGCGTTAACGAACAACAAAAGCCGTTGCTTACATTCTCAACAAGCAAGGCCTTCTCGTTGATGTTTAATCTTATATTGACGATTTTTACGTTGCCGAGAGAAAAAAACACGAAATAATATATTTTGATCGCATGACTCATTGAGTTGTTTGGAGCCAAAAATACTCGACCGTATATCTTTTGATCGCATTAAATTAGTGGCTTAATTGCATTCACGTCAACACCTTGACAACGAGTGTCGCTGTTGCCGCTACTGTACTGACTCGTACTCCAGGACGACCTTTTTGCACTGGCTCCAATGCAAAAGAATAATTATCTGCTACGTTAACTCCAACAGCCACTGGCGAAGTGTGCAGCTGTCGTTTAATAGAGCAGCCTGTGTTCGACCTCGTCGAACTTTCAGTTGTCGATTATTGATTATTATCGCGAACGCTCACGTTTCACCGCCTCCAGGTTTCTCTGTCAGTGATCTTCTTTTGAAACCTTTCCCACGGGGGCGAGACTCCCCAATAATTATTATTTTTTTCTGTCTTCTTTTTGTCTTGAACGGGCTATATATTTACGATTTTTTTTGTCTTAAACGGGGAATATATACGCAGGGTATGATTTTGACTTAAATGTCTTAGACGGGTTCTCAAAAATCGTAATTCTGTCTGATAAAACAGGGTAGGAAAATTAGAGGTTTGTGCGAGGCCTTAATTCTCGCTGATGTTTAATCTTATATTGACTATTTTTACGTTGCCAAGAGAAAAAAACACGAAAGAATATATTTTGATCGCATGACTCATTGAGTTGTTTGGAGCCAAAAATACTCGACCGTATATCTTTTGATCGCATTAAATTAGTGGCTTAATTGCATTCACGTCAACACCTTGACAACGAGTGTCGCTGTTGCCGCTACTGACTCGTACTCCAAGACGACCTTTTTGCACTGGCTCCAATGCAAAAGAATAATTATCTGCTACGTTAACTCCAACAGCCACTGGCGAAGTGTGCAGCTTTCGTTTAATAGAGCAGCCTGTGTTCGACCTCGTCGAACTTTCAGTTGTCGATTATTGATTATTATCGCGAACGCTCACGTTTCACCGCCTCCAGGTTTCTCTGTCAGTGATCTTCTTTTGAAACCTTTCCCCACGGGGGTGAGACTCCCCAATAATTATTATTTTTTTCTGTCTTCTTTTTGTCTTGAACGGGTTATATATTTTACGATTTTTTTGGTCTTAAACGGGGAATATATACGCAGGGTATGATTTTGACAGGTAGCGCGTAGCAGCAAAAAACCGGAGCAACGAAATAACTCACCTCTGAGCCTAGCTGTCGAGAAAGAGAGAGCACGTGGAACTGCGCATCTTACTTTGTTCCATTAGCGCATAACCACAATTCCATGCGGTCTGAGCCGCGCATCTTACTTTGTTCCATTCGCGCATAACCACAATTCCATGCGGTCTTAGAAAATTTGGTTTCAAGGCCCTATATTGTAATTTTTTGCCGATTAGGTCTGCTGCCTTGTTCGTTCGCTTCAGGCTCACTCACAGCGGCAGCAACAAATTGAAATTTTTAAGAAGTCAATAACAGTGAATTTTTGAATGAAGCCAGTTTTTTTTTTTGAAACGTTTTTGTCCATTCGAGTTTAGTGGGGGGGGGGGGGGGGGGGGGTGGGGGATGTGATGTCTCAAAGCGGCGTTTCCAATGTATACTTGGATCTGGCAAATTGCGTAACGCTGACGGAACCTTTCTTTTTCTTGAGATTTCAGTCCCGGAAATCGTCGAGAAGTTTTTATTCTCGTCGAATACCTGATTATCCTGATCGTTTTCGAGTTCTTTACTGAGTTGCGTTGAGTGGGTTTTTATCGCGGGGCAATCTGTTGTGTCTAAAATCTCAACAAAAGTGCACAGCTTGTTGAACTCATCCATGCCATCTTGTGTGAGGGATCTAGAGCGACTCACGTTTAGCGATTTCAGCTTCTTGCATCGCCAACACGCTAAACTAGCGCCAAGTTCTAGCAGAATTTCATTGTCCAATGCTTTCTCATCTCCGATCGCGTCCAAAATGAGAGTCTTCAGATCGGGGCAGGACATTAGAAAATCTTTAGCCTGCGTAGCGGCGGTCTTGTTAGCGCGCGAAGGCAAAATCGATAGGGGCGGGGGGTTTGCCCCCACCCCAGACCCTCGCGGCTCAGCCGCTCGCAATAGCGGCTCTTCGCAGCTATCGATTTTGCCTTCGCGCGCTAACAAGACCGCCGCTACGCAGGCTAGAAAATCTTCAACAAAGCTCCCCGTTAGAAATGAGCATCTGCGCACACTCAGTACCTCCAACTTGCTACAGCGCGTGAACTTTGCCAAAGTGCTGTATTTGAGGAGCAGGCAGTGGCTGAGTTCTAGTTTTCGCAGGTGTTTCATGCTGTCAATAATTGTCTCTAATTCGCCTTCCGCTGAAATAGACTGGAAAAACGCATCGCAAAGACCCAGCCATTTGACGCTGCTAAGCTGTTTTCCAATTGCGCGATACACGCGAGGACCTCCATGCGAGAATCTTATATCAAGACAGTCAAGATGTTTGGGGAATAATACAGTATTTTGGCTACGAATTTCCTTGTAATCATTTCTTGAATCTGTTGCAAATGTCACACTTTTCAGTTTCAATACACGCAGTTCCTTACATTGGACTGCAAGAACTCCCAGAGTTTCCTCTGACAGGGTAAACCCACTCAGGTCAAGACAATGTATGTTTCCAGCCAACCGGGTGAGAGCTCGTGCTTGGAACGTTTCAGGGTCATCAAGCGATTTGGAAAAGCGCCTTAAATCGACGATTTTCCATAACAGGCGGTCATATGAGAGTCTGTACCACAACCTGCACACTTGCGATGCTCGAAGCAAGTCCTTTATTGGAAGGAAACTGAATATTTTTATGAGCGTGCCCTCGTCCAGGCTAAAAACAGCCGCATCAGCATCAGTTGAGGAGGATTGGTAAGGATGGAGGCGAAAAATGCTGGTTAATACGCTCAGTGCTGTGTTCACAGCAATGTCCAGTCCAGGGGCAAATATTTTCTCTACATTCGCTGGAAAAACAACTGTACCTTTCACAGAGAACATGATGCGATTTGGATGAATATAAAAATGTTTATAGAAAAAATTTCTACTCGTGTACATGTATTTTTATCGTCGGCTCCACAGGATATTAAATTGTACTCGTGAAGGGTCAATGACAAGTGATATCTGCCAAATCTCGTGTTTCCTCTTTTTCACGTGAAAATTTGTGCCACACGCATACTCAGCATACTGATCTTTGTAAACGACACTTTTTCCGCGACTTCGTTCGGCGATTTTATTACTGCTACATTTCAAAAATAAATTTTAAATTCAGCAGAAAGTAGAGAATCTTAGCTTGATCGCTATTCCACGTTTGTAGCCTCAATTTTTGGCTAAGATGTTGAACGGCAATACACGCACCTAACACGTGATCTGAAAAATAAAATGCCGGTCAGTAGCGCAGCGGGGGCTGGATGCTGAGCACGTGAAAAACGGCGTGTAAACATTACCCACGAGGCACCACGTGCGCGCGCACACGCGTGAACATACAATTTGCCGCGTTGGCTGTTTTCATTCTTTACAGTGGTATTAAATTTAATTTTTTTGTGCGAGTTTTAACAACCCTTGCATTGCTTGAAGAACCAACATTGGCTTATCCGAATGATTTTAAAAGCAACAATATTTCGTTGACCTTGAGTTGTCACCACTTGGTTTATAGTTTTCACACTGGGGGAGGTTCCGTTCGATTTCCGTTTGTATAAACGTAGATAGAGTCGCAAATGATTTTGTGGTTACTAGGTAACGTTCAGAACTTTTCTTCTCAAAAGCGACGATCGGAAAAATTATTAGAAGAGTCGCTGCTGTTCTCTCCCACCGAACTTGGCACAAAATCGAAGAGAATCATGTAGCCCCCAGGCTCCTGGTAGTCCCAGATCCGAGAAAAAATATGGAGCCAAATACCTCATTTTACCGGAAAGTACCCCCTAGACCTAAACAGAATTACTTTTGGGGTTTCCGAGGATTTCAATAACCAGCGACTTCTCTCATGATCACGTATTTATTTATTCCGTATTTTACAAAATAATCTTGAAAGAGTGCAGTTTCTTTCAAAAACTTATCAGTGAACTATGAAGGAAGCCCGAGATTGGTAACGGGGGGAGTGACAGGGGAGTGACAGGGGTGCAGTTATCGTACTGATTTAGTTAGAGTTATCCTGATACCTTTTAGGGTATTAAGACGAAGAAAATATAGGATAACTCGTGAGCCATGCCCACATAATGTGATTTTAATACCTTTTAGGGGTCTCTCTGAGTTCCAACGATCATTCCTGTTACTTTTATAAAGGAGTCCCTTCCTCCCCGGTCCCAGGGATTGGTATGCTGTGCTATGGGATTGTCGCGCATCTTGTTTGGTGGCCGGAAATGCGTCAGCGTAATTACAGTTTTTCCTATCCATTACTTTGTCAGTACTGGTGACTGATATTGACGAAATTTACGAAGAAAGTATGGTGGCCGCTTGTACCGCTCACCATGAACAGTAATAGTTTACTAAGGTAGAAAAAACACCAAAGAGGTGATAAATCTCTGCTCTCGCTCTGAAGGCCGAAACTCATTGAAGACCGAGAAGTTTAATGTTTGTCAAGTTTTCACTCGCGCGAATCCGTGGACCGGTGACCAATAGCCGATTAGCTTTTGACCGCAAGCGGAAAGCGCGCGAGAAAAGCGTCTGATACCCACTGCAGGCTAAAATGAAGGCTTTATTGGTATAATATATTACACACTTCAATTTAAACATAATGATAAACAATTTCTAAACGTCATTTCCGCAAAGTTAACACAGGGAAAGCGTTATAACATCGAGTTTGTAACCTCACAGAGGTGTCTCTAGAGACCATTTGAATCCGAGAAAACGACTGGCACTACAAACGTTCTGTCTCTTTGCTAGTTTTCCACTAGACACAATAGTATTCATGTTCTCGTCGTGTTTCGTAATGTTGACGATCCTAGAATGAAACCCGCCCTTTACCGCGGGACAATTTGTTGTGTCTAATGTCTCAACAAAGGGGTACAGACTCTTAAGGCCATCCAGTGTTATGTACAACGAACAACTTAGGTTTAGAGATGATAGTTTATTATAGTGTCCTTTCAAACAACTGGTAGCCATCTCTAAAAGAATTTCATCATTCAACGCTTTTCCGCCTCCAATCGAGCACAGTCCTAAATACTCCAAGGTTGGGATCTTCGCCACCCGGGGCAGGGTTGACTTGAGACCGATTGGAGTGATCAGCGGACACCACCCCAGCTCCAAATGTGTCAGCAAAGAACTGTCCCACCTGATACTTTGAAGAGTTTCGTCTTCAATACTGATGCCGTCTAGTATAAGAGTCCTCAATTGAGTACAAGATTCCAGAAATTCGTGAACAGATCTGCCCGTCAGCATAGGACATTTGCGCACACTCAGTACCTCCAATTTGCTACAGCGCGCGAACAGAGCCAAGGTGCTGTCTTTGAGTAACCGACAGTGGCTGAGATCCAACTTGCGTAAACTTTTCATACTTTCGATAGTTGTCTCCAAAGTGTCATCCTTTAGAAGTGTGTAGAGAAAAGCGTCACAGAGTCCGAGCCGTTTGATGTTGGTGAGACTTGAAGCAATAGCTCGATAAACGCGAGGATTTCCATGTGAAAATCTAATGTCCAGATAATCGAGGTTCCCTGGGAAAAGCGCAATTCCTTCTAAGTTTTCCAGCTGTATGCTTCTGTTCGTATCAGTCGTAAAAGTTACACTTTTCAGTTTCAAAGCACGCAGTTGTTTGCAAGAAGAAGCAAGGATATGAAGTGTTCCCTCTGACAAGGTAAATCCGCTCAAATCAAGGCATTGGATTTTGTTGGAAAATCGTTTAGAAATGAGCAGTTGCATTTTTACAGGATCGGTCAGACGTGAGGCAAAGCGATTCAGATCAACACTCTTCCATAGGAAGCCATCAAAAGACAATCGATACCACCATCGACAGACTCGGGAAACGCGGAGCAAGTCCTTAAGAGACAGGAAACCAAAAATCTTTACAAGTACCTCCTCGTGTAAGCTAAACACTGGTGACGCCGTGCCTGCTAAACCAATCGTCGCAGTGACTTTCTCAGGAGATATTGTCCCATCTTGTTGTGAGTGTACCCTTAACAGCTCTGTACTCATCACATTCAGTGCTGTGCTAACCAGTCTTATAAACTTGTTCTCCATTTTGAGTGTGATGCGACCTGGAAGCGAGAACAGGATGCTTCTATGTAAAAACAGTTCTGGCTGTACTTTTATATCATGTACTCCTAAAATTTGACACTTAACATTTCTATCAGTATAGTATTAATGACATATACAGCTTGTTACAAATTTCCTGTACTTTATTTCACGGGGAAAAACGTGACTGCTGTATTTTCTTTCCTTCTTGTGCGCAATACTGCGCGCGTAAGGTGCGTGATATAAAATCTAGGTATTTATTTGGGTGAGAAATTTAGTATGAAAAATCAGCTTTTGTAAGAAAACAATGTGTATTTTCCAAGCAAATTTTTTTACGCATATTTCTGAGTACGATCCAATGATCAAGTAAAACACAAGCATGTCATAATAGATAAGTGTATCATGAAGGACTATTTTTTATTATTAAAATGCTTGTTTCCTTGCTTCGGCGTGTTTTTTCTTTTTTGATAATCAGTTTATTCTATTGATAGATTAGTTTATTTTGGGCTATTTAATTAATTCGTAGAAAGATTTGGAGAACTCAAGTAGTGAATGAATCATTGGGCTTGTAGCACGAAAGACATTGAAAGGGATACCCAGCGAACGACGGAAGGAACTGAGACTTTAACAGGAGTTGTATTTCAGGCCCGAGGTCGAAACGATCGAACTTGCGTATTTCCCGCTAGAAAGGATATCAGGAAATAAACACTTTGTATAAATGTGGATATGCTCTTGTAACATATTATACTGACATGACAAAATCCGCTGAGTCAGTCAGTGAGCCACGCGGAACTTTTCCATATGAGCTGCGACAATCATATCAGTAAAATTGCAGAAGACGGTGACAATTTTGTAAACATACAAATAAACGTAACGCAATAGTTTTACTAAGTACATGCATGATCGTGTAGATTGTGACGCACGCAGGGTAATACAAGTCTAACACAGGACTTATGCTTGACTTATGAGCGGAAAATGCGGAACTCACAGC
>MU827374.1:82421-101495 GCA_029204205.1 Desmophyllum pertusum
TGGAAATTTTTGGAAATGGGAAACGTCTGCACACGTATGCCAGGCTACATGCATGCACGTAGTCATTAACAATTTATAGAATTCCATGGCTTACAGTCTTGCATCGCGGCTACGAAGCCTGTCCCGATTGTGTTCGTAACACCACTGTGATGAGAAATGTTTTGCTGCGGCAGGAGTGAATGCCAAAAAGTTTTGCTAACAAAATTGCCAAAAATCCAAAGAAGTTGGCTACCTAAATTTCAAAAAGTATGCTAACCTAAAAGTCCCGTCGGAAGACTCTTCGGGTGATCTTCGCTAGTCTTCGCATGATCTTTCGTTAATCGTCGGAGGTCTTCCGGCAGGTCTTGCGTATGTTCTTCGCACCTGTCAATCCCAAATATTAGATAAAGGATCCGGGGGGGGCAATAGGCCTGCGAAACGTTATCAAGTGAGCAGGTTAGGTTTGTTCAAAACGGTGATAAACACGCAATACATTCGCGTAAAATGAAGTTTTCTATAAGACAATGGTTCACTTTTTCGTGCATTGATATGTGCCTGTAAAACACTATATTTTGCTCAAAAGTTGCTCAGAAAGGCCACAAAAAGTTGCTCGAGGTTTGCTGGAACTGCAAAAGGTTGCTCGCCAAGGCGCCACATGACTTATTAAATTTATTTTTTGTGTGCTCGAGTTTTTAACAACCCTTGCCACTTTGCTTGAAGAACCAACATTGGCTTATCCGAATGATTTTAAAAGGCAACAATATTTTCGTTGACCTTGCAGTTGTCCATCACGGACTTGGTTTTATAGTTTTCAAACACTGAGGGAGGTTTCCGTTCGATTTCCGTTTGTATAAACGTAGATAGAGTCGGCAAATGATTTTGTGTGTTACTAGGTAACGTGTCGGACCTTTTCTTCTCAAAAAGCGTGACGAACGGTAAAACTATTATGGCCTGTTTCCGGCGTTCGGATGCAGTGGGGGGAGCGATTGCGCAAACGGGAAGACGCGCGAAGCGCGAAGAGTTGGGTGAGTGAATAATAAGGGCGTGGGGATTGTGTGAAAAGCTTTCGCGCGGTTGGTCATGTTGCGCGTCGCTCACTCCATTACTATCCGAACGACCTGGAACAGGCTATAAAACTATTAGAAGAGTCGCTATTGTGGCTGTTTCTGCTGGCCGCCGAACATTGGCACAAGTCGAAGAAAATCCATGTAGCCCCCAGGCTCCTGGTAGCCGCCAGATCCGAGAAAAAAATATGGAGCCGAATACGTCACTTTTACACAGGGGGGGAAAGTACCCCCCTAGACCTAAAGCTATAATTACTTTTTGGGGTTTCCGAGGATTTCAATAACCAGCGAATTCTCTCATGATCACGTATTTATTTATTCCGTATTCTACAAAATAATCTTGAAAGAGTGCTGAAGGAAGCCCGAGATTGGTACGGGGAGACTCCCATCTATAATTGACAGGGGTGCAGTTTGTCGTACTGCTTAGGGTATTTTAAAACCAGAGTTAGAGTGACAAGGTAGAATTGGCACCTCGCGAGCCATGCCCACAAAATGTGATTTTAGTACCTTTTAGGAGTCTCTTTCAAAAGTTCCAACGATCATTCCTGTCACTTTTTATAAAGGAGTCCCCTCTCCCCGGTCCCGTGGATCGGTATGCTGTGCTATAGGATTGTCACGCATCTTGTTTGGTGGCCGGAAATGCGTCAGCGCAATTACAGTTTTCCTATCCATTACTTTGTCAGTACGAGTTCTTGGTGACTGATATTGACGAAATTTACGAAGAAACTACGGTGGCCGCTTGCACCGCTCATTATTTTAAGTCATTTTTTGCGAAGTGCAAAATCACCTTCAAATTGAAGAAAAAAAATAAGCCTCAAAATAATAGTTTATTTGAAAACACCAAAGAGGTGATAATAAACCGAAAAGGAACAAGGATGGAGAAGATTAAGCGGATTGCGAACGACAAACTTGACGTAGCTCCTTTAATGCCGATCGTGGCACTGACCTTTACTGAGGCTAATAGGATTATTCCTTTGAGGAGTTCGCTTACGGGAGCTTAGAAACAAAAACAAAAATCCAAATCGTACCCCTTGAAATCTTTCTTGAAAGCGACAGCGGCCGCTTACGGGAAAGTGTAAATACAGACTATGAGCTAGAGTTCAAACGGGATCAGTTTTGCCATGGCGGCCGGCTTCTCCTCGAAAAAGAAAATCGGGGAGGGAAACATCTCTCCCCGATTTTTGTAGGGGTGGGGGGGGGGGGGGGGGGGGGGGGAGTGGATGTACACAGGCTAGCACTTTCTTTGAAGCCTTCCGAACGCAGTTTTTCTGGGTATATGGTCTAATTGACTTGAACTAATAAGAATACAAGTGTTTTTCCGCTATTACAAGTGAACATACTGGATTATAAATTTAATTGATATAACCGCTCAAAGCGGCGTTTCTAGCGACCACTCAAATCTGGAACAAATGACTGATAGACATGTTCTTTCTGTACCGATGGTCTGGTTGCTTGTTTTTTCCAGCATCAGGTACAGTGTTTATTTGTTTTTGTCGTATTTTTTCATGGAGAAAGCAACCCTTTAAACAACCCATCAGGACAATTTCGCTATGTCTAATGCCTTAACAAAGGGGTACAGACTCTTAAGGCCATCCAGTGTTATGTACAACGAACAACTTAGGTTTAGAGATGATAGTTTATTATAGTGTCCTTTCAAACAACTGGTAGCCATCTCTAAAGAATTTCATCATTCAACGCTTTACCCGCCTCCAATCGAGCACAGTCCTAAATACTCCAAGGTTGGGATCTTCGCCACCCGGGGCAGGGTTGACTTGAGACCGATTGGAGTGATCAGCGGACACCACCCAGCTCCAAATGTGTCAGCAAAGAACTGTCCCACCTGATACTTTGAAGAGTTTCGTCTTCAATACTGATGCCGTCTAGTATAAGAGTCCTCAATTGAGTACAAGATTCCAGAAATTCGTGAACAGATCTGCCCGTCAGCATAGGACATTTGCGCACACTCAGTACCTCCAATTTGCTACAGCGCGCGAACAGAGCCAAGGTGCTGTCTTTGAGTAACCGACAGTGGCTGAGATCCAACTTGCGTAAAACTTTTCATACTTTCGATAGTTGTCTCCAAAGTGTCATCCTTTAGAAGTGTGTAGAGAAAAGCGTCACAGAGTCCGAGCCGTTTGATGTTGGTGAGACTTGAAGCAATAGCTCGATAAACGCGAGGATTTCCATGTGAAAATCTAATGTCCAGATAATCGAGATTCCTGGGAAAAGCGCAATTCCTTCATAAGTTTTCCAGCTGTATGCTTCTGTTCGTATCAGTCGTAAAAGTTACACTTTTCAGTTTCAAAGCACGCAGTTGTTTGCAAGAAGAAGCAAGGATATGAAGTGTTCCCTCTGACAAGGTAATCCGCTCAAATCAAGGCATTGGATTTTGTTGGAAAATCGTTTAGAAATGAGCAGTTGCATTTTTACAGGATCGGTCAGACGTGAGGCAAAGCGATTCAGATCAACACTCTTCCATAGGAAGCCATCAAAAGACAATCGATACCACCATCGACAGACTCGGGAAAACGCGGAGCAAGTCCTTAAGAGACAGGAAACCAAAAAATCTTTACAAGTACCTCCTCGTGTAAGCTAAACACTGGTGACGCCGTGCCTGCTAAACCAATCGTCGCAGTGACTTTCTCAGGAGATATTGTCCCATCTTGTTGTGAGTGTACCCTTAACAGCTCTGTACTCATCACATTCAGTGCTGTGCTAACCAGTCTTATAAACTTGTTCTCCATTTTGAGTGTGATGCGACCTGGAAGCGAGAACAGGATGCTTCTATGTAAAAACAGTTCTGGCTGTACTTTTATATCATGTACTCCTAAAATTTGACACTTAACATTTCTATCAGTATAGTATTAATGACATATACAGCTTGTTACAAATTTCCTGTACTTTATTTCACGGGGAAAAACGTGACTGCTGTATTTTCTTTCCTTCTTGTGCGCAATACTGCGCGCGTAAGGTGCGTGATATAAAATCTAGGTATTTATTTGGGTGAGAAATTTAGTATGAAAAATCAGCTTTTGTAAGAAAACAATGTGTATTTCCAAGCAAATTTTTTACGCATATTTCTGAGTACGATCAATGATCAAGTAAAACACAAGCATGTCATAATAGATAAGTGTATCATGAAGGACTATTTTTTATTATTAAAATGCTTGTTTCCTTGCTTCGGCGTGTTTTCTTTTTTGATAATCAGTTTATTCTATTGATAGATTAGTTTATTTTGGGCTATTTAATTAATTCGTAGAAAGATTTGGAGAACTCAAGTAGTGAATGAATCATTGGGCTTGTAGCACGAAAGACATTGAAAGGGATACCCAGCGAACGACGGAAGGAACTGAGACTTTAACAGGAGTTGTATTTCAGGCCCGAGGTCGAAACGATCGAACTTGCGTATTTCCCGCTAGAAAGATATCAGGAAATAAACACTTTGTATAAATGTGGATATGCTCTTGTAACATATTATACTGACATGACAAAATCCGCTGAGTCAGTCAGTGAGCCACGCGGACTTTTCCATATGAGCTGCGACAATCATATCAGTAAAATTGCAGAAGACGGTGACAATTTTGTAAACATACAAATAAACGTAACGCAATAGTTTTACTAAGTACATGCATGATCGTGTAGATTGTGACGCACGCAGGTAATTACAAGTCTAACACAGGACTTATGCTTGACTTATGAGCGGAAATGCGGAACTCACAGCTACCTAACCGATTGTTTTGGCCGGTCGAACTGTTCGGGAGGTCTAATCGCCTCAGATATTCGGATTAAAGTGTGATGAGAAACTAGGCTTTCTTAAATTTAGCAAAATGTCCTCGAGGATGACTTTCGTTATATGGGAAAAACTAAACGCCGCGCCTGTTGTTTTCGGGGAGACGAAAAATGTATGTCGTTTTTGGGCCAAAAAAGGGCCAGCTTATTAGATTTTCGGAAAGGTAACAGCCCCTAAAAAGTTTCTGCCACTGCTTTATACATGTATTCAGCTAACGAATCCAAAACAGATCAAACTGTGTCAGTTTACACTGGGAAAACAAGTATTTTTCTTAGTCTTCTTAAATTGCCCCTGAATTAGAAATATTTCAATTTCAAAGAGAACCGGTAACAGAATTAGTTTAGTATACATGACCGTGTCCATTTTTTTTTGCTTAGCATGAGCGGAAACCGTAACCTGCGATAAGGATAATTTTTCCGCGCTCTTATTTTCATCCCTTTAAGTGGGTCGCGCTTAAATTACCACTTAAAATCAAGTACGATAACTACGTGTACACAATAATGACAATAAGGGTTCTACAAGACAAAATCAAGGCCTTCTTTTTAACTGCCGTAAGTTGAAATATAACTGCGAAGATCTCATTCTCTTTCGAGGAGATCTCATTCTCTTTCAAGCTGACGTCCGATCTCACCCCTGAGTTGAATTGTAAAGTGCATTTTAATATCATAGAAAATGCGCTATATAAATACCATTACCATTACCATTACACCATTACCATTACCATTACCATTACCATTACCTTACCATTACCATTACCATTACCATTACCCATTACCATTACCTCATTACCAGTACCATTTCACCATTACCATTACCATTACCATTAACTCATTACCATTACCATTACCATTACCATTACCTCATACCATTACCATTACCATTAACCCATTACCATTACCATTACCATTACCATTACCATTACCCCATTACCATTACCATTACCATTACCATTACCATTACCATTACCATTACCATTACCATTACCATTACCATTACCATTACCATTACCCCATTACCATTACCATTACCATTAACTCATTACCATTACCATTACCCCATTACCATTAACATTAACTCATTATCATTACCATTACCATTACCATTACCATTACCATTACCCCATTACCATTACCATTAACTCATTACCATTAACATTACCATTACCATTACCCTACCATTAACTCATTACCATTACCATTACCATTACCATTACCATTACCAATTTACCATTACCATTACCATTACCATTACCATTACCATTACCATTACCATTACCATTACCATTTACCATTACCATTACCATTAACTTCATTACCATTAACTCATTACCATTACCATTACCATTACCATTACCATTACCATTACCATTACCATTACCATTACCATTACCATTACCATTACCATTACCATTACCATTTTACATTACCATTACCATTACCATTACCATTACCATTTCCATTACCATTACCATTACCATTACCATTACCATTAACTCATTACCATTACCACTAGTAATACGTGACTCGCATAGGTCCTCGCGAATCTGTGATGGGGATTAATTATTGTTGGGGTGTGAGGGTAATAACCAGGCTTTAGAGATCGACTGGAGCTCGCTGGTCTCCCGACATCTTTCCTTTTATACTGTTGACGTCTTCTTTTCTCGACGAACGACTGCCCAGTGGACGAGTAACTTGCGTGACAACCGCTTAGAATATGTCCTGGATTTCCGAAACAGATTTGCATCAATTATTATTATTTCATGCAAAGAACATTTCCTTTTCTTATTAAGGAAACATTTGAAAACAGATTTCCTTTTTTCAACGGCCGTGAACCAGCCGCGAATATATTTTTTACTGTGAAGTCTGTGAAGCATATCGAATCGAATTGAAGCCGTGTTCTCAGATGTCAAACCTGTACATGTACAATGTTGATCGTACTTTGAGAAATTCTTGAGTCGTCGTTCATGTTCCTGTTCTTGATACAGGATTTAATAAAGCCGGGGTTTTTTTAATGGTTCTCAATTCTCCGCACTAATTAACGTCCACCAAAGTCACTTGCCCATATAAATTCGGTCGATAATTTCGACAAACTGATAAACAAAATTGGAGTAATTCTTGCGGCTTCCTGTTTCTACAGTTCACGTCTACACAGATTAACTGTTACGAAGTCAATGTTAATCAATGTTATGTGGATTATTAACAAAGAAAAGGAGAAGAAACAAAAAAACAAGAGAGAACGGCCTGGATTCGAACCTAAATAAAAAAAGAAAAATTAAAAAGAGGACGCTTTAGGATTTGAAGCTGTGCGCCCTCAATCCCTGACGATCAGATTTTTAAGAAGTTAGCGCCTTAGGCCATGAGAGCCACGATCGCGTGTGACGTCATGACATCCACCAACCTCCACAAACAAACAATTAAATAAATAAATAAATAAATATGACCGTAAAGAGCCACACACGAGAATTGGGCTCTCTCCGGCGTGAGGCTTCGTTGGGGGACAGAATTATAAACCCCCTACGGGCCGAGGCCTTCGGCCTCGCTTCTCGGCGAGGAATTACCATTACCATTACCATTACCATTACCATTTTCATTACCATTTTCATTACCATTACCATTACCATTACATTACCATTAACATTACCATTACCATTACCATTACCATTACCATTACCATTACCATTTTCATTACCATTACCATTACCATTACCATTACCATTACCATTACCATTACCATTTCCATTACCATTACCATTACCATTACCGGTACCCATTACCATTTTCATTACCATTACCATTACCATTACCATTACCATTACCATTACCATTACCATTACCATTACCATTAACCATTCCATTACCATTACCATTACCATTACCATTACCATTAACTCATTCCATTACCATTACCATTACCATTACCATTACCATTACCATTACCATTACCATTACCATTACCATTACCATTACCATTTTCATTACCATTACCATTACCATTACCATTACCATTACCATTACCATTACCATTACCATTACCATTACCATTACCATTACCATTACCATTACCATTACCATTACCATTACCATTACCATTACCATTACCATTACCATTACCATTACCATTACCATTACCATTACCATTACCATTACCATTACCATTACCATTACCATTACCATTACCATTACCATTACCATTACCATTAACCATTACCATTACCATTACCATTACCATTACCATTAACCATTACCATTACCATTACCATTACCATTACCATTACCATTACCATTAACCATACATTACCATTACCATTACCATTACCATTACCATTACCATTACCATTACCATTACCATTACCATTACCATTACCATTACCATTACCATTACCATTACCATTACCATTAACCATTACCATTACCATTACCATTACATTACCATTACCATTACCATTACCATTACCATTACCATTACATCACCATTACCATTACCATTACCATTACCATTACCATTACCATTACCATTACCATTACCATTACCATTACCATTACCATTACCATTACCATTACCATTACCATTACCATTACCATTACCATTACCATTACCATTACCATTACCATTACCATTACCATTACCATTACCATTACCATTACCATTACCATTACCATTACCATTACCATTACCATTAACTTCATTCCATTACCATTACCATTACCATTACCATTACCATTACCATTACCATTACCATTACCATTACCATTACCATTACCATTACCATTACCATTACCATTACCATTACCATTACCATTACCATTACCATTACCATTACCATTACCATTACCATTACCATTACCATTACCATTACCATTACCATTACCATTACCATTACCATTACCATTACCATTACCATTACCATTACCATTACCATTACCATTACCATTACCATTACCATTACCATTACCATTACCATTACCATTACCATTACCATTACCATTACCATTACCATTACCATTAACTCATTCCATTACCATTACCATTACCATTACCATTACCATTACCATTACCATTACCATTACCATTACCATTACCATTACCATTACCATTACCATTACCATTACCATTACCATTACCATTACCATTACCATTACCATTACCATTACCATTACCATTACCATTACCATTACCATTAACTCATTCCATTACCATTACCATTACCATTACCATTACCATTTTCATTACCATTACCATTACCATTACCATTACCATTACCATTACCATTACCATTACCATTACCATTACCATTACCATTACCATTACCATTACCATTACCATTACCATTACCATTACCATTACCATTCCATTACCATTACCATTACCATTACCATTACCATTACCATTACCATTACCATTACCATTACCATTACCATTACCATTACCATTACCATTACCATTACCATTACCATTACCATTACCATTACCATTACCATTACCATTACCATTACCATTACCATTACCATTACCATTACCATTACCATTACCATTACCATTACCATTACCATTACCATTACCATTACCATTACCATTACCATTACCATTACCATTACCATTACCATTACCATTACCATTACCATTACCATTACCATTACCATTACCATTACCATTACCATTACCATTACCATTACCATTACCATTACCATTACCATTAACTCATTCCATTACCATTACCATTACCATTACCATTACCATTACCATTACCATTACCATTACCATTACCATTACCATTACCATTACCATTACCATTACCATTACCATTACCATTACCATTACCATTACCATTACCATTACCATTACCATTACCATTACCATTACCATTACCATTACCATTACCATTACCATTACCATTACCATTACCATTACCATTACCATTACCATTACCATTACCATTACCATTACCATTACCATTACCATTACCATTACCATTACCATTACCATTACCATTACCATTACCATTACCATTACCATTACCATTACCATTACCATTACCATTACCATTACCATTACCATTACCATTACCATTACCATTACCATTACCATTACCATTACCATTAACTCATTCCATTACCATTACCATTACCATTACCATTACCATTACCATTACCATTACCATTAACCATTACCATTACCATTACCATTACCATTACCATTACCATTACCATTACCATTACCATTACCATTAACATTACCATTACCATTACCATTACCATTACCATTACCATTACCATTACCATTACCATTACCATTACCATTACCATTACCATTACCATTACCATTACCATTACCATTACCATTACCATTACCATTACCATTACCATTACATTACCATTACCATTACCATTACCATTACCATTACCATTACCATTACCATTACCATTACCATTACCATTACCATTACCATTACCATTACCATTACCATTACCATTACCATTACCATTACCATTACCATTACCATTACCATTACCATTACCATTACCATTACCATTAACATTACCATTACCATTACCATTATCATTACCATTACCATTACCATTACCATTAACTCATTCCATTACCATTACCATTACCATTACCATTACCATTACCATTACCATTACCATTACCATTACCATTACCATTACCATTACCATTACCATTACCATTACCATTACCATTACCATTACCATTACCATTACCATTACCATTACCATTACCATTACCATTACCATTACCATTACCATTACCATTACCATTACCATTACCATTACCATTACCATTACCATTACCATTACCATTACCATTACCATTACCATTACCATTACCATTACCATTACCATTACCATTACCATTACCATTACCATTACCATTACATACCATTACCATTACCATTACCATTACCATTGCCATTACCATTACCATTACCATTACCATTACCATTACCATTACCATTACCATTACCATTACCATTACCATTACCATTACCATTACCATTACCATTACCATTACCATTACCATTACCATTACCATTACCATTACCATTACTCATTACCATTACCATTACCATTACCATTACCATTACCATTACCATTAACTCATTACCATTACCATTACCATTACCATTACCATTACCATTACCATTACCATTACCATTACCATTACCATTACCATTACCATTACCATTACCATTACCATTACCATTACCATTACCATTACCATTACCATTAACATTACCATTACCATTACCATTACCATTACCATTACCATTACCATTAACTCATTACCATTACCATTACATTACCATTACCATTACCATTACCATTACCATTACCATTACCATTACCATTACCATTACATTACCATTACCATTACCATTACCATTACCATTACCATTACCATTACCATTACCATTACCATTACCATTACCATTACCATTACCATTACCATTACCATTACCATTACCATTACCATTACCATTACCATTACCATTACCATTACCATTACCATTACCATTACGCATTACCATTACCATTACCATTACCATTACCATTACCATTACCATTACCATTACCATTACCATTACCATTACCATTACCATTACCATTACCATTACCATTACCATTACCATTACCATTACCATTACCATTACCATTACCATTACCATTACCATTACCATTACCATTACCATTACCATTACCATTACCATTACCATTACCATTACCATTACCATTACCATTAACATTACCATTACCATTACCATTACCATTACCATTACCATTACCATTACCATTACCATTACCATTACCATTACCATTACCATTACCATTACCATTACCATTACCATTACCATTACCATTACCATTACCATTAACTCATTACCATTACCATTACCATTACCATTACCATTACCATTACCATTACCATTACCATTACCATTACCATTACCATTACCATTACCATTAACTCATTCCATTACCATTACCATTACCATTACCATTACCATTACCATTACCATTACCATTACCATTACCATTACCATTACCATTACCATTACCATTACCATTACCATTACCATTACTCATTACCATTACCATTACCATTACCATTACCATTACCATTACCATTACCATTACCATTACCATTACCATTACCATTACCATTACCATTACCATTACCATTACTCATTACCATTACCATTACCATTACCATTACCATTACCATTACCATTACCATTACCATTACCATTACCATTACCATTACCATTACCATTACCATTACCATTACCATTACCATTACCATTACCATTACCATTACCATTACCATTACCATTACCATTACCATTACTCATTACCATTACCATTACCATTACCATTACCATTACCATTACCATTACCATTACCATTACCATTACCATTACCATTACCATTACCATTACCATTACCATTACCATTACCATTACCATTACCATTACCATTACCATTACCATTACCATTACCATTACCATTACCATTACCATTACCATTACCATTACCATTACCATTACCATTACCATTACCATTACCATTACCATTACCATTACCATTACCATTACCATTACCATTACCATTACCATTACCATTACCATTACCATTACCATTACCATTACCATTACCATTACCATTACCATTACCATTACCATTACCATTACCATTACCATTACCATTACCATTACCATTACCATTACCATTACCATTACCATTACCATTACCATTACCATTACCATTACCATTACCATTACCATTACCATTACCATTACCATTACCATTACCATTACCATTACCATTACCATTACCATTACCATTACCATTACTCATTCCATTACCATTACCATTACCATTACCATTACCATTACCATTACCATTACCATTACCATTACCATTACCATTACCATTACCATTACCATTACCATTACCATTACCATTACCATTACCATTACCATTACCATTACCATTACCATTACCATTACCATTACCATTACCATTACCATTACCATTACCATTACCATTACCATTACCATTACCATTACCATTACCATTACCATTACCATTACCATTACCATTACCATTACCATTACCATTACCATTACCATTACCATTACCATTACCATTACCATTAACATTACCATTACCATTACCATTACCATTACCATTACCATTACCATTACCATTACCATTACCATTACCATTACCATTACCATTACCATTACCATTACCATTACCATTACCATTACCATTACCATTACCATTACCATTACCATTACCATTACCATTACCATTACCATTACCATTACCATTACCATTACCATTACCATTACCATTACCATTACCATTACCATTACCATTACCATTACCATTACCATTACCATTACCATTACCATTACCATTACCATTACCATTACCATTACCATTACCATTACCATTACCATTACCATTACCATTACCATTACCATTACCATTACCATTTTCATTACCATTACCATTACCATTACCATTACCATTACCATTACCATTACCATTACCATTACCATTACCATTACCATTACCATTACCATTACCATTACCATTACCATTACCATTACCATTACCATTACCATTACCATTACCATTACCATTACCATTACCATTACCATTACCATTACCATTACCATTACCATTACCATTACCATTACCATTACCATTACCATTACCATTACCATTACCATTACCATTACCATTACCATTACCATTACCATTACCATTACCATTACCATTACCATTACCATTACCATTACCATTACCATTACCATTAACTCATTCCATTACCATTACCATTACCATTACCATTACCATTACCATTACCATTACCATTACCATTACCATTACCATTACCATTACCATTACCATTACCATTACCATTACCATTACCATTACCATTACCATTACCATTACCATTACCATTACCATTACCATTACCATTACCATTACCATTACCATTACCATTACCATTACCATTACCATTACCATTACCATTACCATTACCATTACCATTACCATTACCATTACCATTACCATTACCATTACCATTACCATTACCATTACCATTACCATTACCATTACCATTACCATTACCATTACCATTACCATTACCATTACCATTACCATTACCATTACCATTACCATTACCATTACCATTACCATTACCATTACCATTACCATTACCATTACCATTACCATTACCATTACCATTACCATTACCATTACCATTACCATTACCATTACCATTACCATTACCATTACCATTACCATTACCATTACCATTACCATTACCATTACCATTACCATTACCATTACCATTACCATTACCATTACCATTACCATTACCATTACCATTACCATTACCATTACCATTACCATTACCATTACCATTACCATTACCATTACCATTACCATTACCATTACCATTACCATTACCATTACCATTACCATTACCATTACCATTACCATTACCATTACCATTACCATTACCATTACCATTACCATTACCATTACCATTACCATTACCATTACCATTCCATTACCATTACCATTACCATTACCATTACCATTACCATTACCATTACCATTACCATTACCATTACCATTACCATTACCATTACCATTACCATTACCATTACCATTACCATTACCATTACCATTACCATTACCATTACCATTACCATTACCATTACCATTACCATTACCATTACCATTACCATTACCATTACCATTACCATTACCATTACCATTACCATTACCATTACCATTACCATTACCATTACCATTACCATTACCATTACCATTACCATTACCATTACCATTACCATTACCATTACCATTACCATTACCATTACCATTACCATTACCATTACCATTACCATTACCATTACCATTACCATTACCATTACCATTACCATTACCATTACCATTACCATTACCATTACCATTACCATTACCATTACCATTACCATTACCATTACCATTACCATTACCATTACCATTACCATTACCATTACCATTACCATTACCATTACCATTACCATTACCATTACCATTACCATTACCATTACCATTACCATTACCATTACCATTACCATTACCATTACCATTACCATTACCATTACCATTACCATTACCATTACCATTACCATTACCATTACCATTACCATTACCATTACCATTACCATTACCATTACCATTACCATTACCATTACCATTACCATTACCATTACCATTACCATTACCATTACCATTACCATTACCATTACCATTACCATTACCATTACCATTACCATTACCATTACCATTACCATTACATTACCATTACCATTACCATTACCATTACCATTACCATTACCATTACCATTACCATTACCATTACCATTACCATTACCATTACCATTACCATTACCATTACCATTACCATTACCATTAACTCATTCCATTACCATTACCATTACCATTACCATTACCATTACCATTACCATTACCATTACCATTACCATTACCATTACCATTACCATTACCATTACCATTACCATTACCATTACCATTACCATTACCATTACCATTACCATTACCATTACCATTACCATTACCATTACCATTACCATTACCATTACCATTACATTACCATTACCATTACCATTACCATTACCATTACCATTACCATTACCATTACCATTACCATTACCATTACCATTACCATTACCATTACCATTACCATTACCATTACCATTACCATTACCATTACCATTACCATTACCATTACCATTACCATTACCATTACCATTACCATTACCATTACCATTACCATTACCATTACCATTACCATTACCATTAACTCATTACCATTACCATTACCATTAACTCATTCCATTACCATTACCATTACCATTAACTCATTCCATTACCATTACCATTAACTCATTCCATTACCATTACCATTAACTCATTCCATTACCATTACCATTACCATTACCATTTTCATTACCATTACCATTAACATTACCATTACCATTACCATTTTCATTACCATTACCATTACCATTACCATTTTCATTACCATTACCATTACCATTACCATTACCATTACCGGTACCATTACCATTTTCATTACCATTACCATTACCATTACCATTACCATTACCATTACCATTTTCATTACGATTACCATTACCATTACCATTACCATTACCATTACCATTACCATTACCATTACCATTACCATTTTCATTACCATTACCATTACCATTACCATTACCATTACCATTACCATTACCATTACCATTATCATTACCATTACCATTACCATTACCGGTACCATTACCATTACCATTTTCATTACCATTACCATTACCATTACCATTATCATTGCCATTACCATTACCATTACCATTAACTCATTCCATTACCATTACCATTACCATTGCCATTACCATTACCATTACCATTAACATTACCATTAACTCATTCCATTACCATTACCATTACCATTACCATTACCATTACCATTACCATTAACATTACCATTACCATTACCATTACCATTTTCATTACCATTACCATTACCATTAACTCATTCCATTAACATTACCATTGCCATTACCATTACCATTACCATTACCATTAATTCATTCCATTACCATTACCATTACCATTACCATTAACTCATTCCATTACCATTACCATTACCATTACCATTTTCATTACCATTACCATTACCATTACCATTACCATTACCATTACCATTACCATTACCATTACCATTACCATTACCATTACCATTACCATTACCATTACCATTACCATTACCATTACCATTACCATTACCATTACCATTACTATTACCATTACCATTACCGGTACCATTACCATTACCATTTTCATTACCATTACCATTACCATTACCATTACCATTACCATTACCATTTTCATTACGATTACCATTACCATTACCATTACCATTACCATTACCATTACCATTAACTCATTCCATTACCATTACCATTACCATTACCATTACCATTACCATTACCATTACATTACCATTACCATTACCATTACCATTACCATTACCATTACCATTACCATTACCATTACCATTACCATTACCATTACCATTACCATTACCATTACCATTACCATTACCATTACCATTACCATTACCATTAACTCATTCCATTACCATTACCATTACCATTACCATTACCATTACCATTACCATTACCATTACCATTACCATTACCATTACCATTAACTCATTCCATTACCATTACCATTACCATTACCATTACCATTACCATTACCATTACCATTACCATTACCATTACCATTACCATTACCATTACCATTACCATTACCATTACCATTAACTCATTCCATTACCATTACCATTACCATTACCATTACCATTACCATTACCATTACCATTACCATTATCATTACCATTACCATTACCATTACCATTAACTCATTCCATTACCATTACCATTACCATTACCATTACCATTACCATTACCATTACCATTACCATTACCATTACCATTACCATTACCATTACCATTACCATTACCATTACCATTACCATTACCATTACCATTACCATTACCATTACCATTACCATTACCATTACCATTACCATTACCATTACCATTACCATTACCATTACCATTACATTACCATTACCATTACCATTACCATTACCATTACCATTACCATTACCATTACCATTACCATTACCATTACCATTACCATTACCATTACCATTACCATTACCATTACCATTACCATTACCATTACCATTACTCATTACCATTACCATTACCATTACCATTACCATTACCATTACCATTACCATTACCATTAACATTACCATTACCATTACCATTACCATTACCATTACCATTACCATTACCATTAACTCATTCCATTACCATTACCATTAACTCATTCCATTACCATTACCATTACCATTAACTCATTCCATTACCATTACCATTAACTCATTCCATTACCATTACCATTAACTCATTCCATTACCATTACCATTACCATTACCATTTTCATTACCATTACCATTACCATTACCATTACCATTACCATTTTCATTACCATTACCATTACCATTACCATTTTCATTACCATTACCATTACCATTACCATTACCATTACCGGTACCATTACCATTTTCATTACCATTACCATTACCATTACCATTACCATTACCATTACCATTTTCATTACGATTACCATTACCATTACCATTACCATTACCATTACCATTACCATTACCATTACCATTACCATTACCATTACCATTACCATTACCATTACCATTACCATTACCATTACCATTACCATTACCATTATCATTACCATTACCATTACCATTACCATTACCATTACCATTACCATTTTCATTACCATTACCATTACCATTACCATTATCATTGCCATTACCATTACCATTACCATTAACTCATTCCATTACCATTACCATTACCATTGCCATTACCATTACCATTACCATTACCATTACCATTAACTCATTCCATTACCATTACCATTACCATTACCATTACCATTACCATTACCATTACCATTACCATTACCATTACCATTACCATTACCATTACCATTACCATTACCATTAACTCATTCCATTACCATTACCATTACCATTACCATTACCATTACCATTACCATTACCATTACCATTACCATTACCATTACCATTACCATTACCATTACCATTACCATTACCATTACCATTACCATTACCATTACCATTACCATTACCATTACCATTACCATTACCATTACCATTACCATTACCATTTTCATTACCATTACCATTACCATTACCATTACCATTACCATTACCATTACCATTACCATTACCATTACCATTACCATTACCATTACCATTACCATTACCATTACCATTACCATTACCATTACCATTACCATTACCATTACCATTACCATTACCATTACCATTACCATTACCATTACCATTACCATTACCATTACCATTACCATTACCATTACCATTACCATTACCATTACCATTACCATTACCATTACCATTACCATTACCATTACCATTACCATTACCATTACCATTACCATTACCATTACCATTACTCATTACCATTACCATTAC
>MU827374.1:101995-124900 GCA_029204205.1 Desmophyllum pertusum
TCCTGCAACTGCAAAGCAATTAAATAATAATTAATTCAATTATTTGTAGTCTTGATGATGATGATTGATAATGATGATGGTGGTGGTGATGATAATGGTGATGATGCATCAAGGTAAATATTCTTAAAGCGACTATTCACAAAGATTGAGGAGAATTATTGTTTCAGTGTACATGCATTTATAATGAACATGTGAGCGATAAGCCTAATGGTTAACACATTGGATGCTAGATTGAGCAGTCCGGTTTTGAGTGCTTGCCGGGATCATTGGTTGTGTTCTTGGCCGAGCAAGACACTTTGCCTCTCTCCACCCACAAGTATAAATGGTTTGGCAAACTATTAAGGGCAGCCTCGCAAAAGTTGGGTGGTAACCTGTGATGGACTAGCATGGGGGGTGACAACTCTAATAAACTTTGTTTGAGCAAATTACTATATATGTGTAAATGAATTAGTCATCCTGGAAATTTGGAAAATTCCCCCAATTTTTTCGGAGAATTCTTGTGAAAAATTCAAACTTTCCAAAATTTTAACTACAATATTATTTATTTCAGGTTTCCCTGAAAATTTCCCAAGTCTCCCGGTTCCCAGCAAAATCTCCCGATTCCTGGAAGAATTTTGTTTTTCTCCCGAAAAAAGCCTTCTGAGAGTTGTCACCCCCGCGACTAGCATCCCATCCAGGGGGAGTAGGAATACTCATAGTCACTTCAATGCTACTCAGAAACCGGATAAGCTTTCACTTTGGCCCGAGTGCAGACTTTACCTTTTTATATTATGTAATGGCTGACTGATCGAGTGGGATGGCCGGATGAGAAAATATTTGGCTAGAGGTCAGGACATATGGAACTTTAGGGCAGTGAAGTCTGTGCATCCTGACCGTCGCAGAGCCAAATATTTTCCTGTCCGGCCCGACCTAAACTAATTCAACTTTTCATCTAGACTTTTTTCTTTGAGGATCGCATGTGATTGATTACTGCTGTAAGATACAGCTGGTAGTGACATACAATGGTGGTTTTTATACCCCGCAACTGAAACATATATTAAATGACACCCCAGCCCTGAGCTCAACACAGTACTATAACAGCCCTAGGGAAACAAAATTGTATAACTCCCTAGAGAGTAAACTGCTTAAACTTTTCACTCGCATGTGATCAAATTTGTGTGTCACATTAATACAAAATTAATGATGTTGAATGAAATTTGAAAACCTGAATATGTTTTTCAGTTACAGGGTAAGTGGGAAAATGCTTGTAGGAAAATGCTCGTAGGAAAACTTGAATTAAAACCCTAAAGGATGAGCTCAAGCTTTATTTCACCCCTAAAAGATACCAGATTTTATGCCTGATCAGTGTAGACCACCAACACAATATGACAACGTTTTTTTATTTCTTCCTGTGCAACCCTAAATGGCTAAAATGATTGGCATTCTGTTCTGAACACCCTTGTTACCTGGAAGTGATACCAAAATCTGTAATTTACACCCCTAAAAGAGACAATGAGCATCCCCGCCTCTTTCACATGGGCTCCCCACCCTTCCCGGAGGCCTGGTCTCTCATTATATATTGTTGGAAAATATATGGCCAGATGTGATGGAATTCCCCCTAATTAGAGCAAGAAAATTCCCACTTTCACCCCAGGACCCCCTTATTCGAACAAGAAAAGGCCCATCTTCACTCCCCCCTCCCCCCCCCCCCCCCCCCCCCCCCCAGACCCATCCTTGCTGCCACACTACTTATTATTAACCCACCGTGGAAAGGAAGTATATCATGGTGTCATTTTGAGGAAAGTCACTCGGAGAGCCGCTGCAGAACTGTGGTAATGTTATGTGCAGCTTTCTTTCTCGTCTGTTTGGCCAAATTGCCCACAAGGAAAAATATTCATGGCAGACAGGCTGATGTTTCCTCCGCTGACATACAAACACGACACACTCCACTTATATTCATATGTTCTGGTGGTGGCGTTTGCTGCAGTTGAACGAAAATCTGACCCGTTCGGCTTCGAGTTATTCAAGCTGGCTGTACTTCCGTTGGTTGCAAACAGCGCGCTTTGAGGAACATTTGTATTATTCGGTGATGCTGTCAGGAATGTTACCGTGATGTCGATCAGCAAAGATGGAAGAGCTACTGAGGGATAAACAGCCTTGGAAATATTGTAATAGTTGTCATATGGAGGCTCGGATGAAATCAAATAGCGTTGTATTTGGTCATCGCGTTCCATGCACGTTGCCAACACACCCTCAGAATGCAACACTACGATCACGAACATGAGCTTGACATATGAGGAAGCCATTTCATACAACAAAACGACCGGAGGTGGAGCGCGAAATGATCTCTGGACAACCCTTCTTTTTTGGTGGGGGGCTGGGTTGGGGGAGGGGCTGGGTGGCTGGGTTAAAATCGATCCGACGGTGACAACGTACAACGGCGTCTGCAAAGATGGCGATGGAAGCGGGAATGCGTTCAAACAGGGGGGATCCAAGTACCAAAACGAAAGATCCATCAAAGGCCATCTTCGCCATAAGAGAAGTCTTTCAAAAAGACATAGTCTATCAAACAAGAGGAATGGCATGCGCTGTTCGATGTGTAGACGGCTCCGCACGTTTGGTGACTTGGCGTGGTGTAATCGGGGAAAGCGACTGTAACAATTACAAGTCAGTAATTGTGGATCGCTTTTCGGAAAAGTTTTCCAGCGATATAAAAAAATACCGTCACGAAAAGCCAACGATTTAAAAGAGAATGACAGGTTCTCGTTTCTTTCGGTGGATTGTGGCAAGGAAGCGAACGTTACTGTACTCGACTTAAAAGTTCCGGGAAATGATATAAAAACGTCAGACTTGACTGCGTTCTCGTTTTCAGGAGAACAGAACTTGCAGCTGAAATTCAAGTATGAAGAAAGCAAGGAGAAGCACGAACTTGTCACTGATGACGGGAAGAAACCCAAAAGTTTTATTTGGAAAAATCTAACGTCCTTGGATCCCCAATCATGGTTGATGGTCGCAAGTTCGTTGTCGGAGTAGTAGGAGAGATTGGTGGGGAACTTAGTCCCGTTTTCATAACGGAAGCAGAACTTGGTGAGTATTATCCTGGGATTATTAATTTATTAATTATTCCGTGAGTATTATTTGTGCAAACCACCCAACACTTGTTGGTCAATCCAAATATTTCGAGTTTGTTAGAATTAATAGCGCTTTGCAGTTTGCACTATTACTAACTCAGAGACCCCTATTAAAGGGCAGCCCAGAGTAAATGAACACCAGCTCCCTTATTTCATTCCATCCCAACCTAAAGTGGCTTCATTCAGGCCCTGAAAAGAAGGTTGATTGCCAGAAATTCCTGAATTTGACGGCACAAGCAAAGTGGCCATCTACTCCGACGAATGATAGACACCCGCCCTGCTGGAAGCCCGGTAGAAGATAGAGGGCGAAAATGTTATGCTATTGTTGCCTTCCCAATGATACCGTTATAGTTTGGAGGACTTGGTTTTTAATCAAGCTGTTTTTCATCCCCATAATTATAACAGACTGCAGCTATAGATGTTTGAATCCCCGGGTTTCAGTCTTAATATATTTGCCGCAACTTAATTTTTATGAAATTGACCTCTTTGTCCAGGTCACAGCAAGGCGACCAATCAGACTAGTGACATTTCTTTATAAATACAATTTTTTTCCTGTCCAATGACTCTAGAAACGAATACACACAGACAAAAGATGGCCTATAAATATCGGGGCAAATATCGCTTCCCCCTGGCCTTCTCGCGAAGTGAAGTGAACTGTCACGTTTATGGTATCGAATTCACTGTATAGTCGGAACTGTTAAGGAATTTTTGACACTTTAGCGGAAGCATCAGACCCCCTGGTCTGAACGAATTTGTTGTATGAAAAGGGGACAGTCTCTCTTTTCTCGCCTCTTACGAGGCTCGCGCGTGGATTATCGGCGCTTCACACCTCTCAATTCAAGCGTCGCGCACAATATCTCGAGAAAAAGAGAGACTGTTTTGCAGTCTACACACAAAACAACTTGAAATTTTTTTCTCCAAAATCACCCAAAAATGTGACCTTCCCTACCATTGACACTCTTTGTTGAAATAGTTCACTTTAACGTTTATGTGGAAACTTTTCCAACGTGAACAAAGGCAGTTGAAAGGCCAACAAAACCTCAAAATAAAATGAGAGAAAACGGAGGGAAAGAACGGCAACAACAACAACAACAAAAAGAAACGAAAAGCCTGAAGTGTGTTGAGTTTTTCACGCCCCAAAACTTTTGATTTCTGCGCATGCCCAAGGAAAATATTGAGTTCAATGCTTCTAAGTAGAAGGAGATGCTAGTTTCTTTGTTGCAGACTAAGTTTTAGACAGTTGGGCAGTAAAAGGTCGCGATAACGGCCAGAAATAGGCATCTGTGATGTTAGATACATTCTACAGGTCTGGAAAAAAATCCAGCAGAAGGTGTGACTAGCAAATCTTCACAGGACAGCCAGAATTCACAGGATGGCCAGAGACCACAGGACAACCAGAGTTCACAGCTGGATGGCCAGAGTTCACAGAACAGCCAGAGACCACAGGACGGTCAGAGTACAGATGCAACTAATGCTTCTGATATGGAGTTTCCTTTGCATGTATTTGGCCCTCCTTGTTCCCCTGACAATATTAAGTTCTCATTCATCCACTTACGAGAGTGTCCGCTCAGAGAGCTTCGACTGTACAGAGTTTGTATGAGCTAGAGTTCAAACAGGGTTTTGTCAAGGCAGCCGTAAATGGAGCTGTCCACTTACGAGAGTGTCCGCTCAGAGAGCTTTGACTGCATTACCATGATATAATTGGTTACCATAGCAATGGCCATAGTGATGACATCTGTCAAAAATGATGCTTGGTGCCGGGTCCCCATATTCCTCATAATTCGATTATTTTTTAATAAATAAATAAATAATTGCGGGCGACGAAGGAGCTTGCTTTCATAAACGGGTTTGAATCGAAAATTTGTCAGGAATATCCAACTCATCCTGCACGTTTTGGGCCAACTGCTGGTTGACCGGAAGTTTGTTGATAGTATCACGCTGGCGCTTTTATCGGCAAAGCAGAGCTGGGCATATTTTGGTGTTTTCTTTGTGTGGTGTGACCATCCACTTCACTTTTAATACCGTACGTTTCTACTTGGTTGCTTGTGCAGTACTTGGTTGCTCGATCATACAGTGTACTTGGTTGCTCGATAGATATGTCATGCTATTAATACATAGTTTTGAATGTATGAGCTAGAGTTCAAAACAGGGTTTTGTCAAGGTGGCCATAAATAGAGCTGTCCACTTACGAGAGTGTTCGCTCAGAGAGCTTTGACTGTATTACCATGCATATATAATTGGTTACCACAGCGATGGCCATATAGTGATGACATCTGCCAAAAATGGGCTTGGTGCCTGGTCCCCATATTCCGCATAATTCGATTATTTTTTAATAAATAAATAAATAATTTATTGTCATAATATTCGCTAAACAGTAAAATGTTGTATACACAAGGCTAAAAATATATTATAAAATTGTTAAAAATGTTAAAAACCTAGCTAACGTTTTCAACTATTGTCATCATCGGAGTTGATGATGATGACAGTCCGAAAACGCTCGGTTTTTAACAATTTTATATATACTTTTAGCCTTGTATATACAACAAATAATTTATTGTTTATGATAAAAGTAAATAATAATCTACCATATTTCCTCGAATAAGCGCCCAGGCACTTATTTAAAATTTCGGCGAAATGGGGGGAGGGGAGGGGCGCTTATTCAAAGAGGGCGCTTAATCGAGGGAGGCACTTATTAAGTTTTTCTTTCAACGAACTGTAAACTTTATTTTGGCTAAATCTTCATAATGGAAAAAATCTACAACATTATCCATGTAAACGTAATAGAAATTAATGTTTTTCGTTTGTTAAACTTTCTTATGTGAACACGGTAGTCTCAGTATACACTGTACGTACAGATGACAATAGAAACAGGCTTTCCTTGTGGTATCCTTCCCTCATCAGAAAATGTTATTTGTTTACTATAGTCCAATGTAATGTTTGTCGCAGTACATTTATTTAACCTGTTTGTTGAAATATATGTTTTCAGTTTCCCAAACTTGGTCACAATTTTGGCATAGTCATTTTCAACTTCAGTTATTTTACCAATCAGAACATTAGGATGAAGAGGCGAAGTTTTATCAACCTTATCAATTTTAATAGACACATATTCATTAGTATGAAATGTTGGACCTTTTTTTACTCTCTGTCATTTTGGTATTATAGTTCAACTGTCTTTCATTTATATCTGTTTTTAGTTTCTTCCTTGGAGTGTCATTTTCCTCATGTTTCCTTTTACTTGGAATTGGAGAATCGAGAACTGGAACTGCGGGGTTATTTTCATTGCCATTATCTTCTTCAGTGGTATCTGCACTGACACTGTGTACTTCCTTTCTTGGCAGAATTCCAAATACTGCTTCATATGGAGTCTTGCCTGTGGCACTGTGTACAACGATATTTTTCTTGTAGGCAGCTTCATTAATATTGTACACCACTTGTCCCTTTCTTCATTTTTCTCTTTAATAATATTGTTCATATTTTCTTTGATTGTGCGATTATTACGCTCTACAAGTCCCTGTGTTGTGGGGGTTTGAGGGGCACCATGAACTTGCTTTATTTTGTGTGTGTTGCAAAATTCAGACATCTTTTTGCTTTTGAACTCTTTTCCATTGTCGGAATGGAGCTAGAACACTTGGAAAACCAAACAAATAAAACTGGTGTTGCAGAGCCTTAACAACCGGCTCAGTTTCCTTTGAATGCAAGGGATAGAGCCATGAGAATTTGCTGACGTGATCTGTAAATGTGAAGAACCCATTTGTGACTGGGATTAACAAGCGCATGGCAAGTTTCGAAAGTCGATGAGATCAACAATTTCCACGTGTTTTCAAATATCCGTCGGCCATAATTGGTTTAATGACCGGTTTTTTAACGTGATCTGTGACACTCCTCTGCTGTTGATGTAGTTTACAGAGAGAGACGAAAAGTGTTATTACGTCTTGTGAAATTTCTGCAAATGACTCACGAATGTAACGTTCGGTTTTGTCTCTTCCCCTATGTGCTATCGCAGAGTGGGCTTCAGATAAGACAGGCATGCACAGACTCCCCATGGCCACGTGGTTTTGTGGTTGCGTTGCATTACAGCCTTCAGATTTTTGCTCTTACGAGCGTGTCTTTCAGGGATTTATCCTTCTTGTAAGATATGATCGGAGGTTTTTTATAAATAATTGTTTTCAGCAAGGGCTGATTTTGTATTAAACTCCAATATTCCACCACTATCTGTTTAGGTTTTTTGAAGAGTTTGTTCTAAGTAGTAGAATTGCCTCGCCTTTTACAAAACCTCTCAGTTCACGCCTGGTGGGTGACAGGAAATTAAATGTGTATATTGAAAGGTTTCGGACGGCTTGAAGTAAGTTTTGATATCCAGGAAGGATTCTTGTTTTAATCTTTCACCCTTAAAACACAACTGTGTCAAGGAAATGAATTTCGTTCTCTGATATTTCGGCCATGAATTTAATAGTAGGGTGGAATTTATTAGCTTGCTCAATAAAACGATCCACGTCTTTTCTATTGTTGTCCCAAAGGCAGAAGACGTCATCAATGTAACGTTTCCATTCTCTTGGCTTGGTATTGTTTTGTTGAATTAATTTTGTTTCGATTTCCGCCATGAAAATATTGGCAAAGGATACTGCCATTTTCGTTCCCATAGCGGTTCCATGTGTTGGGAGATAATCCTTCTTATTGAACTGGAATGAGTTCTCTCTTAGGATTAAACCAAGCATTTCCGTTAGGAAGCGTGTTGGGATCGGGGGTTATAATTATTAGTAAATTTGTACCTCTGGATAATGATTTTCTAGCTTTCTGATTGGTTCCCTCCTCTATGGATCTGAGCCATTATCCTTAAGTTGACCAAATATGGAAAATGATGAATTTCTTGTACTTGTATATCCAACAAGGGCGAGTGGAATAATTGTTTGATTAAAAAACGTCACTAGCTTTATGTTAAACTTCGGTATTACTTTTTAAAAATGTATAAATCGACTGAGTGATTTTTCAGTTCAATCTAAATGAAGCATGATTTGCGCCGAGTTGGTTATAATCAGCTCATATCCGGCAAGTCCGAAAAGAATAACTGTTAATTATCCTGCGAAATCGCGCTGAATATCGCCTGGTACTTAGCCGACGAGGCCGAAGGCTGTCGTAGGCCGAGTTTGGCTAAAATCAGGCGATATTCCACAAGATTGAGCAGGATAATTAAATATTTTACTTGACGTCCTTCTTTATTCCAAATTGGGAATCATGTGACTGCCTATATAGTAATACTAATCCCACTTAGCACTAAGTCTGAATATATAGGATTACAAACCTGACTTGATGTGGTACATGTAATAATAAGTGCATTTGGCTTGTATTTCCATCAGATCTATCAAAAGAAGAGATTCAAGCAAAGGACAAGTCTGAACTTGTGACTGGTACTGTGGCCTCTTATTAATTTTGTAACTTTCATTGAGTTACATTTTATATTTATGGCTACGTCAATTTTGAGCCTACTTGCGCCTAAATCACATGATATTCCTCATACAATTTGGAATAAATTTGTAAATTTTGTGCTCCCTCAATTTGGTTAATTAGCCTTTGAAAATTAAATATTTACTTAACGTCCTTCTTTATTCCAAATTGAGAATCATGTGAGTAGTAACTAGTAGTAAATCTTTATTTAAGCAGTATTGATGTCACATAAATCGCTTCGATTCTCGGCTTGTTTTTTGAGATGAAATAATTTTTGTCCTTGAGAAAATCTGCTACTGCTAGTACTGGTAATACTAAATTATCCCACTAAGTCTGAATATATAGGATTACAAACCTGACTTGATGTGGTACATATAATAATAAATGCATTTGGCTTGTATTTCCATCAGATCTATCAAAAGAAGGGAAAGCAAAGGACAAGTCTGAACTTGTGATCGACATGACTGGTACTGACTGGCCTCTTATTTGTTTCATTGAGTTACATTTTATATTTATGGCTATGTTAATTCTGAGGCCCATTGATCATGAAGAAAAGGCTTTGACTTGATTTTTTGTGTTTAGGTTTTGTAACAAAATAGCCCATGAAATCTGCCAGGGATATCGAATACACAATAGTATTGATGTCACAGAAATCGCTTCGATTCTTCCCTTGTAAAAAAGCCACCGGGATCTTGCCGGGATCCCGGCGGGATCCCGGCGGGATTCGCGCCGGTATCCCGGCAAGGAATTGGCCGCCGGGAATCCCGCTCCCGCCAAGAATCCCGGCGGTATCCCGGCGGGATTCGTGCTGGGATCCCGGCAAGGAATTGGCCGCCGGGAATCCCGCTCCCGCCAAGAATCCCGGCGGTATCCCGGCGGGATTCGTGCTGGGATCCCGGCAAGGAATTGGCCGCCGGGAATCCCGCTCCCGCCAAGAATCCCGGCGGTATCCCGGCGGGATTCGCGCTGGGATCCCGGCAAGGAATTGGCCGCCGGGAATCCCGCTCCCGCCAAGAATCCCGGCGGTATCCCGGCGGGATTCGTGCTGGGATCCCGGCAAGGAATTGGCCGCCGGGAATCCCGCTCCCGCCAAGAATCCCGGCGAGATTCTCAGCGAGAATCTCGCCGAGAATTTGGCCGCCGGGAATTTCTTCTTTGCATAAGTTCAAGGCAAGATTCCCGCCAGGATTTTGCCGCTGCATTTCAGCACCTGAAAATCACTTGGTTTCTGTCAACCCTCAAATTAATTCCCGTTGCCTTTCTCGTTATTGGCGATAACATTTCAAATGAAAGCTGTGTTTACACCGAGTTCAAGTGTCGTAAAAATAAACGATCGCGAGGTTCGTAATTTACTCACTGTTTTATGCCACAAGGTATTAAAAAGTGAAAACTGTAATCAGGTTAAGTAATAACGCAGGTGGATTTATCCAGAGAAATATTGCTTCTGTTCAGGTACTTTAACAGCGAATTAAACTGATCGAAGGTAAGCCCGCCGAACGTCGCCAAAACAAACACAGTGAAATACGATTCCTCTGTATCAAAACAACCCGATATATTTTATTTGCATGAGAAGGTCATCACAATTCACTTGAAATTAAAATACAGATCGTGTAACTAACCTTTTTCTTGAGCTGTGGGTAAAGGTCAAGAAGAATATAAGCTTAAACTTTACACAGCTTTACGCAATCTACCAAAGTCAAACCAAGCTGGGAAGAAGCCATTTCGTAAAAATTCCATTGAATCACGGGCAGATCTGAAGTTACAAGTCTAAAAAGTTTTTACATGAAAGCGGCACTGAAAAGTAATAACTACCTCAATGTGAGTAGTCAGAATTACGGTATCTTCATCCACTGTTCAGGCTTTCCCATGACTTTGCTAAAATTTCAGTTCAGTCAAAGATGCTCGACATTTTCGTTCGCATTTCCAGAATGTTCCAACAACTTTGTTGATCCAATTTCTTGATCAAACGACGTAAAACAACTTTTTCCATCATATGTTCCATTTCTTTTAAGCAAAACATTTTTCCAACCCTTGCATTGTGGATAAAACGACGAATTATTCAGCAATCAAACTTTCTGAGAAAATTCTCACTTCAAACGGGTTGCTCACATCATCACGGGATGGCGTGTAGTATGGCCCACGTGACATACATCGGCCAATCATATTGCTCAGTTAACGATACTTGGCGGGAATAAGCCCGCAAATTTTTGCTAAGTGGGTGGTCCGTGTCGGGAAGAACAGGCAACACAGAAAAATGAAAGAAGGATGAGCTTCCAATCCCTGAACCTTTTTTAGCGACCCTTGATCTAAAATAACGATAATCGCAAGGTCACATTTCAAGAGAAATCTTCAAAACGGTGTCGTACCTCTGCTACTCCGTTTGCAATCGTATCATCACCGAGTGAAATGGTCACTGGAGTCCTCAAAGGTAAGCCTTCAAAGGTAAGCCTTTTTAGACTTTTTTATACCGGTTAATAAAATACACAGAAAAAAACAGCGCACTTTTAATCCACAAATCAACCGTGATCCTAAGTAATCAACAAATCTAACATCTATGCAACACGCGCCTCTTCGTTCGATGGACTTTCAGTAAACCGTTTTACGCTATTAAATCTCAAAACGGTCGCTATATTTTCCACTAATCCTTCTTTGAAAGTGAACTTAGTTTTAGTAAGTGTCACGATTGTCTTTTGAACTCCAAAAGGTTCCAGGGTCAATCGAGGAGTAGTTTATGTCAGGAACTTGTCATCCCACCGGGATTTGCATTTCGTCGATAAGAACTTCTCTGCGGGAATTTCTAAACAAGATTTTTTTCCCGGCGAGAACAAAAATTCTCGCCGGGAATACAACCGGGATTTTTTTCTCGGCGGGATTCTCGCCGGGATTCGTGATGAGATTTTTTTCGCGCCGGCATCCCGGTAAGAAAGGATTTCTCGGCGGGAATCCCGCCAAGATCCAGGACGGGAATTTTTTCCCGACGGGATCCCGGCGGGAAAATTTTCATATCGGCGGGATCTCGGCGGGATCCCGGCGGGAATGGGATTCTTGGTGGTATCCCGGCAAGATCCCGGCGAGATCCCGGTGGCTATTTTACAAGGGTTGGCTTGTTTTTTTGAGATGAAATAATTTTTGTCCTTGAGAAAATCTGCTACTTCCACAAATTGTTCCTCAGCTCCCTACTATCGTAGTTGCCAATTCATTCAAAGAAACCCCACACTTTTCCATACAGTATGGAAAGTGACAGTGGGGTTTCTTTGAATGAATTGGCAACTACGATAGTGCTTGTTCTGCCATAATCATTCTCACTTTATTATTTTTGATGGGCTTTTCCTTAATAGAAAGCGTATTTGATCATTTTTTTTTATGAAATTTGCGCTATACACATGTGTATAAATTTTAATAATTTTATTACATGTATACATTTAACAGGTCAAGGGAGGAATCTGAAGGAAGGTTTAAAGGACGGCCCAAGTTCCTCTGGTACAGATGAACTTGATGCTATTGGTATGGAGTTTTCTTTGTATGTATTTGACCCTCCCTGTTCCCCTGACATTAGTCAATTACATAATAGTCTGTTCACAGACGTTTATTTTTTCGTAAGATATTGGGCGATAGCAGGCATGAAGTACGATAACGAGCGCGGAGCACAAGAAAAAAATAGAACGTGTTCTATTTTTTTCTCGCACTGCGCACTCAAACGTGTGCTTCACACCCGCTCAATCGCCCAGTATCTTACAAAAAAAAATAAACGTCTGTGAACAGACTAAGTATGTAAATGAATGAAACATCAGGGCATATTTCTATGCACAAGTTCCATGTAAAAAACTTCAAATGTCTTTTACTTTAATTTTACTGTATCTAACTTATTGAATGTACAGTAGTTAGAGTTAGTCCTACTAAATGTCATGATGACAAGTGCTTTGCACACCCATTTTAGACTAAATTGGTTTTTGTTTCCAAACAAACAAGATTTATGAATCTACAGAAAATAAAGACTTCTCTGTCTCGCTTCAAAAGTACACGATAATGTTATAAACCTTACAAACATGGCAATCACACAACTTGAAAAAGGAATTTGTGAAAACTGAAAACGACTGTGGGAGCATTGTTATCTGATTGGCCGAAAAGAGAAAGCTACAGTATGCATAAATGAACATGATGTATCCGATGTGCATACATTTGCTTGTGGAAATACGGGATTTCTCGATAGCGAACGAGTGTGATATCAAGTGACACAAAAAGAGCAAGTATTCTATATTTCCAAGCAACCATGTACTGTATGTTTACAGACAAACCTGACACTCTTGGGTAAACGTCTCTCTCCTCCGCCAGAGGTTCATAGGGCATTTTGGTGTGGGGAGAATCCGCTGGATTTCCATTACAACACCCCATAGAACCTCTGCAGAGGAGAGAGGGTAAACGTGATGTCACTACACTTTAATTTATATAGTAAACAGCCATTGCCTAGCTTTTACCTGTTACCAGTTACCCTTTACTACCGTTACTTGTTACCTGTTACATGTAAAAAAAAAAAATACCTGCCACATCTACATGTACAACAGACAGTAATACTGGAAATAATGTGATTTCATCTGTTTGTGGAAGAACTAATTAAAAATTAAAACAGATCTATATCTTCAAAAATTTTACAGTAGATCTGATAGCCATGCTTAATGGTCAACAGGTGTGAAAACAGGTGATCTTATCAATGAGGAAACAAAACAGAATGCAATGGGAGTTGGCTTGACTTCCCAGCTGCATGCATTTGGCATGCATTTGGAATAAAATTAATATTCATTGCACGTGCATCAAGAGAGAAACTGACCAGAAACAAGATAAACAAAATCCCTGTTCGGAGAAAGACAGTAGCGAGCGAAACTTACCCATAATTCGGTGTTATTTTTCTAACGCTTGCAATGATTTTTTAATGGCATTTTCGATTGGAATATCAAGTGCAACCATCACGCTAACACCTAACAATTTTTAAAAAAAATCTGTAAGAGCATTTTAGCAATATCCCGCTAAATGTAAATTACGCGCTTCGATCGTGTTCTGAGGTGCCTAAGCGCAGTTCTTCAAAATTGAATATTTTGAAATCGTAACCATCCGAGGTGATCCATTTACCTTACAAAGTCTTTAATATCATTAAAAATCCTTCAACAGAGGGGAGGTACATATAGCTTTAATTTAATGAAAGATTTTGAAGTAAATTCTGCGACATACACAAAAACGACCGCAAAAAGTTCAGTGCAGTTTTAATCAAAAACGGCCTTACAGAATTTCTTGAAATTTCGTCTACAGGTGGTCAAACTAGCATACTTTAAAATATGAAAAAATGAATGCAATGTTTTCGACTAGATTTCGAGAAAATCAGCCTTGTTTAAAACCAATAGGATGCCGAAATCGTTGCTATGGTAACCTCTGTTGCTTGGAAACCAGTGTAAATAAATCTATCATCATTTGTGATCATCATGGTGTAGTATGACAAAAATCGAAGATTGCCTTCTGATCGAATTTTTGTTTTTCAAAACTCTCACCCTAGCGCTAAAAAAACTACATCGAGCCACCTTAAGCTTCTTGTTTGGTTTTTAAATTTACAAAGCAATGCGTGTACCCGAGCCAACCATTTCAGCCATTTGAAAAACGAAATTCGAATTGAATAGATTTCAATTTCTCCGAAAAACGAAGTTCGAATTTCGCCGAAAAACGAAATTCGAATGTCAATTTTCGTTTTGCCGATTTAATTTTTGCTCAAAAACCAAATTCGAAGTTTTCAGTGTTTTCGTATTATTATGCAAACAGATTGAAATTTCATAATTTGAAAAGTAAATAACGTTCAATAGAAATACTGTGCAGCAGCTCCGTGCAGCGTGACAAGCGCCGTACGGCCAGTATTGTAGTGAGCTTCCCTGCGAAAAAAATAGAATGTGAAGCGAATTCGAATCCGCTGTGGTTTTTGCAAAGGACCAACACATCATTGTAATATCCATTCATTATCAAATAAATAATATCCTTCACCATTTTGCTCTCTGAATTCTAGGATTCTAAGGCTCAATAAGTCCGCTACTGCCGTGGCAAAATTCATTCAGTAAACTGAAGCGGCCCGCCATTGAAGCTGTTGTTTTTCTTCCGAAAGACTCGATTGATTTCTTTCTTGCCTCCAGCGAAAGAAGATGGGCAGCGAAAGTTGAATGTGATAAGTAACTAGCGTTTAATGTTGCTCCAAACCACGATGAATATAAAGCCATAAATTCTAGCCTGTTCCTTCGATGGTACTGTAGTTAGTTCTTGCCATTGATTCTTTCCTTGAAGTACTGTAATACTTTCTATCGGATATTTTTCGCAAATCGAGCAAGCTAACACCGAAATAACTAAATAGAACTGTAGTTCGATATCTCTTAAGGATAAGTTAACATCAAGAGTGAGCCAAATGCAACGGATTGCCAAGATTAGCGTAGATTTGTTCACGACTGCTTCATCTCCTCGAATCTCCCGCCGAATTTGAAAACGTTGGCGAACGCTTTCAAATTGAAGCTGAAAACTCGTATGCAAATTAGCTTTTAGTGGACCCTACCGCGCATGGGCACCAGGTGAGACAGTCCCTTTAAGCGGTCACCCTCGGGAAATGGCAAGTGGCCGCTTAAGCGGGGTTGGCCGCTTAAACACGGTTTCGTCAGAAATTAGCATAAGGCGTGGTCTGCGTGGTATAAACGTTTGTATGGAATTTGGACGACCTTTGACAGCTCACCAGCCTGGTTACTATGTAATGTAACAACCAAACTTGGTAAACTTACTAATTTTCATGCGATCTTTCTGGTGATGGGATTAAATTTTTAATATGATGTAATTTGAACAATTGGTAAACTAGTGCCCAGTCCCTTTTTGAACTTCGGAACGGGCAATAACGTAACATCAGCTGATCAGTGTATCACTGAAAATGAAGTTGCTGCGTGGGTGAAAGTTCTAATGGATAATCTTGCTTTGGATGGCTTGTTATATTCAACGAAACGAAATGAAACGAAATGAATATGTTTGGTGGTGATATTTGATTTTAGGAATATATTCAGACTGGTCATGTTCGTTTCGTTGATTATCACTTTTCATTTCGTCGAATATCACTTTTTGTTTTCAAGTGTTTTGCAATCAACACGCGGGTTGAATTGTGTGCTTTCGACTTCCCGCCGTGCATAGAACCATTTATCCAACGCGATTCGATTCAAGCGGTGTTTCGTAGATTTCCTCGCAAAGGTTAAGCCTTTACACCTGTATTGTAGCCTTTTATATTAAAACAATAAGAGAATTAAATTACCCCGCTTTGTTTTAATACCAGTCTTTATTGTGTGTTTTTATTAAAACACATATAGTGTGTTTCAAATGTTTCCCATGATGGGAGATACAAGGACAGTATAATATCTTACCAAAAGGGTGAAGATTATGAGATTCTTTTTAAAGTGAGATATCTTGTACCTCATTGTTGTTTGATCATATAAGCCATGTAAAGCATTGATGTTGTTGTGGGCCGCTGGTGTCAACCATGCATAGAACCATTTATCCCACGCTATTCAAGCGCTAAAAATTGTAGTGAATTATTGCAATCACAATTAAGGTTAAATAAGGCAAAAATGGGTAACTGTAGGCATAAGAAAATACTACTAATCAAAATAAACCGATAAAATAATTGCATTCAGTAGGTGGATTCATACTAGCGTAGTAAGTAGACCTCAAGTATGCGAAGATCTCGGTATACTTGAGATCACGTATGTTTACTTACCTGATAAGCGTTCATATTTAAAATTCTAAGTATACTTCAAGTGACAGAGACAAATCGAAATACAGGAAGCCGTTAATTCTTTTCATTCCAGTTTGAAGCCGTTAATTCTTTTCATTCTGCTGGTATTTCTTGACCTGGTGTATGGTTCTTTGAAAGTTTAGGGTGTACGTACCCAGGGTGCCAGAGGGATTTTTTTCCCTTTTTTCCTTTGCGCGAACTGTATAAGGCATCGCGCTTTCGCCCTTTCGTCGCTCCTCTTGCGAAGGAGAAAACCTCTGGCACCCAGGGTATTTAGGGCGCGGTTTATCCACTAGACTTCGAGCAGTCCCTCTTTCCCAGTCGAGTGAGTTGCGAGCAGAAAATGGCTGCGCGAAAACTACCCTAGTTTTTCACGCGGCCATTTTCCACTCACGATTTTTTATCGCTTCTTGCTTGACGGACTAAGCTGGGAAAGAGGGACTGCTCTTGCTACTGCTCTCACAGTGCCCCAGTTGTTCCATCCTGCCTGCCGTCTCTCTACTTCCACTGTCCTTCTCCAGGTCATTTTAGGCCTACCCACTGCCCTTTTACCCTCTGGTTGCCATCCTAACGTCACCATGTAGTCACTGGATTTCTCTTCGCGAAGTATATGTCCAATCCAATTCCAGCGCCGTCTTCTTCATCCCCAATTCTGTTGACGTTTTGACAGGTTGTTTTAATATTCATTTTTGTCTCCTTTTGTAGAGGGCTCAAACAAACAAGATGTTCCAACTGAGTCTGATGCACAAAACCTGGACTCAGACATCCAGAACAAATTTCAAGAGACAGGCTTATTAGACAAGGATTCTACCAGCGAGACAAGAGTTTTCAGGTGATATGTGACGAGGGTTGACGCAGAAGCAAAGCAAAATGGCAGCCAGGTAATTCATCGGCTTTCAGAAAGTGTTCAAAAATATACCTCTGAGTGTGCGCTCCCGAGTCTGTATGCTGTTGAATGTCAAGCGTGTGGAATTTGATGACTTCAGGATGCTTGCAGAGAACATTGGACATGAAAAAGATATGGACAGACTGTGTTGCACAGTCGGAAAATCCCACTGATAAAATTCTAACAACATGGTCATCAAAGAGTGAAGCCACAGTGGGGAAACTGATTGAATTGTTAAAAAAGAAGAATCTCGGGAGAATGGATGTAGTAAAGGTTCTTGAAGACTGGGTGAATGAAAATCAAATCGGAGTGAACTATAATGACTTTTTATTTTTTAGGCATTGATACCCATTGATTACAATGTTCTCTACATCTTGGGCAAAATTAGTGTTCTTAAAATTGTAACAATAATTAATAAATCAAAAAGGCATAACTGGCTTTGTTCTGTTATAAAGCCCTCAAGGAAGTGTTGTAAAGCAATCAATTCAATTCCTGGATCACATGATTATTAAGACTTTATCACGTTAGAAATTCAGTGAGGTCACGCTAGCGTTACAAAAGATCAGTTGTACAGCAAAGGCTTACGGGTTGAGATCAATATATTTTTTTATTGTACGTGTTCACATTGGCTGGGCGACTCTTGTGTTTAGATCAGTCGCGTTCCCAGCATTGATGTTGTTGTGGGCCGCTGGTGTCAACCATGCATAGAACCATTTATCCCACGCTATTCAAGGTCTTCAAATTGTAGTGAATTATTGCAATCACAAATTAAGGTTAAATAAGGCAAAAAAGGGTAACTGTAGCATAAGAAAATACTACTAATCAAAATAAACCCGATAAAATAATTGCATTCAGTAGGTGGGTTTCATACTAGCGTAGTAAGAAGACCTCAAGTATGGCGAAGATCTCGGTTATACTTGAGATCACGTATGTTTACTTACCTGATAAGCGTTCATATTTAAAATTCTAACTATACTTTAAGTGACAGAGACAAATCGAAATATATTAAATACGGGAAGCCGTTAATTATTTTCATTCCAGTTTGAAGCCGTTTTAAATTATTTTAATTCTACTGGCGTTTCTTGACCTGGTGTATGTGTTCTTTGAAAGTTTAGGGTGTATGTTACCCTGGGTGCCATAATTCTGTATTTTAGCCCAACTGGAGCCAACTGGAGGTGGCTATGGAGATTATCCCGACAGCCAAAGAACGGCTAAAATACAGAATTCAGGGCCACTTTTGAAGTAAGTATTACCTCAAGTGGCTCAGTGGCTCGGTAGTCAATAAAGAAGTATTACTCGAGTGGCCTCGGTAGTTAAATTAAAGAAACAAACTCATAACAACAAATGTTGCAAGACATATTTCCAGAGCTGAGGAACCAATAAATTATTACCTCTCGTTATACGTTCTATCAACTCTTAACGCGACTGCCGAGTCGTCGAGCCACTAAAATGTATACTTTAACTCTTTCTATATACACTGACGAGCCACCGAGCCACTTCAGTAAAACAGCTTCCGATGTGGCCCTGCATAATGTGGATCCGAGTATACCGGAAATGAATAAGGAATAACGTCACGCTAGCGTTACACAAGATCTGGTTTATCGTATTATCCGAAGGCTAGAAAGAAAATATGTGTGGTACAAACACGCTTCGTCCACGGTAGAAGTTTGTCGTGAAGTTCGTTCCACTAATTCACCTAGTTTTATAGCTGGGTGGCAGTTCTTGTTGTGGATGGAAAAATTAATGGTGGTCAAGGCTGCCCAGGAAGACGAGCGCTGAATTGTTGTCGTAGTGTGGTAGTGCACTTGTTCAGTTTCAGTCCACCGAGATTTAAACCATCAGAAAGATGCAGCCATTTTGAAATCATGAATACAATGGACGGTTTAAAAGCATTTGGTGGACAAATTTCACTCAGTTGGTTAATTTATCCGTTCCCGAGTTGGCTCGTAGGACTCTTTGATCTATGGATGATACTTCAACACAACAGAAGGGCAATTGAACATGGTGGGTGGGAGGTGAGAAATGTTCACCTTCAGAGGTGAAGTATTCAGAATTGACTCATACAGGCGAAATATTGGGCGTTCTTCTTTTTGCGTGATCATGGACTTCGTCTCTTGGTCCACTTAACACAAAAAGAACAATGCCAATATCCGCCATCTTGGCTGTACAAGTTTGGTCGATTAATGATTTATTATATATGGCATCCTGCTCACAAGTAAGGATCTTGGCAGGTTCAATTTTCAATGAAATGTTTTTTTTTTTAAATCAACATGCCATGATATTTACGTCTTTCATGACGTCACTGGAAATAACCTCGAAAACTCGAAGCAGTGCCCATCCCTTCCCGGGCCATTTGCACATGCCGTAATCCAGGGATACAGGCATTATGTTTTATCTTGGCCCGGGGGAGGAATTTGACAGCCACGTGGCTTTCGGCCTTATAGTTGGATCTTACTTTAAAACTCGGTAGAACTATATCAATTTTTAAAAAAGCATTGAAATGTAAATTAATTGTAGAGTTTTTAAATTCATGAATATCTTTATTAGAATGTAGTATTATTAATTTTTAGTATTTTAGTTACCTATATATTGTATTCGAAAAGCCCCTTGGGGAAAGATAATAAAGTATGTATGCTATAGTTTTCGGACAACTTATCGAACATGACATAGTTCGTTTATTGCCAAGAAATGCAGGGACCGCGCAGGGAGAGGGGCTGCCTACCTAACCCCCCCCCCCCCCCCCCCCCCCCAGTATTGGTGTACCAGTTTGGAACACCAATATGGCGACCAAAAGTGTCAGCGAGAAGAAAAAAAGATTTTTGCTTCTAAGTCATGAGTTTTAGTTCGGAATGCTTTAGTTATCATTTCTAACTTATTATCATATCGGAAAATTATTTAAAAGTGCGAAAATATTGGTTTCTGTAACATTTCAGGTCACATTGAGCCAGGGCCGTGTCTCAAATTCAAAACACTGTTAATCTCCAAAATGAAGCACACGATTCTGCTGGCGCAAACTTTGTTCCCGGCAATTAGCGGTCTAGAATATACTACAAAAGAACAGCTTTTGTATGATCAATATTTTTGAATTTAGAATTTTGATGATGTCACGTGAAAACGCTCTATTGATACAACCGTTAAGTTTGAAATGTGTTTGCAGAAAAAGCATTAATCCCTGGTTTATTAAAAGGTTAATGGCAGTAGCACTGCAGTTTGAGTAATTTCACTGTATGAAAGCCGGATTTGCATAGTGAATGAATTTCCACTATCAAATCGGCTTCATATCAGTGAAATTTAACCGGATAATAAATGTTTATTCTTAAGCATCGCTTTTTTTCAAGCGACTGACAGTTTGTAATTTGCACTAACGGCTTTGTTTAATTTAGATGCATTTCCAGGAATTCCAGCCATTTCAGAGGACCTTAAAATTCAAAAGGATTTATATGAAAATGAACATGCGAGTAAAACTCAGTTCCATAGGTTGTGCACCAGGACTTCCGTATTGAAACAGAGTGCAAAAGGCAACTCGTGCAACCGCGCTTCAACCAATTAGAGCAAAGGTAGCTACTTTGTTCAGCCAATCAAGCAATTAACGCGCATTTTCCCCGCGGTCAACAAATAAATCTTGGCATGCACGGGCTGCATGTTTTTTACTAATTGGTTCAATTTTTTATTTCTTATCTGCGTTTGTTTGTGATTGGTCAAATGTTGGTTTTTATTACTTTGGTTGTTAGTTTGGTTACGACAGTCCATTACAAAACAGCTTTCTAAGAGACTTTACGGTTTACTCAATAGAAAATAAAAAATAATATCGTTCCAGTAAGTTTGATGGTTTCTTCCCTGGCAAAGTCCAGTGTGCAACGTCTATACAACCTTCCCTGCTAGCAAGAGTCTACTTTTACATTTACTACTTTCAGTTCCTGCCTCAAAGTAATGTAAAAGTATACTGCTAGCAGGGAACTATACAACCGATTTCCCTGCCAATTGGCTCAGGCACGACTGTGTCTTTGGCATTTCCCATCTCCACATATTTTTTTTTCCTGCCATCCTGATTCTTGAACTGTAACATGCTGTATTCATTGCTGTTTTCTGTCGCTTTTCCTTTGTCTGACATGAACCTCTTTACACGAAGGCGCTTTAACATTAGCCTCTCTAACCCTGCACAGGCAATAAATAAACAGCGTCAGAAAACATTTTCCCGTCTGCATTTGCCATTCAACAGGCGGCCGCAAGCTCACCGGTAACAATACTCTTAATTTACAAAGGTTTGTATGGGAACGCGACGCTTTATTTTTAGGTGTCGTAGATGCGCATAAATTCAAATGTTTCATGAATAAAACTGAACCTATCCTGTTTGCTGTGTTGTATTATTAATTTTTGTTGTTTGCCTGCTGATTAGGTCGGTTTGAAGCGATTTCGGCAAGTTAAGCGTACTTTGAAGGTTCCGCACTGTCTATTGTGAGCTTGGATAGGCTCGATTTCCGCCGCCCTCTCGAGTCTCTCCCCTCTCTCCTCCCGCAGAGGCTCCCTTGGGAGAGGGGAGAAAGAGCGCGGGGTTGGGAGACGATGGGAAGAAGGGAAGGCACGTGAGCGTTGTGCGGGGGTAGCCCTGCGAGCCGGCTCTCATTCGCCGAGCCGGATGAACGCGATCATGATCCTTAGTATGGCGTGACGTTCGAAGGCACGGAGCACGAGGGAGTGGGACGAGAAATGAGGTAATTCTCGTCCCACTCGAACGTCACGCAATACTAAGGATCACGATCGCGCTCCGCGCGAATGAGAGCCCGCTCGCAGGCTAGTGCGGGGGCGATGCCATCTCCCCAATTTTCCCTATCCCCGATAATATCCCGCATAAGCCTCTGCGGATAGGAGAGCGGTTCTCCCTGAGAAGTGTCCTTCGGGGGAGACGTGTTGGGCTCATTTTCATAAACAGTGGGCTGGTAATCAAGCCTAGAGCCTGGGCACTTGTGTCCATGTTTGAGAAATTAGGTCTCCTTAGCTTAGTGAGTTCTGCCTTATATATGTTCGCACACTTAGTCATGTACCACTAGCTACATACATGTACAAACTACATTTTTAACCTCCCATAAGCGGACACCTCTCTTAAGAGGACACATTTTCAGGCCCTAAGGGTGTCCGGTTATGGAAGGTTTGAAAATGCATTGACATCATAAAGGAAATAAACTGTTGATCTCTATTGGTGACAAAGGTGATAAAGTATGTCTTACATTTTCTCGCACATGAGCCTTCTTTCTGGTGTATGTGTCTCTTTGGGAACATAGGCTGCCTCCCTCAACGATCATTTCCACTTTCTGAACAGCATCTTCCAAGTTTTTCAGCTGGCTACTGTACTTCATAGAGCTGAGACTAATTCCACCATTTTTGTTTGACACGATTCTTTTCCTGTTGTATATATTGCAAAAGGCAAAAGGACAGTCGCAGGTTAGATCATTAAATAGAAGTAGACATTAGTAATGCACTCACATTACTGTAACCCCGTGGGTAATTTTCCCGCAGTGTGTGTGTGTGTTTGTGGGGGGGGGGGGGGGGGTGGGGGGGGGGGGGGGGGGCGGGGGGGGGGGGGGGGGGGGGTAAAATGTGAAAGGGGCAGGGGGGGGGGGGGGGGGGGGGGGGAGGGGGGGAAGAATCTCTGTTGGGGGCCTGCTAAGGGGGAGAGCGAG
>MU827374.1:125400-178342 GCA_029204205.1 Desmophyllum pertusum
AACAATGTATCGACACCGTCTACTCATCTTCAAGCTCCTAAGTAAAGCTTATGTAGATCTGACCGCTCTTTCAGTATTAGGTGAAAAATTAAAATGCTTTTGCAGATATAGATATGGATAAATCATCTTAAAATCAAAAAATCTTGGCAACTCCTCCTCAAGTCAACGAGAATGGTGCTGACCGTCAATGTTGCCTTTCGTTAGTGAGGAATTGAGAAAATCAAAAAACACGCTGAGATAACTATTGATATGAAGAAATATGTTTGGATTGAATCTCATTATGTCAAGTTCAAACAACAAAAAAGATTTCTTTAGATATTTGATGGAAGACAAAGAAAAGAATCGGTGGATGAACACAATTCTTATCATTGATGGAATTCCCCCCGTCAAATTTAGCAGGGTGCCTCCGCACGGTCAGGTTTTGAACAAAAAAGCTTATAGTCTAAGACTTGTGGATAAATTCTCAAAAGGGAAATATTCATCCAAGAATTGTGTTTAATATGTTGAAATTGCAATGTGAAGGAGAATTTACTTATGTAATTGAATTTTTCCCGGCCATCGATGACCAATGTGAGTTGTTGAAATGTGGTTTCAAACGTCGCTTGAATATTTCACAACAAGCAACAAAAAGTTTTCAGAATGATACCAGAATCGATCATTCATATGCATAAAATGGGCAGCTTACGGCTCCACCAGAATTTATTTATTTAGATTTAAAATGTGACGGATCTTCTTCAAGTCCCAGCCAGGGCGCCAAGGTTACTTGATTGTCTATTATGGTCGTCTCCCGAGCCCATCAATCTGATATAGACCTCTAAATATTTTACGATACTGTTTTTGTCATGAAAAATGGTAATATAGGTATGATGGAGACTAATCTAGACTTGAATGGTAATCACAATAAAAAACTCCACGACATTGTCTTACATGGCATTCTAAAACAAAAAAGATGGTAATTAGAGCCTTTTGTATTAAACGGGCTTCTGTGATAAATTAATCTATACCTAATCCTTATAGTCCAAAATATTCAAAATAAAGGCGATGTATTTCAAATTTGCCGCAGAATATGTCAGAATCAAATTGAAAATTAACACAAGGGTTCAGTCTTCAAAACCGTAAATAATTTATCACAATCACCTTCGACGACTCAGCCTTCAGACAATAGATATAAATCTGAAGCTTACATTTGGCCATTTGGCAATTGAATCAACTTTCTGAATCTATCTGAATCATCTGATGAAGAAAATATTGTTAATGGTCGAATATATAATACCATGATGAATTTAATTCCGAATTTCAATATGTATATGCCAAAGACGAACTGAGAGCATTTATCCAAAATCAACCATATCGACAAGAATCTGTCGCATGAAACAAATTGGACGAAATCAAATCACTGTATTCATTTTATCATAAAAAAGGTGGTTGGTGTTCATTTGAACGCATTTAAATAATTTAAACGACTTTTGAATATCAATAGCAAATGTGCCACATATGCTTTGTTGGTTGTCACAGGGACTATTGCATTGGTACTGTTACTTTGAATCCAGTTATTTTGGGGACAACTTTCGGGATCCGTGTTTTATTGATTAAGAGCTTTGTTGGAATTGAAAAGTTACCTCAATGAAAAATTGAAATGTGTAAAATTGCTTATACAACATATCAAAAAGCACCCGTTAGCTGGAACTAAGAATCTTGTCTTAGAGGGGGTCATTTTGATGACAAGCTGTTTGTAAATGATATGAAACGTATTGATGAGATAAATCATCGAGATGTGCCCTATTGTAGTTAAATTCGAAGATAAAGCAAGTAGTGCTGAGAAATTTACATCTGAAATAATCTGTAAAAATCTCCTGTCCTGCATCATGATTGTCACCGTCACGACACAGCGGTCCTGTTATGTCCACACTATTTCTTAATTTTTTTCTTACAAAGGCTTCGGTTAGGCTGAGTGGACAATATACGTTAACCCGGGGTTTGCACCAAAATATCCATCCAGATAGTTTCATATTGTTTTAAGGGTTTTCAAGCTCTTGGGTAAGTCGGAAAATATTTATTAGAATCCATGGAGATTGCAATGATTCAAATAGCTTTCGGAATATGAAGTTTAAATTTTAGTGAACCGTTTTCTTTCGTCTGTTAAGTAAAACACCTTCAATCTCGTTAAACATAATGTTAAGTTTGGCCTCTGTCTTTATATGATATGTGAATAATGTATTTTAAAAAATATATCATCTAAGACAGTCTTCATTATATGGTCATTTCCGATAGATAAGAACGACCCTTCTTCCTAAATTTATACATGTTTTCATAAACAATCAATAATTTACTCTGGCACCAAAACATATGATAGAGGGTCTAAAAAACACCACAGTTTATACAAACAAACATACCCATTTTCATTAATCGTTTCCTTTATTATCACCAACCAATGGTTCGTCAATCCTTGTTTTATTTAATACATCTATTAATTGTTCATTACAAAAAGAACAAGTAAACTCTCCCTCTTCCTTCAAGCCGTTATGAATATTCACATCACAATTCATTCTATACTATTAGATGAGATAATATTTTAAGTATAATATGAAAGGAAGTTTGATAAATCTATCTCCTTCAATACCATGATAATCTTGGAAGATGTTGGTATCCAAACTTTCACGGAGCTCTTTAGCGACTTTAGTGAGAATGTAATCTGAACTGCTGCTACTACTGCCAGCTTTTACTTTACATTGATTTTCATCAGGAATATTTACAAGTTCCGGGTACTTGGCAGCTAATTCATTTCCCCACTGGTTGTATGTCTGCAGCTGTATTAAGATACTTGGTGCAAATCGCTTTAAAAACTTGCTCAACATCGGTTTTGAAGATATCAAATCGTTGCTTGTTCATGATCGTTTTTTTTGTCTGACGCGTCGGACTATTTCTCTATGATTGTTTTTTTTTGTCTGACGCGTCGGACTATTTCTCTGTTTTGATTGGTTGGTAAAATCATACGATTGTCTCATGACTGTCTCATGACCTGACATGTTCAGACCTGCTAGCGGGGGAATCCCCGAATATGACATCCGGTTTTCCGAGAATGTCACGCAAAGGAAATCACCACGATGAAATAAAACGCACCATTAATTTATAAAACATATAGTTTCATAATTTAACTATGAAAATATACGATTGTACATTGCCATGAGATTTTATCATGAAATGTTTTTTTGTCATGGTATTCCAATTATTTATTCCAATTATTTTATTCCAATTATTTTCCAATTATGAATTTAGGTGTTGAATCAAGGTGTTGATTCCGGGTGTTGATTTTGGGTGTCGATTTAGGCTGTTGATTTAGGCTGTCGTTACACCTGTCGATTTAGGGTGTCGATTTAGGCTGTCGATTTAGGATGTCGATTTAGGCTGTCGTTTTTCACCTGTCGTTACACCTGTCGTTTTTCATATTTGATTCTGATATTTGATTTCAACATTTTATTCCCATATTTGATTCCATTTTAGTATTCCATTTTATTCCAATATTTTATTCCAATATTTAATTCCAATATTTAATTCCAATATTTAATTCCAATATTTAATTCCAACAGCTGGGAAGTAGGATTGTGTTTGGGTGGTATGAGCGCATTTTTTCAAAATGAGCTCGTACCCCCAAACAACTATACTACTAGATCTGATGTTTATTTATCTTCTAGTGATCAACGTAGTTAGTTGTGACTTTCTTTGTAAGTGTTTATTAGGTATAGTTGAAGCTTTACACGAGAAGTTTGTTTACATGTACAAGAGTAGAGTATTGATGTTTTACGAAATAGTTGTGATTTTTTGATGTAGTACCTTTTCAACCGTTGGAAAACTTGTAGAGCGTGGTGTTGAAAGTTTTATCATCCAAGTTTTCAAATAACAATTTGTATAGAGTGAGTAATGATATAATTTTGTTTATGTCAGCGCGAATGGTGCTGTGTCATCAAACACTTTGCAAATTACGCCAAATAAAAGACGATATAATCTCTTTGTTGTTGATGGCAATATAAATTGTACATGTAAAAGTTTGTACGCTTACGTGATTAAAATAATTAATTTAAATTGTTCTTTCAAGTAAAAGGCCGTCAAGGGTTTTGTCATCATATAAAGGCAGGTTTTAAAATTGACGTAATGTAAATGGTATTGTGACAATTAGTGGTTTCAAGTGTTATTTTAGTAAAAGTCTGTGTCATCTCCTTTTTTTTATGGAAAGATAAATTTTACACGTAAAAAGGTGTTCGTCCCTGTGATTGAAATTGGATTCTAGAATGAGTAGTTGTTATGAATGTGAGTATTGTATTGTGTGACTTCTCCCCAGTATTTATTCAAATGGCAGGGTTCAATTTTACGTTTCTTTCATCTGTTTTTTATTGGACGAAAGAGAGGTGACGTGATTGAAACGGTATCTCAAGTATTAGTGGTTTCAATTTTTACTGCAACTAAAAGGCTGTGTCATCTCTTTATTGTTGATGGAAAGATAACTTTTTGCAATCTTTGACATGTGCAGTTTTATCTTTTCCACCAAGGACAAAGAGATTTGTTTACGTAAAAATTGAAACCATTTTATCACCACCGACATCAATTAACAATCTCGTAGCTATCTTATCAATAACGAACAGATGTCAGAAGATGAACTAATCTCCGCTCCATTCGAAAAAACCTATTTTTTTGTAAAGAAAATATTGTTACTTGTCTGATTGTTGCTTTTTAGTGTGAATTCAGCTGCACATAATGAGATGGAGGAGTCACATTATTAATTGAAGATACGAATTCAGTTTGGTACATGAGGTATGGTATGATACTGGTAGCAATTACGAGGCTCCTTCCATGGAGGTCCTTCCAAATGAAATTCTTGAAAATGATTGTTGATTTTTCATTAACAGGGAACCCCAGAAACATCGTGGACAACTTTAACGTTTTGAGTAGGGTAAACAAACACTTCCGAAGTATTACTAACCTCACTTCATTAATCGATTACCGCAAGTCAGTTATGATCGATATAATATGTGTTGGATATCACAGCATGCGGCGAATTTGTAAACTACGGGGAAAAGCAAGTGGTCTAGTCTTGGCATTGAAGGCCATAATAAGCATAATTATTCGACAACACGGACAAATGCTGGACTGAAGATGGTAAACGGTAACTTCAGGCGTCGTTAATGAAATTTAAAAAGCTAGATAAATCACGGTGGTGCAGTTACACTTTTTACTTTTGATTAAAAGTTCAGTAATATTCCATCGTTAGGTCGATTCAATTACAATAAACAACAAGAAAGTTTTTATAGAGTGCTATAGCAGTATTCTCAAAATTAACGGAAATGTCAACAAATATGATGCGTGAACAGGCTATGACATTATTTGTCAACTCCTGTAATTCCTGTAATTACCTTTCCTTTCGAGTATGAATTCAAGATCGTACGACATTCCAATGCATGAATTAGTATTCTTGGAGCGTCGTCTCCGTTGATTTAAGCTTCATCTGAGTCGCAACCATCGAAAACCTTCCACTCGGTTTTCGTACAATATTTGGACAAAGTCAATCAAGTTCCGTATGCGAAGCCGGTCGCTTCGCCAACAAGTTAACTCGCCCACACTGAAGTCAACTCGCCTACATCATGTACCTAGTAATTAATTTTGTTTTAATAAGAGAACAGCGCGTACAAGTGTTCTAAAGACGCTGGAATAATCCTGGGGAATAACCTCGTTCTAAAAGCATGTTTACGTGTATAAATACGCGAAAGATATCAAGAAAGATAACAGGAATGTTCAGGTGTATTTCTTGTTCTAAAAACGTGTAAGCGAGCACGTACACAGTATAAACATCATTACCTGTGTATAAATTGACGATCTTGCAACGTTTTTCAAACACTTCGCAATGCATTGAGCGTGCACCTAAAACAGAAACGCTCGGACAAGGCTTGGACATACTTACTTACATGACAATCGACAGCAGACAAGACTTCTAACCGCAGATCGAGCATAACGCACGCAACACTGACGTTTGTCACGGAGGCCCATCAGTTCTATGCCTCGATTCCAAGTGAAACCAACACAGTACGACTAACTCCTCGTTTTCTTTCCTGTAATGTTACAACAATTTACCTCAATGTATTAACTCCTCTGTAACATCGATACTTGTAACTCTTGCGGGTCGGAAGACGTCAGTGTTATCTTTAGTTTAATCAGTCCGCCGATCATCTGTTCACAAAAGCGCGACATTCTTTTGTATCTTGAATGAAGGAAATGGCGGTCGATTTTTACATACGTTTTGTAGTTCTGTTTCAATTTTTTCAGTTAATGCACTCTATGGATTTTTTTTGTGTTAATTTCTACTAGCTGTTAGCAGTTTTTTTATTGCGTGCGTCATGTATCCAGCATGATCCAGGAACAGATTAATAATCTACGGAATGTAAATTAGGCTACGACCCTCGTCGATGATGCATACAAGATTTACGAATGCACTTTATAATTTTAGAAACTTTACACGTCACCCTTCGAAGCTATCCGTATATCGGATTAACTATTTTTGAGCTAAAGCTATAAAGTTCCCGCTTTTAGCATTTATTAATAGGACTTGTTTCCATCACGCTTGAAACCGGTTCTGCAAAACGTTTTCTATTCATTCGTCTAATAGTTCGTGCGCGAGCTTCCCTACAAAAAAGACCCTAGTTGTCCAGCTCTGTTATAAATTTGGCCGGCGTATGGCCGTTAACCTCTGTAATGGCAATAATTATGCACATCTTAATTAATTATTTTTGTGTTTCAAACGCAATGAAACGCGTTTCTTCTGTTTGAAACGCCTTCAGTTTGAAACCGTTTTGAAACACATTTGAAATGCATTTGAAATAATTTGAAATGCGTTTGAAAAGCATTTCAAAACGCTGCGTTTAAATGCGTTTGTAAAAAATCACCTTAAGCCCCCTTTTCCTATGGAGGGTCACATATTTTAATAAATTATTTATTTATTTTATTTATTTATTATCTACTCATTTAGTCCACACGCGCGCGCGAGGGGTGAAGTCAGAGAAGAAAGTATTGCTGAGGGACCAAATAATATTGTTATGCTAGCGTTGAATTTACAACTCGAATGCTGCTGTGTAAAGAAAGATATTACGAGTATGACGACAATCAGAAGAGTATGAGTGATGAGTGGATTTGAGAATTTTGTTATGTCAGCATGAATGCTGGCGAATGCTGTTGTGACAAAGATCAAAGCCGCGTGCTGGATTGCAGAAAATTAATTCACCGCGCTTTCGGGAGTCTGACGTTAGACATCGTGACAAAATGATATTAGAAAATGGATTTTAGATCTACTATTGTTAAGTGTGTTAAATTTTTTTTCGAAACGAGGAATGATTTTAATATGAAAAATATCTTCTAAAATTAAAGACGAACTTATCTGCTTGGTTTGTAGACGAAAGATAAGATCATCTCATTTGAGCACAGTTTTCCGTTGTTTTAAGAAAACAGTGGGTGATTGTATTCAAATTAGCTTGGGTTTCAAGTCTTGTACTGATCAAAATGACATGAAGGTAAATAAACTGAACAGAGTTTTGTTGTCCGCAACTGAGAAGTCGGCGAGCTAGTTTACGAGAGCAAAGTGTTGCTAAAAGTGACCTAATAAATTTGTTACGTTAAACGTGAATCGTGCAGTGTACTGTAATTACCCAGTTCAGTTAGCTAGGATATGAGCAGAGTCCACGTCACGCGCGAGGAGCGAAGCCCGGGGAGGGCGGGGGGGAGGGGGGGGGGGCGGTACTCCCAAAAAAAATTTGGGTAGGGGTGTGCCGCTGGACTATAAAACCCCTTAACCTGTACCGACTACAAAACGCTAATTTTGCGACCCTGTTCCAGACTAAATTGTTAAAAAAGATACCCTGTTCCAGACGATTTTTAACGATTTTTTTCTAACCCAAAAGGCTAAACTAGTAAGCCAGCAGTTGTAAAGCTTCTTTAAATTCAAAATGGATTAATGACAAACAAATTGCAAGAAACTTTATGTGACATGTAATTTACAATTTACGGACAAATGTATCTATCGATTGACAGGATTTTTGCTGCGGCCTTTCTATTTCGCTCTTCTGTGACCTCTGGCTCTGTTCGGTCCATTTTATCCAATATTGACACACATGCTGAGCCCTTTTGCAGTTCATTATTGGGGTACCCAGTCTTCTCTCATTTTGAGATCCTGGGGATTAAAATTCCGTATGAGGGTTTTAGGTCGACATTTATCGTTAACGTTAAATTCAGCTTATAGAATCTCAAGATCTGGTCCAAAATTTAATATGTCACCCAGCAAATCTACAAATGGCGGACCTTCGATGTTATCTTCGTTGATTCAGGCTTCATTTCCAGACTACACCAGTTAGCGGAATTAGAAGCTTTTTCATTCACTTTATTGACAGCCATCGGTCCACGGACGGCACCTGTCGCATCCCTCGCCTTACGGGCCTGATTATTTTAGTGTGGTTAGCCAAAGCAAGAGATGTTGCCTTAGGGCTAGGGTTATCAAATGCAATACACCAAAGAAAAAATAACAAAAACCAACAAAGTTGCTGCACTATCCTCACGGCGACAACTCGGAGAACGAAGTCTTGACCTATATTATCAATTGAGAGGTCTGGTGAGAGTTAACGAAAGCCATTGGCGTGGAAATGTTTATATCTAGTATGTCTAGTATACATGTTATAAAGGGATGATGTGGATTCATGACTGCTGGGTAGAGAAAAAATATAACTTACTGATTGAAATCGTGAGAGTCCCTAACCCATTTCGTTTAATCGGCTCATGGGCTATATGTATGCGCATTCTCTGAGTAAAAAATGCAGTAGCCATGAGCACGCCTCGCGGGCCTATTTTTGATGTTGTCATGGCGTAATGACGAATTTTCAGATATAATTTCTGACGTCAAGAGAAAATAGTGAAATCCAAGATGGTGGATCCAAGATGGGGCTAATGACATCATTTGACGTCATACACGTCATATTCAGCAAATAACCATATTATCTTGTAAAGCGAGCTCAGGGCTATTTAAGATTTCAATCTGTCCTTTTAATAACGAAAACGCAAGGGATGGTTCTTTGTAAACCAGGCATAAGGGGCTGACGGTGTCATTGACCTTATCCGATCTTTTGCACGTTTTGCTATAATTAACACCTTTTGTCAAGGTGGCCGTAATAAGTACAGCTGCCCGCTTACGAGAGTGTCCTATTTCCGGTTTAGGCAATATTATGGTTATTCGTATACCTGACTCGTTCCCAGTCTCTCTTATGAGAAAATTGTTAGCCGGATAGGGATGACTTCCGAGGATATCCGAAGATGACCGAAGATTTCCGAAGTTTACCCGAAGACTTCCGAAGATATCCTAAGAAGACTCGAAGATTGCCGAAGATGACCCGAACATTTTAGAAGAATTCTAAAGATTCCTCATTCCCATCATCCTCCATGTCACACAAGTTTCAAATAAAAATGCGACTGGGGACATTTGTAAAGAATTCTAGTCACTGAGGCGCATGCCGCGATGCAAGATGTAGCATGGGCATGGAATTCTAAAATTGTTAATGACTAACGCATGTAGCCTGTGTGCAGACGTCTCCCATTTCCTGAAGCAAGGAAATAGGAGACGTCTGTACACAGGCTAGGCGCATGTCGATGCTTTCAATAACCAGTTTAAAATATCAAGAATAAAAACGCGGCTCCTGTTAAACGTCGAGGTGGTCTATAAATTTCATTACAATCATTGTACAACTTTCATATCGCCTCTTTAGTCAAGTGTTGACACGAAGATTAACTGCGTCTCTTGAGAGCTGTCAACAACTTAACACAATACTGCTTAAAAAATAGCAGTCACTTTCAAAATGAGTTCAAAAATTCTAAACATGAATGACGTCGTATTCTAAAATCTTCCCTGCGGCGACTAGACACGCTTAATGCACGAATTCGCCTCAAAACATAAACAGTCGCTCTCAGTTAAAACTGTTGTACTATTATCGCTTTATCGGCTGATCGTTATTGTTTGCGGAACAATAAACGTTTGGCACCCTATATTTTTGTTGCATAAACCAATTAACATGAATAAAACAGTGTTGATGTCGTTTGAAGTTTATGTAGCTCACTATGGAGTTGTTATAATAAATTTATCACTTCAAAGTTGAAAAATCAACTTAAAAACAAGAGGGAAGTCGAGTTAAGTGTTAAAATAACTGTATTTGGCAATCAAAACGCTGAAAATATCCACAGATTTTACCTTGTGACGTTAGGACGACAGGGGGTCGTTTTCACGTTGTTTCGATCTGGCTCACGCTCAGATTTCTTTTGTAGCACGTATAAAACCTGGTATAAAACGGTGACTAAAACACCGCTTTCGTTATTTACGTTGGCAATCTTTGTTGCGTGTTACTTTCCTTTCCGTTAGGAGTTTAATGGCTTTGTTTATATCATGTCCTGAAAGGCCCTGTTGTGTATCTACAGAAGCTTGACTCAAGTGCTTTCAAACGACAACAGCCCAAAACTGCCTTGTTTATCGTTCCCTCGGAAAACGAAAATGTATAACATCTCGAATGTTTAAAGTCACAAATTGCTCAGAAATTCAGTATCCCTTGGCGGTCGAGGGGAGCAATTAATTAAACATCCTTTTTTAACAAATTTGAAAGTAATTCCGATCAAAACTGTCTTCGCCCAATCCTACTAGAGTATTCTAACAAAGAAAATCGCTTTTAACAATAGGTGGGTCAAGGGTGGGTGTAACGGAAAACGCAAATAAAAGTATTATCGCTTAGCCGCATACTCAGTCATGATAATTTCTAACCCTGGCGACCTTATTTTGTACGTGCGCGTCCACAAATCAAATTTGACTGGCTTAGCTGGACGCGTCACGTTTTAAAAATACGGAAATTCAGTGCGATGTTTGCCGTTAACGTCAGACGTGAAGAGCAGAGCGAAGCTTGATCGGTGAAGTGGTCCTGCGACAGCAAAACTGAGACGAGTAGCTTAATCAGAAAATGCCGAACAACCTTAAAGCGTTGAACACATTCTCCGAGACCATTTTACGAAGGTGTCATACATGGGAACGTTCTTTCGTGCCTGTTTACTGCACAAAACCCCGTTGAAATCGTCGCTGTTAACGGATTCCATGAAAATTCTCCTACCAACGTCTGCGAGAGAAATGCCTCAATAGTTTAAGAGCTCAGAGTGGTTTATTGGAAATTAAAGCGACTTTGAATACCGCTCAACCTAATTCAAGAACGATACACATGACCTCGCCAGACGCTCAGCTTTACTGGAAGAACTTTCCTGAAGAGGCTGTTCGCGAAACTAGAAACAGGGAGCGGAAAACGGTGAAATGTCTTGGACAGACGTCCGTGACATAAACAGTTTGCTGAGAATCCAATCTGAATTCGCCTCTGGCAAAGCCATATGTGGACCTGAGAAACCTGTTTAAATGCAAAAAATGGCATTTTTGAGATGCAAAACATTACTGTCGTCCACTGTGACCCATCCGATACGGTTACTGGAACAGAATGGAGTGGGACACAAAATGCGTCTGCGGCCAAAACAATGTCACCCCAAAAAGATAAACAGCCACAGTTTGAACGGTTGTTTTAGTACTGGACACCGAGGCGAGGAGCTCAGTGAATTCGACGATCCAGTCGGAGTTGCTTTCAACCCAGATGGTGACATCGTTATAGCAGACTACAACAACGACAGATTACAAGTGCTATCCAGCGAAGGGAATTTTATTCGCGCGCATAATCACTATTCGCAGAGGAAAGCGGCAAGCAGTTCCCTTTCATTTCCCCCGCTGGGGTCGCCTGTGATGCCTCGGGGAACATAACGGTAGTGGAAAAAGGCAGAAATCGGGTTGTAGTTCTGTCCCCAACTGGCACAATTTCTGCACGCTTTTGGTCGACATGGCAAAGAACCGGGACAATTCAGGGGTCCCCACGGGGTGTCTATAGACGCTCGAAGGCCGAATTGTCGTCACAGATACCATGAATTGCCGAGTCCAGGTTTTTGACTATGAAGGAAATTTCCTCTTCATGTTGGCGACAAGGGACCAGGGAAACTTAACTACCCCTGTTACGCGATTTTTCACGAGGGTCGGTTCTACGTTGCAGACACGGATAATGACTGTGTGAAAGGTCTTCGACACTCGAGGCACGTTTGTCAGGACGTTTGGACACGATTTCAGCGCGCCGTCCGGAATTGCGATTTACAAGAACAAATATCTGCTTGTTTGCGACTACAGCAGTGACTGTGTGAAGGTGTGCTCTCTCGAGGGTCGGCTGTTGAGCAAGTTTAGTGGCATCAGTGGAGAGGGGAAGGGGCAGTTTCTCGGGCCAGAGGCAGTGGCGGTGACTCCAGAAGGAAGGATTGCCGTGAGCGATAAACTCAACTGTAGAATTCAAATACTTGATTTAGTTATTTAAAGCATTATCCTTGAAATTTTATTTTTATAGATAATAGTTTTTAGTCAGTTCCGTCCCAAGTTGATCAGATTTCGATTGAGACTGAAAACGGACTGCTATAGTTCCGTCACAGGCTAAAAAAGAATCGAAACCCAATCAAAAACTAGAGAGAATTCAGCATGTGAATCAGTTACTTGCCCCTGTTCGATTCTTTTCTATATATGCGCCAGCTCTGAGAAATAAGATTTTTAAACAGGTCCCTGACTATCGAATCTTGAGAACCTTAGGGACTCATTCACATTTTAACAGAGACTGCCAATAGTGTTAATTGCTACGGATATACGAACCGGCTAGTCACGTTATTAGGGAGGGAACCGAACAAATTGTGTCAATTGTGGAATAACTGCGTAAATTTGCATTTATATATAATTGTCAAGTCACCTAAAGAATTAAATCACCTCAGTTCAGTTGTTTGGACGTCAGATTGTCCAGCTTATATAAAGTGCATGACATCCCTTTTTTGCATGTTTCAGTTGTAGTTGTTAAGGCAATTATAACGGCCATTTTTATATTTTAACAGTCGGACATTTTCAAGCGTTAGCCCTTCGTCAGAGCAACTTATCGACTGCAAGATGACAATATTTCTAGTGTTTATAATTTCCACTACTAATCCCCATATCCAATCATTTTGCAAGGCCTGGTTTAATCGATGTTTTGTTTGAATTCATCCGTCGCCTGTGGGTGTGTTCACAGCAAAATTGTGATCGAAGTTCAGAAGAAAACGTAAAAAACTGAAAACTTTTTACAACACATTGTTGTTAACCTAGCAGAGAAACTGAACGTTTTAAATCTACAGCAAAAGTAAAGTAGGAAACTATGATCTATCATCCATATTGCGAAACGTGCTCAAAGTTGATGTAATTATAATAGTTGTGGATCACTTCAAATCCACCATAATCCTAATTGAAGTTTTAATTAATTTGAATATATTGTAGAGGGATTTTAGAATAGAGCTTTGCCGTGACTAACTGAGGCGCAGAAAATATAGTCTGTTTCTTAATAAAATTTTGCACGCTTTAGCGAGAAATTAATTTAGGATTTATATATAGCAAGCAGTTTTCAGCTGAAGAACTGTGATGTAATAGTATTATTAAAGTACCATTAATAAATGTGACACAATGATGTATATCAATTTTCCAAATCATGGATTGTATTGTTTTGTCGAATGTCGCGCCGGATATGGCACATCCAGCCTGAATCCTTTAAATTTACAAATTGATCTACGACGAACGACAACGTGACAGGACTAAAAATTACTGAATAAGGTCATTGTTTAGGACACAACTACCCTTAGTTACGGCCATAGCTAGAAGCAATACTTATAAAGGAAGAACAGATGTACTTATCTGTCATATCTGCTTTTATCGGCATTGGAGATCAAGTAATTCCAAGAAGTATTTCTTGTGTCAATGTTCTGCGATAGTTACGATAAAAATATAAAAACATTTCCTCTTTTTGAGTTCTATAAACCGTCTATTTGTTTGTTTCACAGTAACAATAAATCAGAAGGCAGCGCAGAGCGTACGTGTAAGCTGGTCACATCAATCGCCAGCTTATCAGAACAGGTAGAACAACAGAATTCGCTTTAGGTGTTCGGATTCAAGCCTCGTTTGAATTTCTTCTGCCAGTTCGTAAGCTTTGTATTAGCACTTGTATTCTTATCAAGTTTTCTTTCCTTTCCTGAAAGTCGTGCATCTTTTCATACACTTCATAGTCACATAGTGATCCGGGGCCTGGAGTGACAGTCTTCGATTGGCTTCCATCGAAATGTGAGCTTCTTTAAAGGCCATCTTTGCTTCCCTGGCCGCAGAAGTGTACTTGAGCTTGGCGATCTCTTTAAGGCGCGACTGTCGCCCGTCCGGTCCGCCTGCACGTTCGCCCGTTGCGCGCGGTTTTACGGTCTCGATCTTACACTGCGATGGTTTGTTCAAGTTCGCTTGGGAGCCTGCCAAGGAACCGCGCCTTTCCGCTGTATTTGGATTAAACTTGATGACGTCAGACACTAGTGAAGCCTTTCTTTCCCCGGGCTTGGGTTATGGTCACTAGGCACCACTGTCAAGACATCTGTCACCAATGTGCTTCTCCGCCGTGTTCGATGTTTGTGTAAGATTCCTCAGTAGCGATCTCTTTTCTTCGTCAATTTTCTGATATGACCTTGACTTCATTTCCTTTTGAGCTAGAGGACCGCAGCAAGTCATCGCGCAGACTCATGCGGTAGCTCTTGTCGTGAATCTCAAAACCGGAGATAGTGTGACGTCGACCCTGGTTTTGCTGCTTCGCTATGTAGGCGGGGGCTGCGAACGTGAAGCACGTGACCATCCGGGGTCTTTCGCCGATTTTGGCGTGGTACTGGTTTAACGTCAACAGGGTAGATTTCCTCTTCTGTGAATCACACAAGAAAGGAAAAGAAAATGGATTAATGGATTAATCCGGGGAGGAGGGGGGGGGGGGGGGGGGGGGGGAATTCCATATGAAAATAACGGGGATGCTCGTCGTCTCGTTTAGGGGTGTAAATTACGGATTTTGGCACTTAGGGTGTTCAGGACGAAACGCCTATTTTAGCCATGAAGGGTCATGAAGGTATCGGTCAAATAAAGCTTTAGCCACGCCCTGATCGGTCTCCTTTGGGGGGGGGGGGGGGGGTAGTTCAAAATTTCCGACGAGCATCTCCGTCCCTTTGCCGGGGAGATTAATCCAATGGAATGGATTAAAATTCCAAATAACACACACACACACAGAGAAAGAAGAGCAGTAAATCGACGAGTTTAACCTCGGAACAATCCCGAAAAAGAGAAAGAGAAAACATGTTTTATTTATTATTTATTTCATTTATTAACGAACATACATGCTTACCAAATTCATCTGTCTCTTGAGGGGCACATTCTGAAGGCTTACGTACGGGCATCGGGTTGAGGTGTTCCTCAAGGTAGCACAGCTCGGGATTATCCTTGAGAGCCTTCATGCACCAGGGGCTCCGAAAGACCTGCTCCGCTGAGGCCCGCTGATTTTGGTCCGCATTGAGCATCCAACGGACCAAGTCACGACACTCTGTTATAGAAAGAAACGAGATGCTGTGGACTCTTCGTTATATTAGGGAATTTAAGTAACCAGGACGGCAACGCCGAGGTGAAACGTCGATTACAAAAATGGATTTATATCATCTCGCGAATCCGTCTAGTAATATATCAAACACGAGAGACAGTGTTTCATCAGGATATCCAAACACCGAGAAGAGAGTTGAAATACGACGCGCAGCGGAGTATTTTTGACGAAATTCGAGGTGTTTGGATAGCCGATGAAACACTGTCTCGAGTGTTGCAGAGGTGTTTGATATATCTTCAATCGAAACAAAAACTAAGGAGTAAACGGAGAAATAAAATCGTAAAATCTATGCTAATTAAGACCGGGTTTCCAAACCTCCGACACGGTTATGATTTCCTTTGTTTTAACTTGATGAATTATTAATGAGTTTGAGAAGTTCCATTCAGTTGGTCTATCGGTGTCAGAACTATCCTCAGCTGAATATGTAAAGACAGCGTTCAAATCCAAAAATCAGAACTGAATTTGGTCATTTCACGTGAAACGCACGTGCAGAACGAACTATTGTTTAGCAACGTTCTCGTTGCCGCTGCCTTCGTGGTTTGTTTAAACACCGATATCTTTATCCAGGCTCCACAGACAGAAATATGAAACGCGATCAACATCTAGCTTCTCTTTACCATAGCAATACAGTTCCAAGCAAACAGGTGACGAGAATAAAGCAAATCATCAACCACCGAAGTCTCAAAACTAACCAAATAGCAATGTATGCGTATGGCAATCAGTACATAGCTACAAGAAAGAGATTGCGCTTCTAATTAAGAGAACAGGATGGTTGCTGGCGAAAGGAATGTGAGGAGAAGGGAGGAGGAAAACTTGTACGCAAAGTAAAAGAAAATAACTAATTATTTTCACATACTATTTAGAAAGTTAAATCATTAGATATACCTTTACTGACTCGTTTTGAGAACTTGATCTTGTTTGTGAAGTCTTCCTTGACCAAGGCTCGCATGTCATCCTCGCTAAATGGTAACCTTGCGCAAGCCATCGCGTACAGTAACCACGCCATGCTCCAAACGTCCGCTTTCTTGCCGTCGTATGGCTCTCCTCGGAGGATCTGGGGACAACAGTAAGCGTACGAACCACAGAAGGTTTCTAACAAGCGATTCTTGATGGTGCTGATGGCGAACCCAAAGTCTGAAATGGAAGAAACTCAGCGTGTTCTAAGGGGCACTGTTATCGAGTATTTTATTAATGGTAGAAAACTGTTCCCTTAATTTGGGATAGGAACTGACGGATAGAAAGCAATTTGTCAAAGAATACTCCATGTTGTAACAAGACGTTTTGCAAAATTTAAAAGAAGTTCAAATTTGACAAAGTGACCATCACGTTTTCAAGTTGGTACATTTTTTAATTCACTTCCATCGAGCATCCTCGCCATCGTTAGTCATCCTCACTTCCCAATGGATTCCTGTCATTTGTAGAGTACTGTTCTACAAAATCAAACAATGGAGTGTGCTTTGTTCGAGCTTTTCGAGATCCCCGATATAACGAACCCCCGTTATAACGAACACACTTTCCCGGTCTCTTGGCACTTCGTTATATCGGGGTTCCACTGTAATGACCAATGGCATTTCCATTTAAATATAACAAAATAACTTAAACTTAGCGAAACTAACACTGAAATGAGAATGCGGGAAACTTTGAGAGGAGATTTCACACTTCAATTTGACTCAATGGATTTCTTTACATGGGTTTGCCGCGGTCAATCCGTTTCGGGTCACGTAGACCTGTCGGATACGTCACCGAAATGAATCGACCGTGAAGGCCTGGGAGAAAGCCGTACAGGAACTAGGCAAATTTAATCCAGTTTCCCGGCAAATTACCTGTGACTTTCAACTTTCCGTCTCCACCATCAAAATGTTTTCGCATTTCAGGTCCCTGTGTACCACGTGTTCCTTGTGACAAAAAGCCATGGCAGCGGCAAGCTGACAAAATAATATGCGCACCTCGTTCTCTGTCAGCGTAGGTTTACTGTTGATGTATTCCAGTAAGTCACCTTTGGAAGCTAATTGCAGAATAAGGAAGACTTTGGTGGAAGTTTCCACAACCTCGTACAGCTTGATCTGTGTGGTGGAATAAGAAACAGAGCATTGAACTTTCTTAATGCGTCTACCGCTATTGGGTCGTAACAACGAGACCATAATTGCATGTTTTTTTATGACTTTAATTTATGGAAACAAGGAAGTCTAATTTTTTTATGAAATAAACGCTCGAAATTAATTTCATGTTTCCATAGAATGATGGTAATTAGCTTTTAACCAATCGCAGCGCGCGCAGTGTCTTGTTTATTTCATAGATTATATAATTGAAACTTTGGCTAAAAATTACCTCGTGCAAAGTGCTTGAACCAGGCGAAACCAATTTTTATATTCGAACCAATCAGGAATAAAATCCAAAACCACTCCGTGACTTGGTTTACACGCGTTTTTCCCGCGCTTGGCACCGGTTGCATGTTTTCGCTTCGAGTTCTGATTGGTTCATTGCGTTATGCGCGTTCGTTATGATTGGCCAAAGTGATTACTGCGTTCAGTATTCATGTTCAACAGTTATTAGAAGATCACTTTGTGAAGCTGCGCTAGACGAGTGATCTCTTGCTCACCAAGAGAGGATGACTAAGAGAGGCAATCCCTTCTTATACTACAAAAAACATGCAAAATCTATTTTTAGATCTACGTTACAACTCACGGATAAATAATAACCGATCACATTAGGCTTTTGCTCAGCACGTGACCAAAGTTCAAAGCCAAATTGGAACTGAAGCAATCTTAAAATGATCTTCAATGATTCGCATCATTAGCTCTCTTGGTTATCCGCTCACAGTTCAATTAAAAATTCTACTCACCACATTTGGGTGACTCAACCGATGCATCAGATGAACTTCTCGAGGCAGAAACTTTTTCAGAAAGTCCTTAGGCGCTCTTCGTTTGTTGATAACTTTGACAGCTACTTGACAGTTGTGCTTTTTGGATTCAGCCAGCTTGACTTTAGCGTAAGCGCCTTCTCCAAGAGTCTTCATTAAAGTGTAGCCATGTTTTTCTATGGCGGACACCTGTTGCTCCTTCTTCGGCACCCACGATCATTCTTTCTTATCAGGCTGATGTTCGATTTTAACATCGCGATCGCTTTGTGAATAACATTGAAAATACAGGTAGTTTCTCCCTGCTATGATTGTAATATACCAGTCATGTTACCATGTTCTGGAAAGGCTGAACCTTTCGGTTCTAAGTCGCGCGCAACTTCGAACAACGCTGATTGATATTAACGAGATGATGTCATCAATTGAAATGACGTCATTAGTGCATGTAGTTAAAATTACACGAAGGTTTTTGATTTTCCAGGATGAAGCGTTGTAGCTACACGAGCGCGCGCAACCTCGTTCCCAGGGTCTCTCATCTTCCCGCCCTCTCGCTCCAGGGGGCGGGAAGATGAGAGACCCTGGGAACGAGGTTGGAGCGCGCGAAACACGAGCCTACTAAAATGCACAAGTTTGAAGCCTGAGGCCAGAATGGTTTTCACAGCCATTCTGTGCCAGTTCGTACTAGCTCGCGCTTACTCTCTAGCGGTCTCTACCGTTTTGTTTTAGAGAATGAAAACTTCATCCTATACACTACACTTGTCGGACTGGGTGGCCGTGACAATTCGACAAAACTTATTATGTGAAGCGTGACGCGTGACCAAATTCGCGCGTGTCGTGATCGTTTTGGACTGCTGACTGCTGGGTAAATTTAATGGCGGCCATGAGGGTGAAATGTTTTCGAAACTTTCATCGTTTATATGCCTCCCTTTTGACGTTCGATGGTTTGTTGGAGAGAAGACTGAACACTCTTAGAGTATTGTATCTTCGTACCTCTTCTGTTAACTTGAGAAGCAGTGACAATAAGGTAATGAAAATCGTCCTGAGAATTGTCCTCAGAGTCATTCAGAGTCGATTTATAGTTCATAAGTTCATTTTTCCATGTTAATAACCGAACTTAAGCTTAACTCTTTCCAATATGATTGCTATCTTAATTTAGATGTCTTTGCTATTTATTCGCGTCGAAATATTTGTTATACTTTGGTTTTTTATTTATACACAAAAAGGTCAAAAAGATAAAATTGTAATTTGTTGTCACTTGGAATATTATTTCCTCTATTTAGCTTAAGCCTCGCTTCTAATAAGCTCCCCTTTCAGGGATAAAACTATTAATAGGTAACTAAAGCATGACACTATTGCTTGAAAATATGTAATTAATAAGCCCTTCCACCCCCCCCCCCCCCCCCCCATCCCCTCACTCCCCTTATGAGACCTAAAATGGAATATGTTATATAATGTGCAGGTGTGCAGTGAGAGACTCTTGTGGTGGTTTCTTGTCATAAAGCTTATTTAATAAGCCTAAATTATTGTTGGAATTTCTTTCCTTAACATGGTCATCACTCGTATATTTTTGTTTAGGATGACGATGGACAGGGTTATAAGCTTAAGTTACAAAGGAAAGATTCCATTGGGTAAGATGAACAATACATGTATGGGACAAAAAACTGTTCATCCCTCTTACCCCCTCTAACTAAATTATCCCCCAGGGAACAAACACCTGTGCTTTTGACATTTTTGGAAAATTGTTTCTGTTTATAATTTTTGTCCTGACTAATGCCCCAACTCTACAGAACGTTAGCTGTGAAAAAAAATATTTATGGAACTACAAGAAAAATTAAAACTTGATTTTAAAACTTTTAATCCTGGATTAGAGTTAATTGGCTTCCCTAGAGTCGAATGCACTAACCAAGTGTCCATTAGTAAGACCACTGCAACTTTCATATGTTTGGCAAAAGCAATTATTCATCCAACTTCAATATCCAAGTTGGAATTAATTAGCATTTTCATTGCAACATTTTTCTTTGATGAACGGCCTGGATAAAATATTGAGGGTTTCTATTTTATTAAACATTGCATTATTCCATTACAGACAAGTTGACAGTCAAGTACGCAAGAAGCTCTGGACCAGGTGGACAGAATGTAAACAAAGGTACGATAAACATAACAGTAATGTATTTTTTTTTTCAAAGGTGCAAAATTATAAACTCAGATCAAAGAGTCAATAGTTAAATTAGATCTTCAAGAATCTTTCAAGAATTTTTTTTCTTGTTAACCAGATGCCTTAACCGCGCCATAACTGGCCAAGAGAAGACCACAGACTTGTACCACTTGTGTCATCATCACTTTCCAAGCCAGAAGATTTCAGTGATATTCATCTGATAGAGACTAGGAGTAGAAAAAACGTCTAACAAAGCATGCTGGGCCAGGGATACTTACTAAATACACTTGGAATTTTTCCTCCAAAATTGAAGAAAGACATGACCTTCCCAATCATTGACACTCTTTTTTAAAAAAGTTCACTTTCCCAATGTTTAGGTGGAAAACTTTTCCAATGTTAACAAACACCCACATCCACAAAATAAAATGAAGAGAAAAAGGAGAGAAAGAACAGCAAAAAAAAAAGGAATAGAAAAGGCTGAAGTGTGGTTTGTTGATTTGTGCGCATGCCCAAAGAAAATATTGAACTAATTATGACCTCGAAGCAGAAGGCCTGAAGGGGCCTGCAAACTAAGTTTTAGACAGTTGGGCAGTTAACTGTTGAGATAACTGCCAGAAATAGGAATCTGGGGTGTTAGATTGCTGTTTTTTTTGGATAAAGTCCAGGTTGTCAATGGGTTAATAACAGTATTAGCAGTAACCTGTTGATGTGATTAAAACTTTAGTGTACATTTTATATTTAACCATTATATTTTGTTTCAGTGAAATACCAAGGTGGATTTACGATTTTCATGTATTGAGTGCAGAGTGGATTGCAGAAGATGTACGACACAAGATATTACAAAGGGTACAGTGGCTACATTTTGTTACTGACTCCTTTTTAATGCTTCTTCAGTTTTACTGTTGAATTCCAAACAAGGAACCCCTTGTAAAGTGCAGACCTTTATACATGTTTATAGCAAAATACATTTCCATCATGTCTAAACATAATGCTGTACTCTCTTGTGACTCGCAGCGACTCGGCTCCACTTCACTCGCAAATTTTCTTTAGGATCCTGATCTCAGGCTATTTTACATTAGCACAAGAAACTGTCAGGAAAGGTTGGATGGTTCAAAGGGGTGGGTTCATGAACCCGATCCATGGACCTGATCCATGAACTGTCTATTTAACCCCCCCCCCGGAAAAATAAAAAAAACAAGACAACAAATAAAATTAAGAATAAGTACCGGTAATAAAAAGTAACAAAGAGCTAATATAAGCCCTGAACTGAAGCTTGGAGTTAGGAGGGACTCAGGGAAGGGGGAGAGGGGAGCATCTGATCCCCCCCCCCCCCCCCCCCCCCACACACACACACACACACACACACACTGGGGACATTACCCACGGGTTACATGTAAGTGAGTGCATTACTAATGTCTCTTTCTCTAACCTGGACTTTCCTTTTGCAATATATACAACAGGAAAATAATCGTGTCAACAAAAATGGTGAATTAGTCCTCAGCTCTATGAAGTACAGTAGCCAGCTGAAAAACTTGGAAGATGCCGTTCAGAAAGTGGAAATGATCGTTGAGGAGGCATCCTATGTTCCCAAAGAGACTACACCAGAAAAGAAGGCTCATGTGCGGAAACTGTAAGACATACTTTATATTTTAAAATATCTTTATCACCAATGGAGATCAACAGTTAGTTTCTCTCTATGATGTCAATACAGTCAAACCTTCCATAAACGGACACCCTTGGGGCCTGAAAAAGTGTCCGCTTAAGAGAGGTGTACGCTTATGGGAGGTTAAAAATGTAGTGTTTGTACATGTATGTAGCTGGGTACATGACTAAGTGTCCAATGTATAAGCAGAACTCACTAAGCTAAGGAGAACTAATTTTCTCAAACATGGACACAAGTGGCCCAGGCTTGATTACCAGCCACTGTTTGTGAAAATGAGCCCACACTCTCCCTCGAAGGCACTTCTCAGGGAGGAACCTCTCTCCTCCGCAGAGGCTTATTGGGATATCGGGGATAGGAAGATTGGGGAGATGGAATCGCCCCGCACACGCCACTTCCCCACCCCGCGCTCTTTCTCGCCTCTCCCAAGGGGGCCTCTGCGGAGGAGAGAGGGGAGGAATGAAGGCCGGACTCAAGAGATCGATAAGTACGATAACTTGCTGAATCGCTTCAAACCGGCCTAATCAGCGGGCATACAACAAAGAATACAACACAGCAACAGGATAGGTCAGTTTTATTCACGAAACATTTGAATTTATGCGATCTACGACACCTAAAAATAAAGCATCGCGTTCCCATATAAACCCTTGTAAATCGATAGTCATGTTCATGTTTGCTTATCGTGAGCTTGGGCTGCCTGTGCATGGGATATGCAGATGGTGAAATGTTTCTGACCTGTTTATTTATTACTTTGCAGGGTTAAAGAGGCTAATGTAAAGCGCCTTCGTGTAAAGAGGTACCTGTCAGACAAGAAAAGCGACAGAAAACAGCAATGAAGAAAGATGTTACAAGTCAAGAATCAGGATGCAGAAAAAAAAATACGTGGAGATGGGAAATGCCAAAGACACAGTCGTGCCTTGAGCCAATTGGAAGGGAAATCTGTTGTATAGACTTGCACCCTGACTTTGCAGGAAGAACCGTGAACTACTGGAAGGATATATTTTTTATTTTCTTCGGAGTAGACCGCTAGTGAAGTCTCTAAGAGTGGTTTTGTAATGGATGTCGTAAAACTAAAACCAAAGTAATCACATTTGACCAATCACAACAAACGCAGATAATAATGAACCAATTAGAACTCTTAGTAAAAAATATTGCATGCCAAGCGCGGGGAAACGTGCATAAGACAATATTCGAGGCTCATGCGGGAATTCTTTTCAAATGCAAATATTTTTGATGATATTCCCCGCGTGAGCCTCGATTGCAAGCTAGTTCCATTCCAACCGTGAGAATACCCGCGCGTCATGATTGGTTTTGGTTTTACTCCTGATTGGCTGAATAAAGCAGCTCCTTTGCTCTAATTGGTTGAAGCGCATTGCACGAGTTTGTGAATCAATAATTACCTTATTACATGAAAATTTTCGCGACACGTTAATTTCGGGAAAAAAAGGTGGCGCGAAAACTAAGTGACGTTATATGTTAGCTATAAATTAAATAACCCTATACTGTAATTAAATAATCACGTATCAGTCGCGACTTCATTCATTCTGTTGCTGTTGCATGCCGTACAACGGTTCTGCGTATTATAAGAACATTGTATTTCATGTTTTTGAAAATGGTTAGATCGTCTTGATTTTATTGTTTTATTTCAAGAAAATATTCTATACGAACTCGCGAGATTTTGGATGAAATCACGAAAATTTAGTGACTAAGATTTTAAAATTTCCGCAAAATCGCGATATTAAATAGCTGGTTGTGATTTACAAAAAAATTACATTTCATTGAAAATTGAACCTGCGAGATCCTTACTTCGAGCAGGGTGCCATATATACATGTAATAAATCATTTATCGACCAAACGTGTTCAGTCAAGATGGTGGGACATATTGGCCTCATTCTTTTTGTGTGTGTTATAGTGGACCAAGACAAAGTCCATAATCATGCAAAAATAACAAGCCCAATATTTTGCCTGTGCGAGCCAACTCCAAAGTGAATATTTATCCCAGTGGGAGGGGGCTCCCATATAAAAAGCGACAGGGTGATCGTCGGAAATTTTGAAAAGAATCCCTAAAAGGTACCAAAATCTAATTTTGTGGGTGTGGCTTGAATATATTTTTACTCCTAAGAAGTACCAATTATTATTCTAAGACAAAACTAGTTCCTGTCATATTTTTCCTCAACTTAATTCCCTAAAAGGTACCGGAATAACTCTAACAGTGGTTATTTTAGGTTTTAACACCCCTAAGCGGTGCCAAACCACGAATTTTAACCCCTAAAAGGTACGACAATCACCCCCGTCACTTTTATGTGGAAGTCCCCCACCAGCTCCCACCAACGTTAACACCCGATTATTTGAAATTTGTTTCCACATCTTCAATTGCCCTGCTGTTGGTACTTTCCCTTTGGCTGAAATGTGTTTTGTCATGAGCAATTTACGCCAATATTAATAGACTACTAATAATGGATTCTTGTTCTTTCATATTTTATTGTTAACTTACAAGAAATACATTTTTTACTAAATAGCAGTAACATCTACACAAATTAAATTTGAGAAATGCTAACTACCTGACTAGAAATTTCGATTGCGGTAGCGAATTATTTAGAACAAGCTACTGTTCAGAACATTACATGTAATAGGACTAATAACACATCTTTGATCTTATTATCAACATAAGCTCAAAGTTTCAAGACTAATTGGATATAATAAATTTAAGCTAAGAAAATTACTGAAGTAAAATTACTGTTGGTTCTAAAAATGTAGTAAAAATGCTAAATACCAAATTATTATCATAAAACTGATTCAAAATACCATAAATCCACTCAGTGGTTTCTTGATTTTCGGGAGGAGCATGGGCTCATTTACCGAACAGCGGCTGTAATGGAGCCTGGTTTGACCATGGCCAACCTAATCTCTTTACACAGTTTATCTATATATAAAAAAACTATCTAAAGCAGGAAAAGAGATTCGAGAGCGGCCATCTGTAAATTGTATATATGCATGTACCCAGGGGGGCTAGCAGCGAGGCCTGGGACCTAGTATATATGATTGCACATTTTAGAAATTTGGCCGAGCGAGACTAAGTACTGGTTTGTTTAAAATAAACATGGCCGACGATGGCTGACATGACGTGCGTTTGTGTTCGTTCGGAAATATTTTGGCGATTCCACGTCCAAACATCTATGGGAACGATTCGGTCGCTGTTTAACTGAACTTTGGTCATTGTGGGACACCATGGATGAAAATTCCACAGCAAACTCCCGTAGAGGTACGTTTCTCGAATGATTGACAGATTTCTTTACTTGTGCGATCATGTATTGCGGAAAAAGCGGCAAGATCAAAGGGCGCTGCCTGCCCCCCCCTGCATGTACCCTACAAATGTAGGCTCGATTTCCGCCGCTCTCTCGAGGGGGATGAGCATGGGATCATTTCCCCAAACAGCGGCTGGTAATCAAGCCTTGTCTCTCAAACCCTGGCCTGTTTGGGAGGTTTGGGAGCATTGTTTATCTTTACGCAGGCTTATTTATACAGGCTAATAAAGCCCTTTACCCCCAATAACAGGTGTGTTGTGTGACATTTCGTATTTTCCGGAATTAACATTTTCGTTATCTTAGCGATATAAGATTATGTAACAGTAAAAAATCAATTATTGCACATATCCTAGAAATAAAGCGTCTGCCGACAATGGCACACTTGGTCAAAGTTAATTTTTCTCCCAACTCTGTTTCATACATTTTCTACTATTCTACTTAGGAGAATTTGGTTGTAGGTCAACACGTTTTTCCTAAAATGATCAGGTTCTAAGTTCTCCTGACCTAATTACTTGAATTTACTATAGAATAGGTATAGGGAAATAACGAATTGACCACTGTTGGAGACTAATAACCCTGCACATTCGCTGATACCCTCTTTATTTAAAAGCCCTATTAAGCCACTGGGAGGATTATTCCATTCAAGGCCTATGAGTTATTTTTCAAGGAAGCAAATGTTATATTTCGCCTGTATTTCTATCGAGTTATAGAGACACTTGAGGAAGTTTAAGCAACCTCTTACACAGCTGGGGGGACACTGGCCTTCCATAGCATTTTCCCGGGTTTCTACATAGAGACAAGGGAAATGTCTTAAATACCAAACCCTAAAATATAAAGGCTGTAATCAAGTGGCTCGTTAAACTCTCAATTCTGACACATGAAGTAACTAGGAGTTTGTCTACATCCCCTGGATAGGATGCTAGCCTATAACAGGTTGCAGAGAGGGGCACTGCGAAAGCAACCACAATGACCCCGGCGAGGCTCAGATCCAAGACCTCTAGATCCGGAGTCGAATGCACCAATCATTAGGCCACCACGTCTCTAGACTTCGAGCAATCCCTCTTTCCCTTAGTCCGTTGAACAAGAAAAAATGGCCATTTTTTTCTCGCTTGATGGACTAAGAGAAAGAGGGATTGCTCGTAGTCTACCGAGCCTCCTACATCAGTAGTATGAGGCGCATGGAATTAGCCGTTTTTTTGGTGGATTTAATTAACTTTTTTTTGTGGAATAAATTAACGGGAGTGACGTCATAGGCTATTGTCTTGTACTCATGAATAAAATACGCAGGAATATATTAAAATGCGGTGGATTTAATTAAATCTTTTGGGGTGGAATAAATTAACGGGGTGGACGTCATAGTTTGAAAACGGGTGAAGGGTGGAGTGACGTCATAACCCCCCAGGGACTGACGTCATTGGAAAACGATGACATCATAATCTAAAAAAATAGAATAGTGACATCATCGGGGTGGAGAGTGGGTGATCTGAAATAGATATGGAATGATGTAATGCAATTATTTATAGTTATAAGATTACGTGGTTTTGTTGGCTATAAAACATGATATATTTTCGTAGAGGTATCAAACTATTTTGAAGAGAAACAAGAAGTTTGAAATCACGCGTAACTCGTATCTAAGTGGAAATTTGCTAGTGGATACTGTCCCCTCAAATGAAATAACATCCCTTAGGGAACAATTTTGTGATATACCTAGATCTACACTTTCCAAGCTAAAGGAACTACATTCCTAGTGGATACTGCAGAAACAAGAAGGAAATCATGCGTAACTCATTACGAATTCGCTCTGAAAACGTGCAGACCTTATTGCCAATCATGAATAAAGCAATTCTTACAACTCGCATTGAAATAAAATGTATGCCAATCAGTAAAGAGAATTTACATCTTAGGCTTGATACGACAGTAAAACGACCAACGAAAGTAGAAATTGAACAACTACCACTAGCAATGACCTTAACTTTATCCTGAAAGGAGCAAAGTTTTATTTCAGTCAATCGTTTACATCTAATGTTGTTTGCAAGGTGCCGCTTTGGTTAGAGTTTAGTTCGAGGCAATTAACAGTCGGTCCTTTGTTTGGCTGGCTTCCGTTTTCACGCACCGTTACCCAGTTGATTATGTAGTTGAGAGAATTTGCATAGACCGCTTTTGTTTGGGATTAAACAGTTTAGTAGCGCTTTTGTGTAGATCAGGTTTTGCGCTATATACGAAAGAAAGACGAGAGAACAAACAAAGGGCTCTTTTCAAATACGTTTATTGATAACAAAAACCATCAAAGTTACATCAAGTAATTATGCAAACAAAAAAAACGTTTTTTTTTAATTAGAGAAAATCAACTCTACATACAACACAAAGACATAAGTGTAAGTAAATCAATGTTTATGTCATAATCAATAGTCGTCTATCCAAGAATACTTGTAAGAGGACTCCTTTCGATTACGTCTAGATCGCCTGAAAGGTCCGTATGTTTTCTGTGCGTCATCATCCAAATAATTCTTTAGTTGGATTCGTGGCCGTTTCCGCTTTTTAGGTGGAGACATCAGTTCCACTGTGGGTGGTGGTGTTAGAGCAGATGGAACTAAGGTTGGTGTGGCTGCCACGGTGGTTTTAAAGGGAGAAGAGGTGGACATCGGTGTTACTGGTACTTGCATTGGGGTAGTTTTATTTACTAGAGGAGTAGCAGAAATCTGTTTCTGCTCTTGGACTTGCTTTGTTGCTTCTGGAATAGAATCGAGCTGTCGTTTGTACGTTAGAAACTTGTTTTGCAGCTGCATGTACTGCCTTGCGTTATCGTGTTCTCCAAGGTCAGTACGAGACAGTACATTATCCATATTATTCTGCAGGCGTTGCATCTCCGGAATTACTGGGGGAGTTCATTAGGGTTTGCTGCTTGAGATATTGGAGTAGCTCCTTAGAAATGCTGGCGTCTATCCCACCGTTGTCGAATTTTTCTTCGCCAGGTAGTACATTGGTTCGCAATCTACAACTATCCTGAGTGGTTGGCTTTAGGTCAACAAGCAGATAGCCAAACGATCTCCGTACGGCTTCTTCATACTGTCTTAGAAACCAATCAGTTTGTTTTGGGTACATTTGTTTTGCTAGCGTCAAAATCTGTAGTTTGTCGCGGGGATTCTTGAAAAGGATCAAGTAATGACTGTTTAAGCTGATGCTTCGGTTGCCTTTGCCTTGATGGAATATGTTTTGCAAAATATAAATGACACTCAGGTTTCGATGATGCGATCCTTTTGTAAACAGATTCACGATCCGATTATCATTTCCGGCTTCTAACATTTGGTCATCAATGACAATCAAGTTCCGTGTGTTGACATCAAAATAGGAATCTTGTTCCAGGTTTTCAGGGATACCCTTAACAAATTCAATTCTCGGTACTGTATTCAATAATTCGTTGTAAGCTGGTTGCCACTGCGAATAACACCAAAGTATCCTCTCGGTGGCGGATCTATTACGTTTTGAGCTTGTTGTAGTAATGATTGTACCCAGACAGTTTTTCCTGATCCGGTCATCCCTGCAACCATGCAAGTAAATGGATGTACAAATTGAAACCGCTGACACTTTTCTGCAGAAATCGGCATAGCTTTAAATGGAGTGAAAACCCGATTCAATGTGTTTGCTGCTCATGTGCCTTCGCATACTATCTTTCCTTGAAAAATCCTTTTTACAAAACAGGACAGGCCCAATTCATGTCAACTCCATCGAAGTTTAACGTGAACTGAGAAAAAAGGACGAATGTTTTAGATTTATATAGGCTTCAATCTTGGTGAAAAATTATATTGTTTACGAACTTTCCTCCATTCTATTGTTTACACCACCACCACCACAATTATATTGTTTCACACCACCATCACCACCACCACATTTCTATTGTTTCACACCACCACCACCACCACAATTCTATTGTTTACCTGCCACCACCACCACCACAATTATATTGTTTCACACCACCACCACCACAATTTTATTGTTTCACACCACCACCACCACATTTCTATTGTTTCACACCACCACCACCACCACCACACATTTCTATTGTTTCACATCACCACCACCACCACAATTATATTGTTTCACACCACCACCACATTTCTATTGTTTCACATCACCACCACCACATTTCTATTGTTTCACACCACCACCACATTTCTATTGTTTCACACCACTACCACCACAATTCTATTGTTTCACACCACCACCACCACCACCACCACAATTTTATTGTTTCACACCACCACCACCACATTTCTATTGTTTCACACCACCACCACCACCACCACATTTCTATTGTTTCACATCACCACCACCACCACAATTATATTGTTTCCACACCACCACCACATTTCTATTGTTTCACATCACCACCACCACATTTCTATTGTTTCACACCACCACCACATTTCTATTGTTTCACACCACTACCACCACAATTCTATTGTTTCACACCACCACCACCACCACCACCACAATTTTATTGTTTCACACCACCACCACCACCACATTTCTATTGTTTCACACCACCACCACCACCACCACATTTCTATTGTTTCACACCACTACCACCACATTTCTATTGTTTCACACCACCACCACATTTCTATTGTTTCACACCACTACCACCACATTTCTATTGTTTCACACCACCACCACCACCACCACATTTCTATTGTTTCACACCACTACCACCACATTTCTATTGTTTCACACCACCACCACATTTCTATTGTTTCACACCACCACCACCACCACCACATTTCTATTGTTTCACACCACCACCACCACCACCACATTTCTATTGTTTCACACCACTACCACCACATTTCTATTGTTTCACACCACCACCACCACCACCACATTTCTATTGTTTCACACCACTACCACCACATTTCTATTGTTTCACACCACCACCACCACCACCACATTTCTATTGTTTCACACCACCACCACCACCACCACATTTCTATTGTTTCACACCACTACCACCACATTTCTATTGTTTCACACCACCACCACCACCACCACATTTCTATTGTTTCACACCACCACCACATTTCTATTGTTTCACACCACCACCACCACCACCACATTTCTATTGTTTCACACCACCACCACCACCACCACATTTCTATTGTTTCACATCACCACCACCACCACCACATTTCTATTGTTTCACACCACCACCACTACCACAATTCTATTGTTTCACACCACTACCACCACATTTCTATTGTTTCACACCACCACCACCACATTTCTATTGTTTCACATCACCACCACCACCACAATTATATTGTTTCACACCACCACCACCACCACCACATTTCTATTGTTTCACATCACCACCACCACCACCACCACATTTCTATTGTTTCACATCACCACCACCACCACATTTCTATTGTTTCACACCACCACCACATTTCTATTGTTTCACACCACTACCACCACAATTCTATTGTTTCACACCACCACCACCACAATTTTATTGTTTCACACCACCACCACCACATTTCTATTGTTTCACACCACCACCACCACCACCACATTTCTATTGTTTCACACCACTACCACCACATTTCTATTGTTTCACACCACCACCACCACAATTTTATTGTTTCACACCACCACCACCACCACCACCACCACAATTCTATTGTTTACCTGCCGCCACCACCACCACCACAATTATATTGTTTCACACCACCACCACCACAATTCTATTGTTTCGCACCACCACCCGGCACCACAATTTTATTGTTTTACACCATATCGAAGTCCATATAAAGCGCGACACAATTGAGTAAATTACATTTGAGTTTGGGAGAGTGTTGCTTACACTTCATTTTCCACTGAGCAGACCCGGGTACTTTTAAAGAGCGACATGAAGAAAATTCACACTCCAAATCACAAGTTGTACGAACAATATTATTTAGATCAAGTCAAACAAAAAGGTGGAAATTTACCTGCTTTCCATGGTGCTCAATCTCAGCGTGGGTATGGATTAGGTTCCATATTTAGAGGTCTTTTCCGTTGGGCGGTGCCCCATCTTCGACAGGGTGCTAAAGTACTTGGTAAAAAGGCTCTAAAAACAGGTGCGAACGTAGCACAAGATGTGCTAGCAGGAGAAAACTTTAACACGGCGGTTGAAAAGCGTGGAAGGCAAGCTATTGGTGACCTAGTACCCCAGGCAGGGGCTGGTCGAAAAGCTACAAAAAGGAAAGCGCAGTTTCACAGTTCGACTCCACCCAAGAAACGAAAAACAACGCAACGGAGACAAGGACAAGAAAACTTCGAACTTTGGTTTTAATTGAGTGAGGCTTAGACATTATAAAAGTCTGTAATTTACTTTTACTTAGACATTCGATGACCATGTCTCAAGTAGTAAAGAGCAATAGAGGGTACCTTCAACTCCTTGCTTGCGGCCCCGACCATCAGCGTCAGTTTCTCTTGGAGACAGTTTACTCCGCAGCAGATGCATGCGATAGTACAAGCTACCCATAATGTGCTTCATACACACGTACCTGTTACTGAACAAGTGAGACTTAAGTTGATTCCATACAAGGATTCTATTGTTGACCTAGTTAACCCAAAAGTTCCCTACAAGAAAAAGAAGCAAATCCTTGTACAAGAGGGTAGTGGATTTATTCAAGATGTGTTGACTCCTGTAATTACTAGCTTGGGGTTTCTGATGTTATAAAAGTCGCGTGTTAGTCTATGGAATGATCAGTTGGGCCTTGCCATTAACGAGTGCTGTTCAACATGAAGAGAAAGGTGGACTGGGAAGAAGAGGAGGAAAGTTCGTACGAGGACACTAACACAAGCGAAGAAGAACGTGATGATGAAGAACCTCGAATTAAGGATGTTTTAGAGAGTCTTTCTAATGCTGTTTCCAGACAAAAGGCCTCTGATCTATTACACAGTATGGCCGCGTCTAAAGATATCTTGTTTTGGACACCTAGTGGACTATTACTCCGAAACCAACGTATGATTCCTGTGACCAATATTGCTGAGCTGGTCGATTATGTTTTACTCCCTCACAATGCCGATGTGACCAAGCCCCGTGCCCTCAAGACATTCATAGATGGATTGGCAGAGCTGGGAATTGATAAGCATTTAATAAAGAATAAGAAAATTCTGACTGAACTGTTGGAAAAAGAAAAACTGTATCGAGATCAAGACAAATCCGACAGTGAAGATAGTGGTGAAGAAACAGCCTCCGAAAATGGTGATATTGAAGATGACGCGGAAACAGCTTCTGAAACGAGCGATGAACTGGAACCTGAAGATTCTGAAAACAGTAATCAAGTCGAAATAAACGATTCTGAAGAAAGCGTAACTAGGCATTCTAAAAATACGGCACAGATTTTTCTTAAAAGCAAGTTTACTTGCGGCTATTGTAATGGTTCAAACGTTTACCAAAGTGCAGTTGTCAGATGCCCCAGATGTTTTTGGTATTGATGGCTACAAAAATTTGTCCAATTTTGCGCGCCAAACATATTTCCTGTCAGCGAGCGAAAGCACTCGAAAGACGGTTTCATTCGGTGCCCTGATTGTCACGCGGTGAAACATATTGACCCAGATACTTTAAAAGAAACAAACTATCCTCCTAGCGATGGGGAGGATTGATTTACTTATACTTTGTGTTGTACGTAGAATTAAGTTTATCTAATTATAAAAAAATAAAAATAAAAACGTTTTTGTTTGCATAATTACTTGATGTAACTTTGATGGTTTTGTTATCAATAAACGTATTTGAAAAGAGCCCTTTGTTTGTTCTCTCGTCTTTCTTTCGTATATAGCGCAAAACCTGATCTACACAAAAGCGCTACTAAAACTGTTTAATCCCAAACAAAAGCGGTCTATGCAAATTCTCTCAACTACATAATCAACTGGGTAACGGTGCGTGAAACGGAAGCCAGCCAAACAAAGGACCGACTGTTAATTGCCTCGAACTAAACTCTAACCAAAGCGGCACCTTGCAAACAACATTAGATGTAAACGATTGACTGAAATAAAACTTTGCTCCTTTCAGGATAAAGTTAAGGTCATTGCTAGTGGTTAGTTGTTCAATTTCTACTTTCGTTGGTCGTTTTACTGTCGTATCAAGCCTAAGATGTAAATTCTCTTTACTGATTGGCATACATTTATTTCAATGCGAGTTGTAAGAATTGCTTTATTCATGATTGGCAATAAGGTCTGCACGTTTTTCAGAGCGAATTCGTAATGAGTTACGCATGATTTCCTTCTTGTTTCTGCAGTATCCACTAGGAATGTAGTTCCTTTAGCTTGGAAAGTGTAGATCTAGGTATATCACAAAATTGTTCCCTAAGGGATGTTATTTCATTTGAGGGGACAGTATCCACTAGCAAATTTCCACTTAGATACGAGTTTACGCGTGATTTCAAACTTCTTGTTTCTCTTCAAAATAGTTTGATACCTCTACGAAAATATATCATGTTTTATAGCCAACAAAAACCACGTAATCTTATAACTATAAATAATTGCATTACATCATTCCATATCTATTTCAGATCACCCACTCTCCACCCGATGATGTCACTATTCTATTTTTAGATTATGATGTCATCGTTTCCAAATGACGTCAGTCCCTGGCGGGGTTATGACGTCCACTCCACCCTTCACCCGTTTTCAAACTATGACCGTCACCCCGTTAATTTATTCCACCCAAAAGATTTAATTAAATCCACCGCATTTTAATATATTCCTGCGTATTTTATTCATGAGTACAAGACAATAGCCTATGAACGTCACTCCCGTTAATTTATTCCACAAAAAAAAAAGTTAATTAAAAATCCACCAAAAAACGGCTAATTCCATGCGCCTCATACTACTTTACATCCTGCACAAATTACACTGTGTTATAAATGTACTAAACTATGTGGTTCCCTCTGAAAAATGGAACAGAAAAGCTGACCCAACAATTCGTTGATGATATCTAAACGACGTATGTTGGGTTGCTTAAGCGTCTTACAAAAACTCATAGACCGTTAAATCTGGGTGGGGACGATCCAAGGTACTCTATAATCATTCTGCCTGCGTCTGGATTTTCTTCATAGCTTTTTATATAAAGTTTGTCCATCTTGTACTTGTAAAGCTACCAGTGTAAATGCTCTTTGTCCGCGGATCTTTGCGTTGAGTAGGAGTTCAACCCTATGTTGAGTTTGTGGGAATCTAAACGCATTAAGCAATTTATTAAACTAGAAAAGACAAAAGAAAGTATTATTTAGCAAGAGAGGATGATCTAAGAGAAGCATTTCCCCATAAATGGGTCTCTTCCAATGATAATATTTTGAAAACCTATTTTTAACTTGGGAGCGCTCTACCTGATTGGTCAGTTCGAATAACGTGATGTTGGAAGCTCAATCAGAAGGGAATAAAAATAACTTTCACAGTATGGGGCAAATCTATTATTAGTAAAATCTACTAGTATACTAATGCAAAATGTGGCAATCTAATTGGCCTGATCATGAGCTACTCGTACACTATTAATGCATTAGTATTATGAGTGGCTGGAGGTCATCTATAAAATGGCGGTTTCTTCTCGCTCCTCCGAAGTTTTCGGAAGAGGATTTAGAGTATTACTAGACACAATTCAATTCGTTTTATTATGATTTTTACTGAAATAATTAGATTATTTGTTCTAAATTTCTATAAGTGATAGTTAATGGTGCACGAGGCCACATCATAGAAATCTCGAGCTCATAACCTAATAATATTATTGTTAAATAGATTTCAAGAAAAAAATTATCATGGGGCACGGTGAATCCTTCTCTTAGATCATCCTCTTTAGTGGTTACATTGTTGGAGAAATAGATGCTGGGTTCGGCTCCCAAAGAGTTTCCAAAGCTCGCCAACCAATCAGAAACTATATTAGATGTCATGTGAGCCGAAGACCAAAAACTGGCTTTTATGGATGGATTCATGAGGCGGATGCGTGCATTACTAAGAATGCTTGGGTTCTTAAAGGATGAAATAAGGGTTTACCGACTGTAGCAATTATTTTTTCTTGCACTCTTTCTCTGCAAGAAAAATATAATCTCCAGATCACAACAATATTATTAGATTCCACAAAACCAAAAAAATCGCCAATCCACAAAAAAAAATCTCCCCGCAAAAAATTTTATGCTACATTATCATGTGTAAAAATCCATCATCGAAAATAAAATGGATGGAGGAAAGTGTCAGAAAATAGATGCCCTTCTAAGTGGAGTACACGGAAATTTAAACCGATGGAGTTTCATTACTTTGTCGTTTTATATTTTACAATTATACACTGTACATAGACTATGTATTTTAATAGTTTTGTTCATAAACAAAAGAGAAAATGTAAACCAAAGCAGTTTTTGCTTTAAGGTATCAGCCCACCCTTCAAAATTACCATTTTGTGAAATTTTCAATTTTTTGAAATTCTGGTAGATCTTGCAAAGAGCTGTTATTTCCAAAAAATTCTACCTCAAAATGTTATTTTCTGTGGAAAGTTATTTGAACATGAAAGATTTTCCTTCATTGTTTTCTGTAATTAGCTGTTGACATTTCAGTCATATCTTCAATTATCAAATTACATACATAATTGTCTGCGCTGCATGGCCGATGTCATAGCCGAGCGACAAAAGGTTTCTCCTACCACTTCCAGAGTCAAGCAAAAGTGACTTTCCATCCAGGTTGAAACTGATTCTGCGACCACAAAACAGCGCACAAAGTCGCTAGCGTGCGACCCGCGTGCATTTATTTACTCCAATATTCGCATACTGTGCCTGTGAAAATAACTGTGGAAGATAGAAGAACTTCTTACCCAGCTAATCTAATTTCTTACAGCACAGTCGTTTTGTGATCTCGTCGGTTTCATCTGATTTGAGGCGCCGTTCTGTTTCGCTATCGCCTGGCTATCGTGAGTGTTTTACGCGAACGTTTGTGCCTGTTACATGTTACCTGTCAAAGTCCTATTGTTAGAGAAAGTTGATCCCTCTATGGTATCGATCAGAATAGACGTTTTAGGTGTCATAATCTCATTCCAGGTAAGATGCAACCCTCGTTCCCAGGGTCTCTCATCTTCCCGCCCCCTGGAGCGAGAGAAGAGAGGACCCTGGTCTGGTCTGGTCACGTGTGTGTCCCAGAATCTGGGATTGTAGCAAATAAAAAGATAAGTGGGAGGGGCAGATGAGTGTGAAATTTTGTCTCCACTTTGCCTAGGGGTGAGCGGGAAAGTGTTGTAAATCGAAATAACCGCATGTTCCGAGACGCCAAAAAGACGATTAACGGACGATTAAATATTTTTGTAGCCTTCAAGACCGCGATCAAGGAAAGCTAGGGTTCTTAGATGGTCTTAGATGTATCGAAAGATCGCCATCTGTACACTGCTGTACAAACGCACATTTGATCAAGATCTGCGAAGACGAAGGAGTCGGAAAGCGAATCCAGGACAGGAAAGGGATAAAGAAAATCTTTATAGCTTTTATTTATTCGGCGGCGATGTTTTACTTGATTCTTTTATTCTGTATTCGGTATCGTGTATTTCGTCGCTACTGGCGACGTTGCGAAAATGATAAAAGGTGACAAAATGATCACCGACCAGAAGCAAGTCTCCGCGATCGTCAAGAAAATTCAACCCAACTCCAGGTAAATTACGTACTGTTGATTGTTTCTGTTTGTTTTTATTGCACTCGCCTTTACCTTTACCCTTTTAGGATATATCTTTTAAAAACAGGAAAACTCGATATGCAACGTGCATTCACTATAATGATGACGCCTTGACAATTGACTCCGATACGACATTGACCTTTCGAGACCTTGCCTGCCGTGGAGCAGCGCTAGCGCGCTGATAATTCATCGATTTTTCCGAAATTCATCGATTTTCCGTAGACATCTCGGCCATAGTAAATTGCCTCTAAACATTGGAGTAACTGCTGCAAACAGCGAACTGAAGACTGCTGTATAAAAACATCGCTTGCTTGTGAACAGTGGCCGTTAGCTTCTGGCCTCGCTTTGTTGTCGACAAAAGAAAGCGCGACAAAGATTCGTAATTGTAGGAGCCCTCCCTGGGGTTTGAAAATGTCAATTAGACACGTGACCAGACCAGACCAGGGTCTCTCTTCTCTCGCTCCAGGGGGCGGGAAGATGAGAGACCCTTGGGAACGAGGTTTGGGTAAGATGCCGAAAAAAATGTATTTTCCATTTTATCTCGGAAGGAAAATTTTGCCGAGCGACGCGTGCGTTTTGAACTCCAAGTCGGCAGCCATTCAACCAATTTGGCTGAAATTTGGCCAGAATGATGACATACATCTCTTCTACAAAACCGTGTCTGCGAATTTTAATACTCCTTTTAATTTTAAAGCTAGAGCTTTTTTTCCACGGGGAGTGCTAACTAATTGTCACTCCCAACTTCATTTGCCAATAAAAGAAAAACAAACGCACTTGTCAAAAATCAGAGACACGGTTTTTTTAGCCGAACGTGTTGAGAAGCGAATGCGGTGTTAATCGTTTTCTTCTGTTTATTTCCGGAGGGACTGGAACATGATTTATAAAGACTTTTACACAAAAGCTTCCCATTTTCGAAACACATTTAAGTTTATCGTTTTTTTTTTAGTAAAAAGCCATAATCTTGAATTATTAAACTTTCAAAAATATATGGTTTATAGGGTTTTTTATAAAAACAAATAACGCTACAGCGATCCGCGCGCGGACGGTCCTGAAGGGTGGCTGATACCTTAAATGGTGGTATTGATAATATTTCATGAGGGGAGTAATAATTACTCCTGCGCCCCGCCCCCCGTACCCAGGGGAGTTTTGTCCTCTCCCCAGATTTCGCTCGCCAAATAATCCAAGATGGCGGCTCCACGATCGATCGTGACAGCGCGACGATTTCAGCGCAAAAAATAGAGGGACTGTGAACAGTCTATAATTACTCCCCTCATGAAATATTTTTTACGATCTGCCAAATAATTATTATTTGGCAGATCGTAAAAATTTTTTTTTTCATGCCACACGTAGACTACGAGTAGTCCCTAATTTTTCTCCGATCGAGCGGGCGGGCGCGCGTAAAGCGCGTGGAAATATCCTCGCGCGAGAAGACGTGACGCGCGAGGATATTTTCCACGCGCTTCGCGCGCGCACGCCCGCTCGATCGGAGAAAAATTAGGGACTACTCGTAGTCTATGCCACACGGTATTCAGTGTGAAAACAACTCAAACAATACTCACACATTCCATCACGAGGAATAACATCTAGTTCTGATTTCGCACTAAGTCTACAGGGACCATTAGTGTCGCTCACTTGGCATTCATAGCAGCCAAAGTCGCGCATCTTAACACAGTCCAGGACAAGATTGCAGTTATTTTGACCTTTTATCTCCGTGCCATCTTTGAACCACTTATAAGACACTTCACTCTTTCCAAGGACGTTGCACATGAATTCCACTCTTGAACCTTCTTTTTGTTCTTGGTGCATAGGCTTCACCTCAATCTTTATTGGTTCTGCAAAAAAAAAAACAGAGTATCGTGTGGCATGAAATTTTCGCGGAGTTTAATTTCGCGGATTGCCGTTTTTTTGTGTTTCGCGGGAACAAATTTTCGCGAATTTGGATTAGTTCAGACTTAATTTACCGCTGGGAGCAAATTTTCGCGGATCTCGAGCAAGTTCCTGTCCGGTATTTCGCCTACGGTACTTGTAATATTGTTTGCAGTCAATTTAATTGAAATTCTGCGTGTAATCTAAATAAATGGAGTAAATTTTTGCGGAATTTTTTTTCGCAGTAGTTTATTTTAACGGGATCTAATTTTCGCGGATCGTTGGAAAACCCGCGAAATTTAGATCCCGTGAAAATTGCATGCCACACGGTAGTATATTGTCTATATTGTGCATGTTTTTTACGGACCTATGTATATAGTTCCCAAGATACTTAGTCGGGGGTAATTTAAAAAATAGACGTGTTGTTGTGCAATGGCGGCGGTCATCATAACAGCGTGTTAAATCCGTATAATTTATCTGTTTCCTGTGGTTAAACCACTACACCAAGACCCAAAGGACAAGGGTAATTTTCCACTGGCTGAGTGGAAACGAAAAAAGTGGAAAATGTTTTTCTCACACACCGCTGGAGCCTGGGTATAGGTCATGTGACCGGTGAGGCGGGCAGTTGTTTTTGTTGCGGTCCGCCATTACTGACCTTCCCACCCACCCACCCAAAGAATTTCAATAGTATTTTGTTGTATTTTTAAATTACGGCGTTATACAATGTAACTAATGTACAATTAGCTTGTCATTTTGGAGGCTTCCCAGTTTTTAGTGTGATATGTGTATAGTTTTTTGATTTTACAATAAAGGTCAGGCTTGCGGCGGTCGGCTTGACGGTGGTGTGTGAGAAGGTTTCTTTTTACACCAAATCATCCAGATAGCAGGGGCACCCAACGGATCGTTTCGGTGGAATATCTGTTCGGGAGGCCTATAATCGCCTCAGATATTCGGTTAGGGAAATGTCATCTCAAACTTTCGTAATATGGGAAAATTAATGCCTTTTGTTTTCGGAGAGATAAAAATGTCGTTTTGGGTACAAAAAAATGTCAGCTAGGATTTTCGGAAAGGCAAATTCAGCTCGTAAATTCGGGTAATAAGATTTCAATCCCTAAAATTTTTCTGATGTTTGAAAGTTCAGCTAACGTATCGCGAAAAGAAACATTTTTCTTAGCGATTAAAAATAAGCCATTAAACTGCACAAAAAGCACAATTATAACGTAAAAACAACGTTCCGACACCTACAAGAAAATTTTGTCGTTGGGTGCCCCTGAGATAGTCGAATTAGCTTTTATAATAATTATTGTGCTAGTTAACACTTTAACTGTACCTTTCAATATGACAAAAACAAGCGAACGGGAGATCTCTGCAGTTCAAATCAAGGTCGAGGGATGAATAAATATGGGTATCCCCGATAGGGATATCCAAAACACTGATTGCGTAAAATAAAACAGACTGGGGCAAGTGAGGTCATTCAAAACGCATTACAATAACCATTTATTGTATTGTAATAAAGTATGTATGTATACGTAACATTCATAATGCTTAAAAATTAATTTGTCAAGCAGTTCAACCTCGTTTCAAGTCGGTTTGGGGTCCCGATTATGGTCTCTCCTTTCATGCTTTTCGAGTGCAAGACTGTTTTTTTTTCTGTTTGTAGCAGGGTAGTCTATAAATAGGCTCCAGTCTCCAGATGATCCCCTGCCTCGCTTCCCCGAACCTATTCATAGGCTAGACGCAGGGGCATTTTGAAGCTGTATATATGAAATTTTGGTGGGCTCTTTCCTATTCTTACCGTGGGTGTATCGTGTTTCAGCTGGAATGACCTTTTCAATGTTCTTATCTGAGCTCTGAATCTCTGTAAAAAGACAAAATAACAATTAACATTATGGCTTATTTCATATCACCACTGCAAGCTTCTGAAAATGAAAATGGAACAATACTCAATTTTGCGTTTGTGGGTTGAGTGATTCACGTTTCTAGCCCATTATCATTTACAACACTCATAATAATTCATAAAGAAATTACAACACCCGTTAATAATCATTTCGAAAATACAAAATAAATGAATGTTTAATGAATATCTGTAAATCAGATACAGATAATTTGTCCTGATTTACATAAACTTTTCCTTCAATATACCCGCCTAAAATATTTGTATAGCCATTAGATAGTCAATAAACATGAATAATAATAATAATAATTAAGTTCTTTTCTGCGCGTTTAAAAATCTCAACGCGCTCATCTAAATGAACATTTAGATGCATTCGTATCATAAGATCTGTATGGGATTTACAATAGCTCGCCTTCGGCTCACCTGTAAATATGCCCATACAGATCTGCTGTTCATAATTTGTATCTGTCACTTACAGCCACACTTGGTTCATGAAGGGTTATTAAAACCTAGCCTTTTGGTTGTTTTTATTCTTAGCAGAATATAGATACTTCTTCCCGGATCCTGTATAATTGTACCATGGTGCGGGAATGTCCAACAGTTTATTCTATTTATTACAGTGGCGGATCCAGACCTGTTTATAAGGTGGCCATGGGGGCCCGAAAAATTTTCCGGCCCTTAAGTATTTTTGCCCACAAGGAGAGGCCAGGGAGGTGGGAGGGGGTACCACTGTGTTACCACTTGCTCTAACAGAGGAGGGTTCAGGCTTGTGTTTTCGTAATCACAAAAAGATTGATGGCAATGCAATCATCATTTTTTGAGCACATTTTGGAGAATTCACTGCAATTGATTTCGAATCAAGTTCCATCGCATAATAAACAATAATATTTACAATGTAATTACATAGCGTTTGTTTGGGAAATATCCACGCCATGGCCAGTTCCCATTAAAATATGATTTATGGTATATTTACAGCTATGGAACTCAAGATACCTGACAATATTTTTGCTGAGTTTGATTCCAAAATATATTCACCCTCAGGCCTTGTTTTCACTAATGACACACTGTATTTTCTCGATTAAATGCTGGGGGCATTTATTTAAAACAGGGCCTTGTAGACCCGGCGTTTATTTGAACCTGACATTTATTCGGAGCCCGGCATTTATTAAACACCAATATTTTTCATCATTTTTGACAGCCTCATTTTTTTTGCTGATTTTTACATAAAGTTTACTGAATTAAAGGGAAAATATAACAATACATTAACAAAAACGTCAACTGTGCAAGACCAAAAGTTCACCAAATTCGTCTCTTAGTCAAATTCTTTGCTACAAACAAGTGCATGGTGAATGTGGTACTTAGTCGCTTTGTTGAATGTGAAGTGAGGAAAGCTATTAAATTGAACTGTCATACAGTGGCCTGGCTCGCGAACCTCTATCGTTGCACTAGCTTATTGATCAATGAGAATCAGTTACCTAACGCCGGATTCAAATAAACGCCGGACCGCAAATAAATGCTGGGACTTGGATTAAACGCTGGAGGCGTTTATTTAAAACTCGACCTGATAGACCCGGCCGGCATTTATTTGAACCCCGCGTTTATTCAGGGCCTGGCGTAATATGGTATGTCTATACCTATTGTTTTGCTTAATCACCGGTATTGCTGCTGTTTTGACTAGAAACGTCTTTTTGCTAATCATGTGCTTGCACTTGTACCCCAAGAGCTTCCAGTACGCTATAATATTTTTATTTTCGACACACAAGCGAGGGAACACCTGCAGAAATGACTTATGAGTACACTGCGAGTAGTCCCATTTTTCTCTCAAATACTAGTTAAGCAAGAAGCAACTGAAAATAAAACAGTTCCTGAAACTAATCCTTGTTACAAAATAAAAACAAGCCAAACATAACCCGTGTAGTGAGACCGTGGATCAGTCAAGCTACATTCGAGACTAATTCACAATAGCTTGATGGTTACTGAAAACGGTAGAGTAGAATTTGCTCGGTGATTTAAAAGGGAACGGCCTATCTGATCAAGTTTGCGTCAGAAGAAATTTTGAATCAAAGAGCATTGCAAATATTTTATTATGACATCAATTTCATGATTTCCATACCGTTTGTAGCATCATAGTGCCCAGGTCCGGAATGATCATATGCCATAACAATGGGTGGGGTAGTAGCGAGGTCTTGGGGTACAAATTCCATGGTTGGTGGAGTTTGACGAGCTGTTACTAGAACAATTGGTATCCGAAGGAGTTTGGCGGTAGCTGTCACGCAAAGATCGCCCACGTCACTTTCAAAATAACCATTAACCTCGAATTTTCCTATCTCTTTCAACATATCACTGCCAGAGGTCATCCACTTTTTGTACTCATCGATATTTCCCCTCAGTTCCATAACAAACAGTTTCCTGAGTTGTCTAGTGTCCTCTTCATCGCATCTTCCTAGTCCAAGAGAAATACAATGTTCTCCTACTGTTTCCTTGTAACGTGTCATATGCTTGCAAAGCTGTCTGGCTACTGCTCTAAAAAAACAGTTACCATCCCCTGCCACTTCATCTACCACCAGGTTACGGCTAGAGAGATTTCTCATTAAATTGTCTCTAGTATGCAGCTGGGAAGTCAAGCCAACTCCCATTGCATTCTGTTTTGTTTCCTCATTGATAAGATCACCTGTTTTCACACCTGTTGACCATTAAGCATGGCTATCAGATCTACTGTAAAATTTTTGAAGATATAGATCTGTTTTAATTTTAATTAGTTCTTCCACAAACAGATGAAATCACATTATTTCCAGTATTACTGTCTGTTGTACATGTAGATGTGGCAGGTATTTTTTTTTACAGGTAACAGGTAACAAGTAACGGTAGTAAAGGGTAACTGGTAACAGGTAAAAGCTAGGCAATGGCTGTTCACTACATAAATTAAAGTGTAGTGACATCACGTTTACCCTCTCTCCTCTGCAGAGGTTCTATGGGGTGTTGTAATGGAAATCCAGCGGATTCCCCCCACACCGAAACGCCCTATGAACCTCTGCAAAGGAGAGAGACGTTTACCCATGAGTGTCAGGTTTGTCTGTAAACATACAGTACATGGTTGCTTGGAAATATAGAATACTTGCTCTTTTTGTGTCACTTGATATCACACTCGTTCACTATCGAGAAATCCCGTATTTCCACAAGCAAATGTATGCACATCGGATACATCATGTTCATTTATGCATACTGTAGCTTTCTCTTTTCGGCCAATCAGATAACAATGCTTCCCACAGTCATTTTCAGTTTTCACAAATTCCTTTTTCAAGTTGTGTGATTGCCATGTTTGTAAGGTTTATAACATTATCGTGTACTTTTGAAGCAAGACAGAGAAGTCTTTATTTTCTGTAGATTCATAAATCTTGTTTGTTTGGAAACAAAACCAATTTAGTCTAAAATGGGTGTGCAAAGCACTTGTCATCATGACATTTAGTAGGACTAACTCTAACTACTGTACATTCAATAAGTTAGATACAGTAAAATTAAAGTAAAAGACATTTGAAGTTTTTTACATGGAACTTGTGCTTTAGAAATATGCCCTGATGTTTCATTCATTTACATACTTAGTCTGTTCACAGACGTTTATTTTTTTTGTAAGATACTGGGCGATTGAGCGGGTGTGAAGCACACGCTTGAGTGCGGAGTGCGAGAAAAAATAGAACGTGTGTTTTCTTGTGCTCCGCGCTCATTATCGTGCTTCACGCCTGCTATCGCCCAGTATCTTACGAAAAAATAAATGTCTGTGAACAGACTATTATGTACTTGACTAATGTCAGGGGAACAGGAGGGTCAAATACATACAAAGAAAACTACATACCAAAATTAGCATCAGGTTCATCTGTACCAGAGGAACTTGGGCCGTCCTTTAAATCTTCCTTCAGATTCCTCCCTTGACCTGTTAAATGTATACATGTAATAAAATTATTAAATTTATACACACGTGTATAGCGCAAATTTCATAAAAAAATGATCAAATGCGCTTTCTATTAAGGAAAAGCCCATCAAAAATAATAAAGTGAGAATGATATGGCAGAACAAGCACTATCGTAGTTGCCAATTCATTCAAAGAAACCCCGCACTTTCCATACTGTATGGAAAGTGTGGGGTTTCTTTGAATGAATTGGCAACTACGATAGTAGGGAGCTGAGGAACAATTTGTGGAAGTAGCAGATTTTCTCAAAGACAAAATTATTTCATCTCAAAAAACAAGCCAAGAATCGAAGCGATTTCTGTGACATCAATACTATTGTGTATTCGATATCCCTGGCAGATTTCATGGGCTATTTTGTTACAAAACCTAAACACAAAAAATCAAGTCAAAGCCTTTTCTTCATGATCAATGGGCTCAGAATTGACGTAGCCATAAATATAAAATGTAACTCAATGAAACAAATAAGAGGCCAGTCAGTACCAGTCATGCCGATCACAAGTTCAGACTTGTCCTTTGCTTTCTCTTCTTTTGATAGATCTGATGGAATACGAGCCAAATGCACTTATTATTACCACATCATGTTAGAAAGTCAGGTTTGTAATCCTATATATTCAGACTTAGTGGGATTAGTATTACCGGTACTAGCAGTAGCAGATTTTCTCAAGGACAAATTATTTCATCTCAAAAAACAAGCCGAGAATCTAAGCGATTTCTGTGACATCAATACTGCTTAAATAAAGATTTACTACTACTAGTCACATGATTCCCAATTTGGAATAAAGAAGGACGTCAAGTAAAATATTTAATTTTTCAAAGGCTAACCAAATTGAGGGAGCACAAAATTTACAAATTTATTCCAAATTGTATGAGGAATATCATGTGATTTAGGCGCGAGTAGGCTCAGAATTGATGTAGCCATAAATATAAAATGTAACTCAATGAAACAAATAGAGGCCACAGTACCAGTCACAAGTTTAGACTTGTCCTTTGCTTTCTCTTCTTTTGATAGATCTGATGGAAATACAAGCCAAATGCACTTATTATTACATGTACCACATCAAGTCAGGTTCGTAATCCTATATATTCAGACTTAGTGGGATTAGTATTACTATATAGGCAGTCACATGATTCCCAATTTGGAATAAAGAAGAACGTCAAGTAAAATATTTAATTTTTCAAAGGTTAACCAAATTGGGTACAAATTGAGTGAGCATTAAACTCATCATACGATTCTTAGTCCAGTTAACCTATGGTTTGACCCATCACTAATTGCAAAAGAAGGTTTCTCTTCGAAATATAGCTCATGCAACTGCTTTGAACAACATACTAAAAGTCCCCCTAAATCGCAGCACGGGAAAGCCTTCAAAATTAACATAATTGATACTCGCGCTCTGCTGCGACATGGAAACGAGGCTGAAACCGGAAGTAGATTGATTTCGCTCGTTAAAAGCATACTTTTACCAATTTTTTGGGGGATTTGTAATAAGAGCGATAATATAAAACCATTTAGTCATTTGTCATGTGTAAGCTTGAAACCAGGTCCGCATATAAGCCCATAAAGTTAGTCAATTTGAATGTAACATACTAGAGGAAAAGTTATTCTAATAACTATGAATAGAATGAAAGTAGTTGCTGGTACTTCAAGTCATTTTTATTAGACTATGCTTTTGATATCAATTATCAGACTTGAGTAGTAAAACGAATATTTTACAGGCTAATCGTTCTTCCGAACCTGATACATAAAAAATCATGTGACGCTAAATTATTATTCGTCGTCACTGCCACAGTCTTCTTGAGCCAGGACAGAGGAGTTTGTGCAGCTAGAGCCTTTGCACTGGCCACATGCAGGAGAACATTCCAAGTTGTGCTTGCGGCAGGAACATCGCAGCGTGTTGCATCCCGATGAGCAGTTGCATCTCACTATGCGTAGAAGGTTGTCTGGTGCTGCTGGTAAATCCGTCATCACAGGAATCAGCTGGCCGTCTTTCGTCTTCCACCCCCAGTCTTCGGCATTGACTCCTTCCCCTTTCCATTGCAGAACTTGGGCATACACGCGAAAACTATGGAATTTTGCTGCAGCCGATGTCGGGGGGAGGCTATTAGGCTGTATCTGGGTGGTCTTTGTGGCGAGCTTTTCCTGGTAACGTTGATACCGGAGATTGTCGAGACATTGCCCTGCCTTTCCGTTGTACAGTAGTGCAAGGGCATTTCCCCCTGAAGCCGCGATTTCTTCTGTTGTTGCAATGCCTTGAAATACCTTCGCTTGCTGCCGGAAATGAGAGGACGTGATAAACTTCTTGAGCGATGCACCCTTTCCGATGCCATGAACGCGAGATGTCGTGTCGCATCCAAGAACCGTGTGAAGAAAGAGGATGTTATCGCATACCTCAGTCCCTAGCTCTGCTTGTACCTTCTTTATATTCCATACGCGCCGCCGCAAGGAATTGCTCTTTGGCTCAGGGATGAAGAAGAGGTCATAACCATCAGGATCAACGTGGAACAAAAGTAGGATGAGCAGGTCTGTGTCGTCTCCAACAAGTATGGTTGTTCTGGATCTCGCGGACTCTATAGCTGCTTTCACAATAAGAAGGTCGGCATCGCCGTCTGCATGGCGCGTCTCACACTGGCGGTGGCTAAGACTTCTGCTCAACATGGTAAGAAAACGTTGCTTGTTCTTGGTATTTGCCAGGAACACGTCCTTCTTCGTGGTGACCTTCATGTCTTCCCTCGAACGTCACGGTAGTCCCAACCTTGCCCGATGATCTCCTTTGCTGTGTCATCTGCTTCGTTGACACTGTGCTGTTGTCATACCCGTCAAAGACGACGATTGGCCTGCCATACTTCTTTGTGACATAGTTGCAGTAAAGACTGAACACTTCTTCAAAAGTCGCGGATCCGAGAGTAGGCCACACCACTCTGTGCAGAAGTGCTCCGCCATCCATGCAGCATGTATTGTACGTCAGCAACACAAGGCACTTTCTCGTAATTACTTGTGGAGAGAGCCTGGACCAAATAGCATCGGCCAGAGCTGGCTTATTGGCCTGCCGTAGCATCAGTGCTGAATCAAACAGAGATGTCGGGTAACTGCTAAGCTCATAGCGAAATATCGTAGGGAGGTCTTCGCTAGTGTTGGACGCCAAGATCAAGCGCTGGAACAGAAGCTGTGGGTCGATCTCTACCTGCTCATTGTCAATTCTAACAGCAGATTTCTTTGCGAGAGTAATGGCCTGCGCACTTTTCTTGAACAAGTACTCTGTCGCTGACCGTCCAGTCATAGATGCAATGACTTTCTCTCCAATTATACGAGCTTTGTCGACATTAGCAGCACTGTCCCCGTGTACCCCGTTCATGATATTTCTTAAGTGTGGGTTTGGTGAAAAGGGACTGCGGTCTTGAAGAGCGGAAAGGATAGTTAACGTATCTTTGACGTCGCGCTCTTTTCTTGTACTTGACATGTCCTTGTTCTGCTCGCTTGTGTTATAAGCAACACCGGTCAATTCTTGCATGACGCTATTCACTTCGGCGCATGCGGGCATTGCGAGAAGCCAAGTCAGGCGCTGCTGCCCCGTCATGCCCCGCCCTCTTGTTAGGCCTCCACGTTCTCATCAAAGTCTGCTCTATGACGAGGTCTGTAGACAGGCTGCCCAGAATCGCTCACTCCTTCTCACTACATGAAGGATACATTTGTGTTATATATACAAAAGGCAATTAAGAAGTGTACACAATTACATTTTGATTCTACAAGAATTTTTTATCCAGTTTATAAACAAAATATTAGCTACGTTAGTAGCATGTGCAGAGTGCATCATACATTTCGTAATGCACTTGCCGGGAAAAAAACCCGTATTTAGTATTGACACGTAAATCTAGTCGCTTAAAATAAGGATTATTTTATAGACAAACAGAATAATCAATGCTTACCTGCAAATAAGCGCTCCAAAGCTAAGAATCTGATGCAATTTACTCCACGAATAATAACATGTAGATACAACCACTTCTCTTTCGTGTGACGGCGGGAAAAACGCAGACTGAGAAATCTACATTGTCGCGACAAGCGCTTGCAAACCTTACAAACCTGCTTGCATTGTTTCGCGCCTTTTTTTTTGTAGATATATTTATAATTCTTTACAAGTTCCTCTACAGTTCTGCACTTTGAGTTTGTATTCTAACAGACGAGTGCTAAAATCGTATGTTTAAATTACATATAAGAATACGAAAACAAAGAAAACGAAATAACTATGAATTTTTCTAGATACCCTTCAAATATCATTTAATACATGTAAAACACAAACATTTTCGGCTCAGTAAATCAAATGCTAGTATAGTCAGTGATGGATTTGAATTGTTTTATTACTATTTAAACATTTTCTATCCATTACTTGTAAACAGTCATTTTTTTTCTAATAAACAAAGCCGAAATACAGCCAAGATTAAGAAGTACTTAGTGGAGCCTCGTTTTCATGCCGTAAAATTTTGCTCGCCGACTCGACATGAAAAACCCTAATTTTGAACGTGTTCCCCTACTGCGATTTTGGGGGACTTTTTATATGTTATATATGAAGTCTTTCTGGACCTAAAACCGTTGAGATAACTTCTTTTGCAATTAGTGGTAGGTTGACCCCTTTTTTTTTTCATAGGTTGACTGGACTATCTCCTTGAGCAATATAGCAAAGATCAGCTCAATAGATCCGCAAAGATCAGCTCCATGATCTGCAAAGCACAATGCTGTACATTGATCCGCAAGGATCAGCGCAGAATGTGACAAAGACATGATTGCAATCACATGACATCCTGCCAAATCCTTGAGGCCCCCCTGTAGTATGCCAAAGGGGGAAACCGCTGGCTACATTGACTCGAGATTAACTTTGCTTAATTTCATTAACCACATCAAAATTTACATGACTATTTAATCCAAATTATACAAGGAATATTATAATCTTGCTCAATCTTGCGGAATATCGCCTGATTTTAGCCAACTCGGCCTACGGCAGCCTTCGGCCTCATCGGCTAAGTATCAGGCGATATTCAGCGCGATTTCGCAGGATAATTGTTAAGTATAATGCCACATGTATATATAATTAAATTGGGGCTTACAAAATCCGGGGGGGGGGGGGGGGGGGTACTCTCATATGAAGTGATGGGGAATGCTCGTCGGAAATTTTGAATTAAACCCCTAAAGGAGAACAATCTGGGCATGGTTCAAGCTTCATTTGACCCCTAAAAGATACCATTCTACATGTAAAAGAGGCAAAGAAGAGTTACAGTTATTAAGTTGGCAATCAATCTCCGGTAATGAGACTACCAACATAGTATGAGAGTGTGTTTTTTTTAAATTTCTTCATGTGGAACCCTTAACGATACATCAATGGCCAAAATATCAGCGTTCCGTCCTGAACACCCTAAGCGATACCAAAATCCATAATTTACACCCTTAAAAGAGACAACGAGCATCCCCGTCACATTCATATGGGGAGCATGTCCACCTCCCGGGACAAAAAACCATCATGGCAATATGAAATGCTTCAAGACAGCTTTGCAAAAAATCAAGACATACAGAACTGCTCAAAAATGAGACTGTGAACCCGTATTTTCCCATTATAGTTTGTGTCAACTTGCACATTTACTTTTTGCCCCCAGGGGAAAGAGATTAGTCAGAATTCCTCTGTCCCACACCTAGTCTCATATGCAGCCCGTTATTTGGCTTGTCACACAACGCTCTCCTCCCTCAATAACGGCTTGCTTAAATCCGAACCACATTCTTTTACGTGGCTTATCCAATCACAGCTTTGCTACCGGGAAGTCGCGCCAAAATTTGCTAACTACCCTTCAACTACACCATCAAAGGACGTTGTCTTATCGTGACTGTAGCGGCGGAAACGTCAAACGCACGCCAGTATGTCGCCTTTTGAATTTGATGCACGCCAGACATCAAACTAAAACAAGGTTTTACTGAAGAAAAAATGTATGATATAAAAAATATTGTCGAAAAAACTTAATTATAATGTCCTAGTGTAAGAATTATTGAAGTGCTCTAGCAGCTTTTCAGCAAACAGTAACAGTCACATTTTTGTCAACAGGTGTCAATGTTGCTGTAGTCAAAACAAAAGGAAAGGAATGCGGTTCGGTTTTAAGTCCCCGACACACTAGGTGATTTTTATACGCTCGGTGCAGCGAATTTATAGGAGTATCCCCCGGGGTTTGATTGGGTGTGAAAATTGAAACGCAATTGAACTCTGACACAAATTTTTTTGGTTTGATTGTGTTCGATTGCAGAACCAATCGAACCCAATCGTTTGATTACCGAACTGTTTGATTAATAGTAAAGGGGAGCCGGGGCCCGGGGGGGGGGGGGGGGGGGGGGGGGGGGGGGGGGGGGGGGGGGGGGGGGGGGGGGGGGTGGTACTCCCAAAAAATGTATGAATAATACTCACCAAGTTCTTTTATGTCTTTTGCCGTTATGAAATAGGGGCTTAGTTCTCCACCACTCACCCCTACTACTCCCACAACAACCTTGCGTTTATCTTGATTATCAACCATTATTGGGGAACCTATGATGGACGATTTCTCCAAAAATTGTATACGCTTTTTCCCTTCACCAGTGACCAGTTCATGCTTCTTGTAATATTCATCATACTTGAAATTCAGCTCCAAGACATTATTTCTATAAACGAATATGCATTGAAGCCTGAAGTTTTTATGCCATATTTTCCCCGCAACTTCTAAGTCGAAAGTAATGCTCTTAGCATCAACACCATTCACCGTAATAAATGAGAAATGGCCATTCTCTTTGATAGTTCCATTTGAAAGTCGGCGGCTTTCTAGATCTTCAGGAAATTTTTTTCGAAAACCGATGCCATTACAATCCTTGATTCAGCGATTGATTTGGAGGTAGAATCTGCGCCGAGTACACCACGCCAAGTCAGCAAACCTGCAGCGCCACGTACATCCACAGCGCATGCCATTCCTTTTGTTTTCGCATAGTATGTCTTTTTGAAAGACCTCTCTGATGGTGTAGATGGCTTCATTGATGTTGTTTCGGTTGACCATTCCATCGAGAAGTTGGCATCTTTTTGAGATTACTAACGACGGATTACTACTAGTCCCCGGGTGGGGGGTGGGATAAGCTCGTGCTCAGATAATTGTTCTTTTTGGCTTATTTCGTGCTTATTTCGCTTGTTTCGTGTTCGTTCCGATGTAAAGAAATGTAAAACAGGCATTCATACTGTATAAATACGGATAATATGGTATGTCCGGGGATATTGTTGTGCAACAAACGTATTTTGAACGTTTTTTGTTTTTTTAATCTTGTACCCAGATCTCCTCTCTATCACGATGGCAATGGCTTCCTCGTATATCAAGCTCATGTTTATCGTAGTGTTGCATTTTGAGAGTGTGTTGGAAGCGTGCATGGAACGCGATGACCAAATACAACGCTATTTGATTTCATCCGAGCCTCCATATGACACTATTACAATATTTCCCAGGCTGTTTATCCCTCAGTAGCTCTCCCATCTTTGCTGATCGACATCACGGTAACATTCCTGGCAGCATCACCGAATAATACAATGTTCCTCAAAGCGGAGGTACAGCCAGCTGAATATAAACTCGAAGCAGATCGGGTCAGATTTTCGTTCAACTGCAGCAAACATCACCAGAAAATACAAGTGGAGTGTGTCGTGTTTGTATGTCAGCGGAGGAATCAGCCTGTCTGCCATGAATATTTTTTCCTTGTGGCAATTTGGCCAAACAGACGAGAAAGAAAGCTGCACATAACATTACCACAGTTCTGCAGCGGCTCTCCGAGTGACTTTCCTCAAAATGAGACCATGATATACTTCCTTTCCACGGTGGGTTTATAATAATAAGTATAAATGTGGCAGATTCAGAGGTTCCCCAAGGATGGGAGGCAGGGGGGCGAAGTGAAGATGGGCCTTTCGTGCTCGAATAGGGGGGGGGGGGGGGGGGGGGGGGG